>CM043022.1:41711499-41758451 GCA_023690525.1 Holotrichia oblita
TTAAATTTTCCACAACTTTTTACTAACCCCCTCCCCTGTGTTCGTTTTTACTGTGCCTACAATTTTGACAATAATCTTTTACACAATAATTTTTCAATGTATTTGCTACTTCTTGGATCCCCCTGAATATTTTTTTTACCCATTATGTGTTTAATTATCAATTTAGGTATTATTTTTCTTGTCTTTGTCGATGATGTCTTTTTCTTTCATCATAACCTGTGAATCTTCATTAAATCATTAATTTTTAAGGCCTATGATTCCTAGTGGTCTAGTTTCAAATGGAGCAGTCTCCTCAAGAATTTTGTGAATCACAAACTATGTCTACCTTGAAATTAATATTGTCTAGGGTTGTCTACAGGTACAACATCCATTTTTTTTTAAATAGGAAGTATAGGCTTGTGATATATCGTTTGAAAGGCATCTTGATTCTCTATTCAAAAATGTTATCGTTTTTAAGTTTATTGTAACAATTAAGATAGAATAAAATAAAATCACGTTGTTATCGAAATTCATTACAATATACGAAAAAATTAAATGTAATGCAAAATGTAAAAAAAATGTAAAACGCCAAAATAGAACCATGAATGTCCATGAAGTAGATGTTTAAATTATTCACCATGAACATAACATTTTTGAATAGAGAATAAAGAGACCTTTCAAACGATATACTTCCTATACTTCTTATTTCAAAAATTGGGGGTTGTATCTGTCATTCGAAGGGGTTGCCGTAGGGATCGCATTTTCACGTTGAAGAATGTCAATTTATAATTTAAATTTTACGTTTTCGAACAATAAAATTTATTCCATTTTCACATTTATAGTTTGTTTTGCAATAAACTTTTCGAATTTGTGACTGAATATATATTTCTAATATTTTCTCTCCTCGACTAACTCCCTTGTTTTTTTTTTCTCTGCATTAAAACTGATTCAAAAAAATGAAAAATTTTTTTCTTCAATGAATTGCTCTCTGTTGAATGTTTGGGGTCTGAAAATGGTTCATGTTTTTAGTATGCAGCTTTAACACTTCTCAAGTTGTATTGATTGTTAAGGCTAGAACTGTCTAATTATCAATTGTGGCTGTCTTTCGAAATCATATTCCCAGTCATCCTTACTTCTTTCTTGTGCAGGTTATGAAATCCGATTTAGTTTGACAATATCTCGTTCAATTAAACCTGGACGTCTAAAGGGTTAATGATGATCAGATAATCAACGTTTTATTAAGTACATATTCGGGGACTCCCCGTCCATCTTCCAGATCGAAATAATTGCCATCCAGACTTACGCAGAGGGCATTCCAAACTATCCGCAGGTAAATAGATCGGTGGAAATTTTATCTGACAGCCCTTAGGCTGCCCTTAGAGCACTACAGACTATCAGGTTTAATTCCAGAGGTCGTGCTTGACTGCCATAAGAAGCTCGAAAAACTGGAGGAACATCACAGCATTATGCTGAGATGGGTGCCAAGCCACTCTGTAATCAAATACTGAGGTTACTGAGGTTACTCACAGGGACCTTAACCGATCCATCGCATAGGTCTAGTGTAGAAACTGTGAGAGTGCGAAGGAAACTTCAGTCCATCTCCATATTGATTGTTTAACAGCAGACAGGGAGAGGCAGATATATTTTGTGGTCAATCAATTTTTTATTCGAGTGCAACCTGGTTGTGGGAATCAAAACGGTATGAGGGCACAATAGGTCTTTCGTTGTTTCCTGAGTTTACCTTTCGGGAGGTGAGGAAGGGTGGAGAATGGCCAACGAGATTCGGAGATCTCACATCACTTAATTTTTTTAATGGAGTTATTTAAAGCCTAAGATGGACGTCAATAAACCACAAAATCATAAACTGCAAAATCATATTAGAGATGTCAATAAAGAAATATGCAGAATCAGTTTGGAAACGATTCGAAATGCAGAGGATCAAATTGTTTATATAGACTCCTAAAAGAGTATGCATAGTTTTATGTTACAGATGACAACAACACTGTTGCCCTCTTTGAATGATATTATGGATTATATTCAGGAAAACCCACCTAATAACAAATTAAGGAAGCACCGTTATAAATAAAATTGCAATACATAAAAATAATATATAATAAATACAGTCACGTAAAAATCTATTAGTGGTAAAGGTGACCTTATTAACAAATAGAATCTGAAGGTTACTTCCCTGATAAGACCATGAAAATAAGAACATGAACACGGTAAACATGGTCCGTCAAACTATCAAATTAATAGACCACTGTCAAGAATAAATGGCAGGTACCCTTAATGACAATTAATTTAAGATATGTATGACGTATGTACATATATAGTAGATTACTGTATTATCCTCAGATAAATAGTTTCAATTCTTTTTAAGGTAGCAATGTATTTGTTTTTAAACATTAAATAAAACAGCACGTAGCTGGATTATTGTGTAATTGTTTGGTATATATATTCGGATATGATAATTAATTTGATGAACAGACAGCAGGACACGCGATACAGCGTATGAGATGCGTAGATTATACCGCTGCTATCACAAATTAAAATAGAATTGTTTTTGTCCATGCGGTTTGTATCGTTGACATTTCACTAAAACTGTGAAATTTCACATTACGATCATTTTCTCGGTAAGTTTTCGTGGTTTCGGCCGTGGTTTTTACTCTTTCATAACTAACGATTTGATTCAGTAATTCATTGCCGACAGAATGCAATTTTTTCGATGACCATTGAGTCACCATGTTGAATTCAGTAAACGTTTTATCGCTTGAGCAAGTACTGTTTATTTGTTTATGTGTGATTGTATACAGCTGGAATTTCTATTGTTACGACTTTCAGTGGAAAATATTTTCTCCAATACGACGAAGATGAAGTTACTTATTACTATCCTATTGTTATTTGCAAATAATAAAAAAATCCGGGATAATAAAAGTGTGAAATATAATTATTTAGATTTTAATTCGATTATAACATCACGATTTTATGGCTTTACGTTTCGCATATTGTATCGCAATTGTAAGTTTATCTAAATTTTGAGAAAAGCAAATTATGTACAAATCTAAAGTATGAACAGCTGAGTTTCGAAAATACGGTGGATGAGGTTGGGCTAACCACAAATGTCTCTTGTTTTAAAAACATAGGCTACATATGTTTTTGCGAAATATATTCAAAACAATTCGAAAGATGTGGTCTTCGGCCGAAGGCTAGGAAGCTATCATATTCCGAAAAATCTACTAACCTACAAAAAAGTACCATATTTAAGACCAATAAGTATGTTGCCAGCTCTCGTGAAGATCTTCATCAGGTTACTAAAAAGCAGCTTAAGATCTGCCAGCGTCAGGAAACGCCATAGCTGCTGTACAATCTTGTTTGGACTTGATTGATTGATTACTCAAACATTTCATTTTACTCAAACAGGTTAGTTCCCTCGGTTAGGTTTAGAAGTTGCTACACATTCGAAGATGATAGGAGAGGCTGTTTCCTCCTCCTTATTAGGTTTCTTCATAGGAGTTCACCTTTATAGATCCCCATCTTGTTTAGGTGACCTCTACGACAGCCACCTCCTGTTAATAGACATGTTACTGCCCTTAGTTGAGTCTTCCTTAATGCAATTAAGTCAGTAGTTAATTGTTGTAACGGTCGTTCCATCATCCGTTTGCTGTGCCTTTGTGCAGCTACATTGTTTGGACTTACGGATGATATATTGGCTAGAGGGCTATAGGAAATTTATTGCTGCTGTAGCCGTATCAGTTTATAATAAATGTTTCGACACAATAAATCTTGAATTTCTTTTAGACTTACTAAGAGATAACATGTTGGCTGGACCATCATTTCAGCGATTCGATTTTTCAACTCAATTTTAAAGCGTACCAACCCACTCACCCCTTTACAGTTTACCTCTTATGCAACCAAAATTGTGTAAAAAGTCCAGCAGTGCTTCCCCTGACATCAACGACTTAATTTTTAAGATATTTCTTCGATATTTAAATCAAAAGATTACTGTGTGAAGCACAACAATTACATATTGCTCGGAGGTGCTTGATGTCCTGATGAATTAAGTCTGTTTATATGCGCTTAAATTTTATTTTGTGTTTGATCACATTTTAAATTGTATGGTGCAAATGGTTCTAAGGATTCAAACAGCACCAAACTGTATTTTCATTGTACTCTAACAAACTCACAAAATGATTCTCATTATACTTAACAACTACTAAAAATAAAATTTCATTAGTACCTCTTATGACCTCCTTTCGCACCAATAAAACATTTCAAACGATTTTTCATCGATTTAACTAATTTTGTGTAGTATTTTGGTCAATATTCTTCTCTCAAAGCTTTCTTCAGTTCTGTTTTATTAGTTATACAAGGTTTTTTATATTTGTCTTTAATATCGCCCAAAGATGCTCAATGGGATTTAAATCCGGCGATTGTACTGGAGTATCTAAGACTTTGGGACAGTTGTATAACAGCCAAGATTTGACCTTAAACGCTTTAGGTTTAGGCTAATTTTCTTGGTAATAAACTAATGTACAGGGTCCGGCACTGAAACTTTCTTTTTTCAAAGATAAAAAATAAGAGTATACATTGTACATGTTAAGATTCTCTTTTATTAGCATTATGCATTGAGATGGGAAGTTTGATATTAAACAGTTTTAAATAGAATATTTGACAAATGTTCACCGTTGCTGTCGAGGCATTGTTGTAGCCGATTTCTGCAAGTGGACTCTCTCCAGCATAGCAACCGGTATGTTGGCTATTTCATCACGAATATTGTTTTTTATTGCTTTAATGCAGAGTTGCAGGACGGTTGTTATAGATTTTCTATTTGAGGTAGCCCCATAAAAAATCACATGGGGCTAAATTTGGCGAGCGTGCGAGTCACGAAATGTCACCTTTGTTGGAGATAAGTCGCCCAAGAAAATTCTCACTCAAAACACGCATTGAATTTCGTGATGTGTGAGCAGTCCCCCGATCTGACTGAAAGAAATTGCCAATCATGGCCACATAACACTCCGAAGTTACCGTTACCGTGCGATTATCCTCCTAGAAAAAATGTGGCCCAATAATCCCTACACTTGATATCGCAGCCCAAACTGTGCCCGATCCGAATTAAGAGGCCTCTCATGAACTTCCCTGGGATTGATACCTCTCTAATAACGCACATTTTGTTTGTTAATACACCCTGAGATGTGAAAATGTGCCTCCTCACTGAACCACACAATGGCGTCAGGAGGCAAATTCTGAAGGAGCATCTCGTATGCTGTTTGTCGTGAAGCCGAATCACGTTCAGAATGTTGTTGTACGACTATCATTTTATATGGATGAAAGTGCAGGTTATGATCAAGAATTCGACGAGTGGAACGATCTGACAACCCCAGCGCAGCCGCATGTTTTGAAGCAGAGCGCCTAGGAGATCGCAAAACTGAATCTTGTACTGCTTCGATGTTTTTAGGTGTTCTAACGGCCCCTGGTGCTCCTGGTTTCTTGTGGAACACATTTCCAACCTTCCATAAAACCTTCCATCCATGATAAGATGGATCCCCGGATAGGAACAGTACCTTAAGGAGGAATATTGTACCGTAAACGGAACGTCCCTTGCACCGCGACGATCGACTGCCCTCGTGAAAAGCAGATTTCTACTACAAACGCCCGTTGCCCTTTCACCCAAAGTATTTTGACAACTGATGGCGTTTGACAAAAAATTCCCACATCAACGTTCTCGGCCAAAAACACTACCGCGTCACAACTAGTTCCAGTCGTGCCACTAGGTCTAATTGAAAAAGTTTCAATGCTGGACCCAGTATTACCAACACCTAGTTTTTCTACGCTTTTTCTCAAGTTATTTTTTAAAATATTCAAATAAATGAATTGATCAATCTTGCTAGCTGCTCCATCGCTAATTTACAAGCACAGAAATGGTAAGACGTATACTAAGATCTAATTGTCTTCACGGTAGAAGCGCTAGGAATGAACCATTTATTAGTAAGAAGCAGATATGAGTTTACCAAAGAGTACTTCGACAAACTAGATACGTACTGGGATAATGTTATATTTGCAGATGAATGTAAATTCAATATTTTTGCTTCCGATGGTCACCAGAGAGTCTGTCGAAAGAAAAATACAGACTTACAGGCAAAGAACTTAGTATCTACAGTGAAATATGGTGGCAGAACTGTAATGGTATGGAGATGTATACGATCATCAGGGGTTGGAGGGGTTGGTATTTGTTTATTGCCAAGACAATTACCCTAAATATAAAGCGTTTAGAGACAAGTCTTTGCTGTAATACAACTGTCCCAAATTCTTAGATACTCTAGCAAAATCGTCGGATTTAAATCCCATTGAGCACCTTTGGGCGATATTAAAGACAAATATTGTAAACTAATAAAAAACGTTGTATAACTAATTAAAATCAGAAAATTCTCTGAAATGAAAAAAGGAGGTCATTTGAAATTTTAGAAGAATGGAAAAACAATCTTTTGTGAGTTTGTTAGAGTACAATGGAAATACATTTGTTAAATATTGAATTGTAGTTTTTAATTTTTTTCTATACTAGAAATTAAACATAATTTCATCTGTTAATTTATACAATTAAACGATTTCTCAAGTTAAATTTTCAAAGTTTATTCTATTAGGGCCTTCAAATGTCTTAGCAAATAAAAATAAAACTATTTTTCTTTCACCTTCAAATGTAAAATAAAAATAAAACTATACCGGTGAGTTTTTTATCTTGAGACAACGGAATATCTCTAAAACACTGCGTAAAATCAAAAAAAGAACTTAATAAGATTGGTTGTAATGCAGGGCGCTCACTGAATGGTGCCGAACTTTATTCCACACCTCATCCCTCCAGAGTGGGAGGGGAGACAACTTTGAAATCTTAAATGGGAACCGCCATTTTGTATTGCAGATTCGGATTCTACGGCACTTTTTTCTGATTCGTAACAGATTGCGCTGTAATCCCAAAAAATATGGCTGTAAACATCTAGAAAAATACTCAAAAAAGAGAAAACATGATTCTCAGTCCACTATCTGCCAAATATTGAAGCGTAGGAAATATCATCCATTTAGAGTTTCCATGCATCAAGAACTTCATGGCGATGATTTTCAAAATCGAGTGAGATTTTGTCAACGGATTCGAAGTAATCCCAATTTTTTTGCTCGAGTATTATTTTCTGACGAGGCGACATTCACAAATCACGGTACGGTAAATCGGCACAACATGCTTTACTGGAGTATCGAAAATCCTGATTGGTTGCGCCAAGTTGAACATCAACGTCCTTGGAACGTAAATGTTTGGTGTGGAATATAAGCTTATTGGGCCATATTTTATCGATGGAAACTTAAACAGTGAGAAATATCGATACATCTTGTAGAACGAACTTCCAGTGTTACTTGAAGACCTTCCGTTGGACTTACGACAAGCAATGTGGTTCCAAAATGACGGTTGTCCAGCACATTATTCAAGAATAGCACGAGAAGTATTAGATCGAGCCTCCAAGGGTCGATGGATCGGAAGAGGTGGTCCAGTGTCTTGGTCTGCAAGATCGCAAGACCTTACTTCCTCTGACTTCTTTTGTGGGGCCACTTAAAGTCTGAAGTTTACACAAAAGTGCCAACCACCAGGGAAAACATGATTGAGTTGTGTGCAATCATTCCAATTACGAATAAATAAATGTATCGAAGTGGAAGGGCACATTTTCGAACACATTTTCTGAAATGGGGAAATGGCTTTTTGAAATGTTATTTAATGTTAAAATAAGAAAACATAAAATCACGTTTTCTCTTTTTCGAGTAGTTTTTCTAGACGTTGACAACCATGTTTTTTTGGTATTACAGCGCAATCTTTTACGAATCGAAAAAAAGTTTCAAACAAAAACTACATACTTGATGACGTAGAATCCGAATCTGCAACACAAAATGGGGGTTCCTATTTAAGATTTCAAAGTTGTCTGGGGAGGTGAGGTTGGGGATGGAGTTTGGCATCATTCAGTGAGCTCCCTACATTATAAAAAATCTTATTAAGATCTTTTTTTGATTTGATGCAGCGTTTTAGAGATATTCCGTTGTCTCTAGATAAAAAACTCACCCTGTATATAAGGAATCAACAAACATGTTAAAGTATTATTTAAAATAATAATTATAAAATTTTGATTTTTTAACAGTGCCTTAAATCAAACCCTATCTAGCTAATTAAAAATTTTGCAATCCATTTGAAAAATATATATAAAAAAATAAACATTTTTTTTTGTACAACCTTATCCTCCACTTTTTATATACCAATTGTCCTATTAGTGCTCTTAATATCTCCACTTCCTACGTCCTACTTTCTTTCCAAAAATGCTTCCTATTCTTCTCTTTAAAATATTTCTTCTTGTTCTCTTAGTATTTCTTTATACTTTTATTCTACTTATTCACACTCTAGGGCACATTCCAGTTAATATTTATTAAAGATAATACTTTTTTAAAATAAATTTTGACGTTTTCTCAATTTTTAAACTTGACTTTTTCAAAAATTTCTCCATGGATCCCTCCCATTCAGTGGTTTTTAGATTTAAAAAAAAATTGTAATGCCAATTTTGACATGTATTACATGACATAGATTATTTTATACAATTTAACATGTTTTTAATTTACATATGTCAAAAATTCAAATAAATAAATAAATCAATTAAATTAGAAATCTATTTCAATATTCCAAACATCAATACAACATCATAACAATATTTACCATGAAATTTGGGAAACCAAAGGAAACTAAATTCAAAAAAATCGTGCCAGAGTTGAACCCGGTACTGGCGGATTAGGAAGCCAATATAATGTTTGTATGACTCAAAGAAATTGGCTAAACATGAGCCAGTGAAGGAGAAATGCAATTTTTTGTACTCATATCACAAAGTCATGGCCGATTTGTTTAACAGCATCAATTCTAGATGGCCATTTATAGCATCACCCACAAGAACCGCCTAGAAAGTCTTTTTCCTTTAATTAGGTCAAATAAATAGGAACTAATAAATGAAAAAAACAGTGAGAAACAACGTAAATGTGATCAGTATTATGAATGATTTGCTACAAAAATTGCCATCATTAAAGATGTAAGAAAACCGTATTACAGGTATATTGCTAATAGTTGCAAAAACTGTAGTGGAAAGAAACTTTAATTAAAATAATAATTAATTCTCTTGATTAATTTGAATTTAAAGTTTATTATTATTTTCTAGGTATATCCTACAACACGTAGATGACACCTATCTCGATCGTTTTATTAGGTCTGTTCATAAATCCTGTCGCTGAGAGTTCCTAACTGTCAAAACCGAACGCACGAATATAGTGTTCACAAATTTGTTACGAATTTACAATTATTTTTCAACTGAACAATAAAACTGCAAGCATCAAGCAAGCTTAAATAATATATCACAACAGACACACAATTTCTTTTAATCCTTTTACTCTTTAAAAGACTTCTTACATGCACTAATCGCATTAAACTTACCTCTACCGCTACGGCCGACGAACCTTAAATCGTTGAATTTGGCTACTTGATTCTTCATAACCGCGGTACAGTTCCTTAATTCGGCGCAAAAGTTTTCATCGTTACCCGCCCTAACAGTCACTATGGTTCCATCCCCGATATCACCTAAAGCCACCACTTTAAAGGCGACCGGTAAAGTCTTATTCGAACGCCAATGTGCCGGCAACACCGAACACAAGAAGTAAGGGCTCCCTGTTCTCACTAATTCACCCGGATGCTCCGACTGAATATCGTGTATCAGCCTTTCCATCCACCACAGTTCTTGGTTGTTGTATCCGCCTGACGCAGTGTCGCACATCCTCGCTATTTTCGGCCAAGCTTCTTCTGGGAGAGCGCAGTTTGACAACGACACTGGTAGATGCATAGATGAAGAATTTTTTGATGAGATTTCGTAACGAGGATGCTATAGTTTTCGGATAACTACCATAATTTGCTCTTGAGGATAACTTTTAGTAATTCACTATCTAGAAATAAAAAGAAACCATACGTTTAAACACCTTTTTTTTTTATAATTGTTGTAAAAATGTAACAATTCAAAATAAAATATTAACCTTCATTATTGTATTACATTTCATCTTATACGGTAATTTTGCAACGTGCTGAAAATATAATTTTCCAGGAGTAACCGAGGATAATGAAATCAACGGAACAACAAACGATTAAGTCGAGCGTATCACACAGTAAAGTTTCCTAAATGTTAATAAAAATGTAATCAATGTTAAATGTTCTATATAAATTCATGTATTATGCAAGTTCAACCGTCCAGACCCCGCAGTTCTGGATATTAGCCTTTTTTTTAGGTTAGTATTTGGCTGCGATTTGTATTAATAAAAGTCATCACGATTATTTCATTGTTATCTATATTTTAGCGACAGCAGCGCGTCTAAAACGCAATAAAGACTATTCATCGAAGCATGAAAATTTACTGCGGACGTCAACTATTTCTAGTTTTTATTGTGCGTAAATGATTTTGTTCTCTGCTGTAGGTAGATCTTTCGATCTGGGGGGTATGCGGATTAGTCGTCTAATATTTATATTCATGAATTAATCGTTTCGAAATCAAAAAAAACTTACACTTAAAATCATTTCTAGTACCTACTATTTTTTGCAGTTTATGAGAAGAGTACAAAATAGTGAATGAATCATATTTGTTTGTTTTTCAAAAAATATTTAACATTTTTTGGTTTAATACTAATAAATTGTTTCAATTTCAAAACACGAGACAATAACACTTACAGCAAAGACTGTATTAAAGATCTGATTGCCAAAGTTTATGCAGCCGCAGAAACGTAAAGATTAGAAACTCGTGAGTCCAAAGTAAAACTTATTTAGGAGATTAGATGACAAATATTCAAAACAACTGATGAGACATTGATTTGTCAGCATGCCTAAGATACAGTTCGACACAACACACTTTTTTAAACAAAAAAAGACAATCTAGTAAACTTACACAAGGTTAATTGTTTTTCTAACCACAAGATACTTCTAAAAATATTGCGAAACAATTATGTCAATTTTGAAATTGACCAGTCCATTCCTACAGAATCCAGATGGTTCAGAACTCTTGCCTATGGTTTATATTTAATCTTCGGCGACTGCATTGAATAGGATGGGTTGGTTGACGATGGCTAATAGGAAACAACTTCATTTCGTTGCATTATCTGTAATGGCTCTCCAGCTTATCTTTATGAATTGTTGACGCCTAGACATCATATCCATAAGCTATTCATAACATCATGTACTAAAGCACTTCGCTTCATAAACGGACTAACAGTGCCGTTCCACTGATTTCCAGTGATTTTTGAAAGAGGGTTTTCGTATCTTGCGCCTATAATACTTAATGGATTACCCTATCAACTTAGATGGCGCCTCTCTTAGTAGGAAGCTGAGACTGGCCCTGCTTTCGTAGCAGGGACAGTCCTAAAAGTTTTTGCAGCCCATTATATTATATTATATATTTATAATGATAAGTTGTGGTACATGTATATGTGTTGGTCGATCGTCGTCTTGCTATAAAGGAATATGAATCCATCAAATCATACAAACTACTAAATAAAGAAATAGAAAAGTATAAAAAGGTGCTAACCGAAAAGTTTGGAACTTACATCGAAAAGGTGAGAAAGTATAGAAGAAATGTGGACCTATTTAAAAACAACACTCCTGCAAGCAGCAAATGAGGTGTGCGGTAACAGCAAGAAAACAAATAAGAAAAAGCAAACAGTCTGGTGGACAGAAGAAGTAAGAAAGGAAGTCAAATTAAAGAAAATAGCATGGACAAACTAACTATATAACTAAGTAATAGGACTGACAGAAATTACGAACTTTACAAGTAGATATAGAACAAAAATGGAACAGTAATAGAGGATGAAGGCGAAATAGCAAATAGCTGGAAGGAATATTGCCAGGAGCTGCTGCGAGGGCAAACAAATGCATATAAGAAACAGAAATGGGGAAAATATGGGCAGAAAAGTAAGGAACAACATATAACGATGATAGAATTTAAACAAATAATAGCTGAACTGAGAAATGGCAAAGCACAGGGAGCGGACAAACTAACTACGGAAATGTTTAAAATAAAGGATGAAGAGCAAATACCCGAGGACTGCAATACTGCTTTAATAGTACCAGTATACAAGCATGGAGATAGGCACGAGGGCAACAATTATAAAGGAATAACTTTATCTTATCTTACTTTTTATTTAAAGATATCGAAGAAAACGAATTCTGACTTTTGGATGCGAATAATGGGTTTTGACCAGAAGCCAAAAAAGCAAAATACAGACGGTTGAAATGAAATATCTTAGACGAGTGAAAGGGGCCACAAAAAAGAGAAACTATGGAACTCAAATCTTAGGGAAGACTTAAACACGGAACCAATACTTGACTTCATTGAGAAAAGGCAATTAAGTTGGTGGAGACACTAAGAAAGATTGAACGATACTCGACCAGTTAAGCAAGTGTGGATGTCCAAAGCACAACGCAGAAAGAAAAGAGGAATGCCAAGACAAACATGGGGTGGAGTCCTAGCAGACGTGGTTGGAAGTAAAAGCAACGGCGAAAGATAAAAAGAAATGGGCAGAATTTGTATACGAATAGTACTAGCACATAAGATTAAGTGGTAGAACGCCTTCGGGCGAACTTCGCCTCACATTCATCCAACATCGTTGGAGATCTAATGAAATAGATAGTTTATTATAACCATCCTGATTTACTTTAATTTTTACCACATGCTTCATTACTCGTTCATGGCAATAATCACAACTGGAAATGTACATTCAAAAATTTTGTTGCAGAAGCTTCGGAGAACTGTATAGAGGTGCAAGTGTGTGTATAAATGTCCATAATAGGTATTTTATCCCTATTAAATGGTTTCTACAACGATTTTTTTAATGGTCAAAAAAATGATTAAAATCATTAAACATTAACATTAAAGCCAGAGACTATTGCTGTTGTATTCTATCTTGTGCAATCTTAAACAAGGCTTTTTGCACTTTTATACCACGATAGGACTGAAATTCTCTCTAAATTCGTTCTATGACTGTATGTTTTCCCATTTTTCCATGAAATGTATGGTACAACTCATATTTGGTTACATGTTACGCAAAACCTTCTAAAATGTAGTAGTAAATAAAATTGCAAGATACTAGGATTTGATTCACGATCGAGATAGTATCCTTGATTCCTGATTCCAACTCCTCAGCGCCTCAGTCTCAGTATCGCTGAAACTTAACTTGACTTTCTTTTAAAATACATATGTATTGTCAAATCATCACCTTTTGAGTTTGATTTGCAATTCTGGAAAAAGGGGAGAGGTCTCATTCTGGTAAGTTGAGTGAGTATTTATGACAAAAATTGCTCTTGCAGTCTATTCCACAAGAAAGGAAGCGAGGTTTTTGCTAGCAAAAGGGAAGGATAATATTTCTATTTTTTCTTTCGATCGTAGCGTCGATGGGCTACGACGCCATTAGAAATTAATGTCAGTGTTGCTCGAAGCGCTTTGAGGCTTTTTTCTTTTGTACGCATAGACAGCAACTAAAATTGTCGTATACTGCTGCAGCCAAAGTTATTAAAAAATCAAAGAAGTTGGTTGAGATGTGTGAAGCGCTATAAAGAGTTAAAAAATATTGATGATTTACTTGCGGTAAAACGAGAGCAACGTCTACAAAAGTACAACAATATGATTGTCCAGTTGTTCAGGGAGCATTCCACTATGCACCTACGTAAAGCCAAGGTTAAACTTGCGAAGAATTTAATTCGTGTTAGCCTCAACACGACCAGGCGACGTTTAAACGAAGAAAAACTATTACATCGCCCTACGAGCTCGAAACCTCTACTTAGCGTAACCCACATCGAGAAATGCTCGAGCTGGGCTAGAATAATGAGAACAAAGATGGGTTCAGATAAAGCGTGCCTGGTTAAACACCCTGTAAAAATAAATGTCTGGGAATGCTTCTCAACGCACGGCTTTGGTTGTTTGGAGCTCTTCACGGAAAATTTCGATTCGATCAAAATGCTCAATATTTACAAACGTGGCCTTTTAAAATCGGCTAAGAAGATGTTCGGGCCCGATAACGAAAATTGGGTCTCGCAAGAGGACAATGACGCTTTTAATTTCCAGACGCAAAATCCATTGAGAACGTGTGGGTCATTATGAAGCGTCAGCTTGCAGGAAAACCTATTGACAATTTGAAGCAGCTTTCAACGGTGATTCGGAAAAAATGACGTGCTTTTCTGACAAGTTATGCTGAAAATCTCGTTGAAAGTATGCTTCGGAGGTGCCAGGTCATTCTTGATAACTTTCGAAGAAGCCTCGCTTCGTTTCTTCGACAAAAACTACTCCAGCATGCTGGATAATCCAGTTGTTAGTTCTGTAGAATCTGGAATTACGAACTCTTTATAAATCGAAATCGAAGGTTAGGAAGGAGTTAGGTTTGGTTTTGAGCCTTCTTCGACCATGGTAAAAAAGCGACAACTTTCATTGTGTCGATTTGATTTCCAAATCATAGCCACTACTCTAACTTTCGTGACCTTACAAACAAAAGTTTGTGGTTGATCTAAAAAATCGTCCACGATTGCTTCTAGTTGTAAAATTTTGCGTACTTTTCGGCAGGTTTACCGATATTAAGTAGAATTTGTTACAAATACGCCATTTTCTCAAACCAGCCATTACAGTACTGCAGATATTAGTAGTAAGTTGCGAGTTATTACAGAATCAGCAGCAAAAATCGCTACGACGCCATTAGTAATAAAGCTTTTGATTTTGTACGAGTAATAGGAATTGAATTTATAAGTAATAAATTTACATAAAACGTGCACTAGTAATAACATTAATTTCCATACGGAGTCGTTGCTGATCGAATATGTTTCTCAATGATTGCCTGATACTATTTGAATCCAGAGAACCACAAGACGCAATTATTTATATTTCAAGAAGAAACATGATATCTATGAAAAAATATTATATAGAATTGCAATTCCGTTGCATTTTCGGTGTAAACGGTGGATTCATTATAAACTATAACGTATAATAATAGTCAAGACTTAGTAGCAATTTCGATGATATTTACATTTATATTTATTGCCTACAGTTTCTTACGTGCCATTGAATATGTATAAAAGATGCGTGTAAATGTTTTCTAGTCGTTTCACATCGCGTTAAATATGTGTCGAACATCGCGTTAATAACTATGAGAACTCGTAACGATGAGTTTATTGCCGTAAAATTATTAGCTACGTGAAATTATTTCCGATTAGCGAACATAACATAAAAATAAAATCAAACAAACCGACTCTGCTTTACTTTAATGGTATTCTTTGCAATTCAGTAAACTAAGGTTTAAAGTATTACGTAGAAGAAATTGTTAATTTATATAAGATATGTATACCGTAAGTAGTACAGTCTGATATTGGTAATAAATAAGAGAGTTATGCAAATACACTAGTTGGTATTTTAAATTTATTTTTACTTTTCGATGAAAGTCTGTTTGTAGATGTATACATTTCAGCCATGCTCCCATCTCTTCAACCCGTCTTTGCAAAATAACTGTTTAGGAAGGTGATGGCCTCTTCATTTGACGAAAATCTCTGTCCTCTGGGCGCAATTTTTAGATCAAAGACAAGTCGCTTAGGGCTAGATCTACATTCAAACCAACGGCTGAGATGTGAGACGGTGCACAATTTTTTGTGTGCAAATCTGGCTGTTTTTTTAGCAATTTCTGCCAAGCTTGTCAAGTAATGATGCTTTCCTGTAATAGTTTTTTCTGTTTGAAAATAAAAGATTAAGATAACTCAATGGCTGATCTAAAAAAAAAGCGTCCACGCTTTTTCCCAGCCGAAAACCAGTTGTTGCTTTTTCGGAGAATTTCCAATATTAAGTCCAATTTTTAAAATTTCAGGTGGTTAATTGTGATATTAGTTTCATCTGCGAGTTATTAATCAGCGCAATTTTTTGATTTTGTAGTAATAGGAATTGAATTTAAATAAATTTACATAAATGCACTAGTTTTTTTCCATTCAATATGTTGCTTTTCTGATTTTGAATCTTTAGCTTGAACCACAACGCAATTATTTATATTTCAAGAAGAAACTGATACCTATGAAAAAATATTATATAGAATTGCAATTCCGTTGCATTTTCGGTGTAAACGGTGGATTCATTATAAACTATAATGTATAATAGTTTTACTTTGTAGCAATTTCGATGATATTTACATTTATATTTATTGCCTACAGTTTCTTACGTTGAACATTGCATATGTATAAAAGATGCTGTAAATGTTTTCCAAAGAGCGTTAAATATGTGTCGAACATCGCGTTAATAACTATGTAACTCGTTGAGTTTATTGCAAAATTATTAGCTACGTGAAATTATTTCCGATTAGCGAACATAACAAAAATAAAATCAAACAAACCGACTCTGCGAAACTTTGCAAGTAAACTAAGGTTTAAAGTATTACGATGAACTGTTAATTTATTTGTATACCGTAAATTCTACAGGATATTTCCTAATAAATAAATGACTTATGCAAAGTACACAGTTGGTATTTTAAATTTATTTTTACTTTTCGATGTAGTCTGTTTGTAGATGTATACATTTCAGCCATGCTCCCATCTCTTCAAAACGTCTTTGCAAAATAACTGGGAAGGTGCCTAATTTTGACGAAAAAGGCATGTCCTCTGGGCGTTCAACTTATTATTTAGAACAAAGTTTTGGTCCAACTTGTCAGCTAGTACATTCAAACAACGGCTGAGATTTGAGACGGCAAATTTTGATTCAATATGTTCAAATCTATCCTATCACTAATTTCTGGTCGTTAATTTGTCAACTTTAATGATGCTTTCCTGTAATAGTTTTTTCTGTTTGAAAATAAGCGATTAAGATAACAATGGCTAGCTGTTTTTCCCAGCCGAAAACCAGTTGTTGCTTTTTCCAGAGCGGATTGCTAACTTGTGTTTGCAGTCCACTGTTTTAACAGTACTTTTATTTCGGTTGGTTAATTGTGTATCCAAGTTTCATCTACAGTAATTAATCAATCAATGCGACAAAACTGCGCTATCAGAGCGTTCGAACTGTTTATTAGAACACGGTTTTGGTCCAACGTCAGCTAGTGGGGTGCCCAACATGCTCACAGCTTTTACAAGCCTAAATTTTGATTCAATATGTTCATAATCTATCCTATCTCTCTCACTAATTCGGTCGGTCGTTAATTTGGTAAACTTTAGCTATGTTATCGTCAGAGGTTATAGTTTTTGGACGTCCCGAAAGCTCACCGTCTCCGAAGCTTGTACGGGCACGTTTAAATTCTGCTGCTCAAAATTTCCTTGTGGTAAATGATGGTGCAGAGTCCCAGAGAGAGAGTGTGCTAACTTGTGTTTAGTTTGTGCTGTTTACAGAGATTTTAGACGGTCTACTCCTCGATAAAACGAGTGAAACTAAGGTTGAACATTGCAGCGTAATAAAGTTCCTGACAAAAGAAGGCAATGCTTCAAAAGAGCGTTCGAACTGTTTATTAGAACACGGTTTTGGTCCAACGTCAGCTAGTGGGGTGCCCAACATGCTCACAGCTTTTACAAGCCTAAATTTTGATTCAATATGTTCATAATCTATCCTATCTCTCTCACTAATTCGGTCGGTCGTTAATTTGGTGAACTTTAGCTATGTTATCGTCAGAGGTTATAGTTTTTGGACGTCCCGAAAGCTCACCGTCTCCGAAGCTTGTACGGCCACGTTTAAATTCTGCTGCCCAAAATTTCCTTGTAGTAAATGACGGTGCAGAGTCCCAGAGAGAGAGTGTGCTAACTTGTGTTTAGTTTGTGCTGTTTACAGAGATTTGAGACGGTCTACTTCTCGATAAAATGAGTGAAACTAAGGTTGAACATCGCAGCGTAATAAAATTCCTGACAAAAGAAGGCAACGCTTCAAAAGCAATTCATGGAAGAATGGTTGCTGTATATGGGGAAAATGCACCATCTTATTTTCAAGTAAAATATTGGTCTAAACACTTTCGATGGGGCCGAGAGTCAATCAATGATGACCCAAAGTCCGGACGACCTGTTGAAGCTCGAACTGAAGACATTGTGCGAAAAGTCGAAAATTTGGTACTGAAAGATCGGCGTGCAAAGATCTCTGTCATTGCCAATGAAGTCTGTATATCCAAAAGAAGTGTTCTCAAAATTTTGCATGACAATTTGGGTATGAAGAAGGTGTTTGCACGGTGGATACCCAAATTGCTTACACCTGAACAAAAACTGTAAAGCAAAAAAGTTTCTCGAGAAATTTGGCCGAGTTGGAGAGGGACAAAACATTTTTATCTCGAATTATCACCGGGGATGAGACTTGGGTACATCAGTGGGACTCTCCTAATTTCCCAAGAATCCATGCAGTGGGTCCATAAGGGCCCTCCACCACTAAAAAAAGGCCAAGACACAATTTTCTGGAAAAAAAAAACTGATGGCAACTGTTTTCTGGGATGTTGAACAAGTCTCAAAGAAGCTGTTGAAGAATATTTTGTGGGGTTCTCGAAGCAATTCTGTTCTGAGGGTATGGGCCAATTGGAAAAAAGATGGAATAAGTGTATTAGTGTCGAAGTGAGTTCTGTAGAAAAAAAAATGTTTGTTCTCTTATGTGCTTTTTTTCATGGCTAAGTAGATAACATAATACGCCCTCGTATAATGAAGGAATAAATTGACTGATTCTTTCATAAATATTTGTACTCCATGCGCTTCATTCACAAATGATTGCCAAATAGGTAACAGATGTAGCATTTTTTTGTTACTTATTGCCAATCTTCTTCAATACATTTTACATTTTAACGCTTCTTGACTTCTCAAATAAATAAAATCCACGTGTCATTTTAAAAATACTCGCAGATTGGCCACATTTCAATAAGTTTTATCGCCATACAATCCGAACAACGACACAAATTTATTCCTTGCAATGATTTTACGCTTTTTTCTCCTGCGAGCCGTCAAAATCACCAATATCACAGTTACTCGGGAGTTCTAATCGATCTTTTATTTTGCTAATAGCAACCATGAAATGATCCAGAAGTGTCTATATTTTTTCCGCTATTTTGTGTATATTTACTACGTACCGCAAAGAAGTAGGTGTCATTCATTCGATTTTATCCGACTGACGAACGGTAAATTCGACTTATTTGTCGATTTTTCAATTTCTAACAGGAATGGCATTCGTAGCATCTCCGCGAACGAAAACCGATTGACTTTTCGTTACCGTTAATCACAAGTTCGTTGTTTGCTCAGCCGTCTTGATCTATTTTTGGTAATTGATCGAACGAAACAACGAAATGCGTCAATTTCGACGAAGACGCGATTTAATCTTTATTTATTTTATCCTTTTTTACCGCTATGAGCTCCGAACGTTTATTTAAAAGCGATTCTATAGGAGATTCGGAGGAACATTGTTGATTTTTCTTATTTAAATGTACAATAGTGTTTAACCAAAGAATTTGGATGCGCTGTGTTGTTTGTACAAAACATTCACCGGAAGAGGTATTTACTTATAATTGAGAAAAGAAATATTTAAGAGAAATATTACGTAGCTGTTTTGATCTTTTTGTAGCAAATTTAATTTCTATTTACTTCCTTTTTCGTAGTATTGGAGATTCATGATCGGGTCTGGAATTTTAAAATATCGATTTCCTTTTGTTGAATTATCATACATGCTATAATGATGGTGCTCCTAAAATATTGACTAATTTAACGGAGAAAAACTAAAATCCGGTGAATTCGAGATTGTTAATAGCCATCACCGACTGTCTTGGTAACCATCACTGGCACTACTTTCTGCTGAGTCAGCGAGTCAAAAGGATGCCTACAACACATTATCAAAACGCATCTACAGTTCAGAATGGTTTTGGGAAACTGGATGCCCAAGTTCCTGTCTAATGAGCAAAAGAAGAAAAGAGTTGATCGATTTTAAACGAATATGGTGCTGAATGGGATGATTTATTGGACAATCTGCTAACTATCGATAAGACTTGGGTCTATTACCAAACACCACAAACCCGAAATTGACCTACCACCACAGTAGTAATAAATTACAGAAAACTCAATGTGGTGAGCTCAATAATTATTCAAATGAAGGCAACGCTGCTACATAAATTAATTTCTAATTCAAGAAACTTAATAAAAAGTAACAAATTAGGTAAGAAATATAATTTAAAGCAGCAACAGTCAAACTTCTTCGCTGCTAGATTCATGACAAGCTGCATCCGTCCTGGGGATAGTTTTATAAATCATTAGAGTTAGTCATCATCTGCACAATCATCTGATAAAACATCTTGATCCTCTGAGCCACCCTCCGATGGAATCACAGCCAGAGGTTGATTGATGTCATCATCTGCCATCTTGTCTAAACCTTGCAATGACCAAATACAGGTTGAATGACAACTCCGTATCGGCAAAGCAGCTTGCGGAAAAAATTTGATCTAAATGACAGTTCTACTGAACTGAGCTGTGTTTACTTCATTTGTGTTTGTGCAGGAATTTGTAAGATATTGGAAAGTTATTCGAAAATGGACAGTTCTGTTTTAAACTAGGTGATAACCTAGTGGAAACGACATGCAAGCTAAATGCTGTATATGGTAGTGAATTCCCACATAGCAATACTATCTCTAAATGGTGTAATTATTTTAAACAAGGTGGTACAGAAATCGCCACCCAAACGAAAGGAGGACGACCTTTAAATCCGGTTAATCCGAGATTGTTAAAAGCCATCACTAACTGGTCCTAATTTTTACTGAACTCGGTGAGTCAAAAGGATGGCTACAACACATTTTCAAAACGCGTCTTCAATTCGGAATGGTCTTGATAAGTGCCCAGGTTGCTGTCTAATGAGCAAAAGAGGAAAAGAGTTGTGTTCTGGAAGAAAGATGGGATCGTGCATATTGACTATCTCAAATCGGGTTGATGTTTTCAATGCTAAGATTCCGCTTAGGAAGCGTTGTACAGTAAAATTTCTGCATACAATTGTCCAGACGTCCAGTCCATAAAGCAAATCTTACACTTAAAAAGATCACTCAGCTGAGTTGGATGCTACTAAAACATCAACCCTATTCGCCCGATTTGGCTCCCTCTCATTATTACTTGTTTCGAAATTTGGAAAATATCAAAACGCAAATTTATAAACGTTGATGACGTGGTGGAAACACACGTTAGTGGCTATTTTGCCTCAAAAAATTCAAGCTGGTTTTTTAGGGGCTTTCAAACGTTCAATCTAGTAAAAACAAATGTTTGTGTGTTTGTTTTCGCAACTGCAATGTGGAAATGTGTAATCAAAATTAAGGAAAGAGAGCAAAGAACTGTACTTTTCTATATTAGCAACGGCTTTTAAGAATACTGCATACAATGTGTCAGTATTCAAGGCATAGTAATGATAATTTAAATACTAAAACGTATTTAATCAATTAATAATTAAGAACTCAAAACATTTTTCATGGTAGTCGCGGTTACCAAAAACCACAAATTAGAGAAAATCTTTAGCTGTGAAATATCGGTCTTGATAAATTGATTAAATTAAAGTAATGAATATATTATAGACACAATAGAAATACGAAATAGAAAGCAATACATTTTTATTATTACTGTTGTTTGTACTAATTTAGTTTCTAGATAAAGTATTTCGAAAAAAAAATTAAGTAAAGTGCCAGAGATCTTAGATGTGCAGCCTGGATCCCCTAATAAATATTTGTTAAATAAAGTGAAGCTAACACCCACTACCAACTTAAAACCAGACACCACAGAATAAAGGTATAGGAGTAATAGAAGCTGTTCATAATATTGCGGTTAGATGTTTAACTTTTACTAATTCATTGCAAAAACCACAAAGCCAATGGATTTTTATTATATGAACCAGAAACAAATATAAAGCAATTACCACATCAGTAGTATCAAAACAAACCAACCTTTCTTAATTGAAATCTGCATTATCATGCAAAAAAATGAACAATTATATTAAAATAATGAATATATTATGCAAGTAATGCGAAGAAATAAACTTCATCATGGACAAAAGTAGATGGAATATTTGGAATACTGGAAAAATTTTTAATCAAAGCTATGTGGCGGTATTTATAGATTGTGGTGAAAGGGATTTTTTTTAATTGGCACCTACATGATTTACTGGAAGCTGATGGTATTTCCACATGGACAGAATTAAAAAATACAATAGGAAGGAGGTATTGCAGAAGTAAAACCAATAACGCTGTAATTTTTTTTTCCTGGAAATATTGGTTATAAGTTATTGTATTTAATTAATACGTTTCTAATTTGGAATTATATAGAAAGTTAGATAGGTTTATCCGATTTGAAATAATCAATTTTAAATGTCGTTTTGGTACGCTCCACTTCCGACGGTGGTTGACCAGAAAGTATCCCATTCGACACCATACTCGTCTAAAATCGGTTAAGCATCATCAACTCATTTCTTCTTTTGCTCATTAGACAGCAACATGTTGTACGTGTTGTTGTTTGATTCGCCGAGTTCAGCAGAAAATAGTGCCAGTGATGTTTTAGGATTCTAGACCAGACAGTCGGTGATGTCTTTTTATAATCTCGGAATGACCGGATTTGGAGGTCGTTTATCATTTGGAGGTAGTGTATGTAGGCTTTCACTACCTTACGCAGCATTCAGCTTTATCATTCAACCTGTATTTGGTTATTTCAAGGTTTCAAGTTGGTTGTGATTCCATCCAAGGGTGGCTCAGAGGAAGATGATTGTGCAGATGATTAACTAACTCTAATGACTTATAAAAGTATCGCCAGTACGGATGCAGCTTTTCATAAATCTAGCAGCGAAGAAGGTCGTGGTAATGAATAGGAAATGTCTTTAATAACTTTAGAATTTGAAACGTTTGATCTATACATTTTTTTGATGGTAGGAAATTGCAAGTTGATATTCTGTTATTTATTTGGAAATGAACTTGTCCAAGAAACAACCTTTCAAACAAGCTTTATACATCCTTGAAACATCGGGGAAACAACCAGTTTGTGCAAGCTATAGTTATTGAAATAAAAATTAATATTCTAATGGGAATCAAACAATAATTTCTAAGCTGTAAGGACTACTGCAATTCGTACCCTTCAATGCAGGATAATTTAATTCATAATCTAATGCTGCGAGACTTATTTAGTTGGCTATTGAAGGGCGATGAGGCAAAACCGATTGTAGGCCAAAAGGAGTTAGGAATAAAACCTTTCACATTCGTACTAAGTACTGAAAAAAATGAAGAATTTACTAAAATTTATAGAAGATATGTATTTGAAAAGAGGGAACAATAACTACAAAATTATTGAAGATAATATAGTCACAATGAAGTGGATAAATAAAATGGGTATTATATTTCTCATCAAAGTTCATAATCTAGAAGGAAACGGTGTAGTTTCAAGAAGACAAAATGATAGTTCGGTATAGGAAATTTCTTGTCCTAAACATGTGATGGACTAGAACACTAGATAAAGCTGCATAGTAAAATCTATATATCAAATTGATAGCTAAAGCCGTAGGTGGTGGCATAGAATGAACGTGAATGTCTAGAAATGATGTCTAAACTTAGTTTCTCTATATTTTGTATTTATCAAAAAACCATTTTTCCTGCAATTGTCAAAAAAAGTGACGTTTTTTTTTATTGCAAGAAATTACAACGTTAGGCAACAAGAAATTGCTGCAGAAAAATCGCTTCTTGTTATTACTCCTGCAAATTGATTTGTTTGTTCGTTCAATGGGTTTAAATCTCGGTTTAAAGTCAAAAGATTCGGAAGAAAACGTTATCAAAAGTGGAAGATACACAAATTCGAATATTTTCAATTGTGCAAGGTTGAATTTACACAGTCTTCGATGCAACGACATACATATGTCACCCCCTCCTCTCCACTCCTCCCCGTGATCGCTATAAGTGTGGTAAAGATTCTTCTAAAGCAGTGACCAGTAACAATATTTAGGCTCAACTTTATTAAGCCACTTTGCGATCAAACCAGATATCAAGGTATGAGCATTTGAAGCAGCAAGAGGATTTGTATTTTTGAATCACTTTAAAGCCTTTCAAATTCGAAATTGTAAAAATTTTGAATCAAACACCTTAATAATCAATACAGAATCTTTATCTTCTATATCTTCATTTTAACTAATTTTTTTGCTTCAATAGCCAATGTTTTTATTTTTTAGGTAATTTTCAAACATCGATATTTTCTTTGATATTGAGCGTAGCTTTTTAGCATCGAAAAAAAACAAAACTAAAGGTATGGATGGATGCAACGCTTTTCTAGATTTCTCTTCTAAATCATATTGAGGTCTCGATTTGACGGGAAAAAATGTTAAGAAAACGCTTGATTTCCAATTTAGTTTTTTAGTTTTACTGGGACCCAAATCTCGTAATCAAACTTCAACTGACTTGCTCAAATTTCTGGACACTTTTTATTTACATTCGTAACTAAAACAACTCAAAACGCAATTGCTGTAGCCACAATTGTAGCTGTAGTTAATGATCTAGGTGACATTTTTTTTGTTTATATTAAACAACAGTGAGAAACCCAATCTTTGATATGGGCAGACACCTAGCAATCACTAGGATTTCCTACGATGAACCCTTCAGTTTTCTTGAATTTTGATGAGTGGAAAGTGGTAAGGGAAGAAAACTACACATCCAAAACTGGTACGAAGATGGGTCAAGAACTGGTTCTAATTTCGGCGTTGGTCGCAATGAGAAGAATCAGGATTACAAGGTATGTGAACCACTTGGGCAATACACAACAGTATTTCAAACAGAAATATATGCTATACAAGCCTGTGCGTTAGAGAGTCTGTGTAGGCAGCCTTAAAGGCTCTAGCATCTTATTATATAGCTTCTAAACTAGTATGGGAATGTCTGCAAAACCTAACTATTCTGGCCAGAAACAATAAGGTCTAGGAGCCAGGTCTAGGTATCACAAATAGTGCAGTACAAGGTGCAATTAATGAGTGGATTATAAAACAACACCAACTAAATTGGAACCATTAGTTGGACAAAGGCACAGCAAACGGATGACTTACTTGCATTAAACAGGACTCAGCTTAGGGCAGTAACATATCTATTAACAAGGCATGGCTGTCTGAAAGGTCACAAGCACAAGATGGGGATCTATAAAGATGAACCCCTATGCAGACCCTGTAATGAGGAGGAGGAAACAGCCTCTCATATCATCTTCTCATCTTGATTTACCAGTGGAGAAAAAATTACCAAATAGGCTTCTAAACCTGATCGAGGGAACTAACCTGTTTGAGTAAAATGATATCAAGGTAGGAATAACACAATAGGCCCAGTGGGCCACAGTGTTAGAGGCCCAAACTAAAGACTGACCTGCCTTGATAGTAATCAATCAATCAATCTACAGTTTCAAATTACTACAATTGGAGAAAAAAACGTTGTTTATGTTGCGTGTGCAAAGTTTTCGACAAATAGTATTGGTGATTATAAAGTCGTTTCTTTAAATATTGTTTAGTTTGACCGATATGGCATTTGTTACAGCGTTTACAGTCTAATAGATGTTTTTAAATGCGTGAATAAGTGCGATATCGCTCAAATTACTTTTAGATATACATATCTGAAATTAAAGGAGAAATATTAATAGTTGGAATTCATATGGCAATTTTCCCACCGTATGGGAAATTACGTACCTACACATCATTCCACGGAAATAAAAATCAAGAATATTAATTTTCTGCTTGTAATACCTTGAAATGAAGCGGGTATTCCTTATGTCGATTTTGTGCAGGAAAAAATCCAAATGACGTTTTCATACAGATAGATATTCTATTGAACTTATTAGAAGTAAACAATGCGATGAACCCGGTCATGTATAGCTTATTTTGCAATTTTTTTAAACAAAGCCGTAACTGATTATTATTTGAAATTATTTTTAATTATTAGATTTTTATATGAAATAAAATAGAATCATTTTCACGCTGAATGCATTGAGATAAATTATTTGTTTAATATAAAAATAAATTCCTTGAAATTGTTCAACTAACCTTCAAATAAAATAAAGTAACCTTCTCAATAACAACGGTAATAACATAAAAAAGTTAATTAGTATTCAATAAGAATTACAAAACAATGAATTTCACGTTTGCTTTTTTTTGCCACACAACTCTCTGGATAAATAAGAACAAAATACATTCAGTTGTTTAGTACCTAATTATTTTGTTTACTTAATATATTTTTATTTACCTTGTGGAGTTGGTTTCATCCACACATATGGATCTTTCCTAGAAAATGTTATTTAATCGTGGAACTGGATGGGAATTCTAATCATATAAAATTATATACATCATCGTGTTATTTCATAAGTCTCCTCGAACAAGAAACAAAAAAAAAATTCGGACGAAAAGGTTAAATACCATACGCGGATTGTTATTTCCGTTTATAGTGAAAAAACTCGGTAGTTCACGACGTCGAGCATTGAAAGAATCATGTTGCCTAATTGATGAATCATAAAAATTAAGTAGAACTCGACGAGCAGTCGTTGCGGTAGCGTCACATGTAACACGTTCGAATTTTTCGATGTTATTTTTTTCTTGGTGCGTTTCCAATTCAGCGCGCGATGGAACAGTATCGTAGAAGGCCGACGACGACGACGAGTCCGCGCTCTTTTGTCTCTTTCAATTTCGAATAATCGCGCCACAACGTCTTCGATATTCTGAGCGCCAAAATTCGCCTAAAATCGAACGCGTTACATTCGCTATCTATTGACACATATACAAGTGTCACTACTATAAATAAACCCACGTGAATATACCGACGGTCAAAATGCAACTAACTTACAGAATCAAGCAGTCATTGAGAGAATAGTGTGGTGGCACTGTGGTTTGCCTTCCCATTAAGCGCGAAAGAGAGGAATGAATATCCAGCGGCGGCTTTCGAAGCGAGAACGGTATAAGAAACGCACGCGCATCATTAGTAGGCTGGTTTCACGGTTTACTTGATTCATAATACTCCAATACATAAGGTGTACTATTGTTTTTAAGCCCGTTCCGACGGTTTGAGCCGATTTTCTACTCAATATAGGGATGACGTTCAGTAGAATTTCGAGTGTCAGACATCGTACCGGAAAAGCTCCGGAGGCGTGGCTTACGTTTACCGCAAATTGATATGATATTATTATTTTAAAGTGTTATTTATTGTTGAATTGCGATAGTGCGTGCGTTTCTTATTTTATTAGAACGAGATGGAATTCGTGTACTTATCATAGATCACCTGATGGATGTAGCCATTTGCATTTCTCGTGTTGGGTGGTGGGAAAGGGTTTTTCCGAATTGGTGCGATTACAATGCGTTATGGAATAGGATGAAGAAAAAAGAAACTCTTCAACACCTTCTGGCTCTTATCGTAAATTAAATCTCGACGAAGTTATGTTGATTCGTGAAAATGGGTTTGAATTTGGTTACCTAATTAATAAAACTAATTTCTACGAGTATTATTGATTTAAAATAATGAATAATTATAACCAACACTTTCGTAATTTTATAATCATTATGCTAATTTTATTCATCAATTTTAACTTTCAAAGAAATGTATTAACGTAAGTACAATATTAGCAAGTCTTTGAAATGGTTAAGATTTACATTCGGATTCTACAATTGTGGGGAAATCGAACTTGAATTTCATGGATTACTAACTTGCGTCGGTGGTATACGTCAATAATAATTGCAAATTTCTCTGTATCAGGTTCGTGATATGACTTCAAGTTATTTATTTCGAGCTCCATGGATACGTAATTTTATAGTTGTGAGTTTGATAAAATTACTCATAACTCCAAAAAAATGGTGCCCAATCTCCCGTTTTTGATAAGTAGAAGGCCCTAAATGTTTCTTTTGGTAAAGACGACCAAGTGCAAGTACTAGCTTTATTTGGCGTGTCATCAATTCATAAATAGTCGATCTATTAGAGTCCTTATCGAGAGTTACTCTACAGATTCATACATTATAATATAAACTCCAGTAGATCCTTAATTTGTGTATAGATGTCGCGTGAACTAACACCGTCAAAATGAATCACAAATTGATTGATATGATTCGATTAAAATCATACTTGATGGTGCTTACAGAAAAACCAGGATGATTAGAAAGATATTAGACTAGAAAATGGCAATTTTGGAGGAGGAAAGAGGAGATATCACCGAGTTATTACACCTGGCCATACTGCATTAGATTTCTACAGTAGAAAACTGCGTTTAAATAATTGCCAACGAAGCGCATTTACTCAAATGAATATAAATTATAATGGACTCAAATTTATTTGAGCGAATGCACGCTTATTAATTCCACGAACATATTTTTGCTGTGTACCTATAATAAATATTAGGAAAACGCTTTAGATAACTTTCAATTTGGTAGAAGCAGATAACAATAATTGCCCTTCGGGTAAATATAGCAACGAGGCACTGGTCATAAGGACCCGGAACTGACGACTATCAATTAACGCTGAGAAGTATCTGGTGGTCCACTTTTTCCTCAAGCCCCCTGTTTTACAATTCGCAACTGGAGTATGATACTCGACTCGATAATATCTAGATTCCTAAGGGCGCGATGGGCTCTGGTCTCCCCTCATGTACTCGAAAAGTTGACTCAATGTCAGGACTAAAATTATGACTCCGTCATCTGGTTGAGGCTAAATCCTAAATAAAGGGGCTCAACGTTCTGCCAAACAGGGTGCTGCCCATAACAGTTAATGCGTACTGGTTTGTCAGCAATGATTAACTTCACAGAGAGTGTAGTGAGGAATACACGATAGCGCTGATCATAGGCACCTTGGAGAGGGTTTCTCAGTCGCTCGGACGCTTGATGGTCGTCACGATCGGGCCCCACAATGACGTGAAGCACTATACTACGGACCCCAAATTCTATGGCTAGACGGGGCCACTCAGAGACTTGAAGAGGCTCAGAGATCCGCGGCTCCAGTCTCGGGAAAAATGGAGCTATCATAGCAAATATTGTACAAGTGGAGAAATAAAACATCGTTTGTTATGAAGTTTACAAAGAAGTAATACATTAAGTAAGCGACATCTTCAATGTTAAAATAGGCTTGGAAAGTATATTTGACTTAACATTATAAAACAAATTGCTTATTTTTATAGATGTTCGAAATGTCTTCCATTTTGCTGAAGGCATTTACCAATACTCACTTGAAAATCCCTTTCTACATTTCTGAGCATGGCAGGAGTGATAGATGCAAACGCGCCGACAATTCTTTGTCGCATGTTTTGTTCAGTGGTTGGAGGTTCCCTATAAACCAATTCTTTTACATACCCCCGTAAAAAAATCTATTTTTGTCAGGTCGGGCGACCTCGCAGGCCAAGGAACTGGTCCCCCTCTTCCAATCCATCTGTTTTCATATTGATTATTTAACAGGACTCTGACTTGTTGCGAAAAATGGGCCGGGGCTCCATCTTGCTGTATACATATTTTGTGCCTGAATGTTTATAGGTAAATTTTGAATTAATCTTGGTAACCCATTTATTAAAAATTCCGAATACGTTTGGCTGTTAAGGTGACCATTAAAAAAATGTGGGCCCACCACAAGTTCTCCAACAATTCCTCCCCAAACGTTTATTGACCAGCGTTGTTGGCGATCTATTTGCCTAACTATTTTTGGATTTTCGACAGAATAATGATGATAATTATGTCTATTGACGCATCCAGTATTGTGAAAAGTTACTTCGTCAGAAAAAAAATACGTTCATAAAGAAAAATTGATTTTCTTGAACACACAATTGTGCCCATGTAGTCGTTTTCACACAGAGCCTGGTGCAACTGAATGTGGTACGCATAACAATGATGTTTCTTTAGAATTCTTTGGACCTCTCACTTATACCAACTTCTTGCCCTACACCTGCTTGACTAGTATCTGGATTTTCAGTTACTATCAATAAAACTGCCAACTCATTTTCGTCATTTGCTGCTGTCTTTGTTCTTTTTGTTTTTTTGTAGTTAACGCTTCCTGTTTCAACAAAGCGCTCAAAAAGTCTGGTAAAACTGATCGCTTCTGGATGTCGCCTTTCAAGAAACCGAGTCGCATAAATTCTAGTAGCAAGAAAACAGTTTTTCTCACTCTCACCCAACACAAAAAACATGTCAATGAGTTTTTCTCTTGAATATTTCATTTCTTTTTAATAAAATATTACCTGTTTAAGTACACACACTTATTTCAGACAGGAAATGTCAAAATTTGTATCAATAAACAACATGCTTGTCTTGTGAAAATCCGAAAAAAAACGGAAATTTCTCGAAAACCGTTAGAGATAGACACATAATACCTGTATAAAATTGAAATAAAATTAAATTTTACATCCATTTATGTAAAAATTACTATACCGTTCTATTAAAAAAAAATCAAGATATCCATGATTTTAGAGTTCGAAAATTAATGATCTTCGTTTAATAATCATGTAATTTGAACGCAACAATTTTCTAATAAAAGACGTGTACTCGTTCATGCTTAAGCGAAAACTGAAAACCTCATCTGTCTAACTTTGACAGTTTCGGAGATATTTCCAAATTTCGAATACGCTGCTACAGTTATTTTTTTTCGAAAAACGTCATGTAATTAAAAAACGATGCGACTTATACCTAGTGTATGTATAACAAAGTGCCATTTAAATTTAACTAGGAATCCAAAAGTGCAATAATATATAGGGTGTTCCGTTTAAAATAACAAAGTTGGTATCTATTTCCGGTACAACCGGAAGTTCGCCATTACTGAAAATACTTTCTTAAGATACACCCCATAATACAGTATAAGTCGGCAATGAATGAAATTCTTAGTTTAATTCGTGAAGGAGCTATGGAAGCCTGACGCACTATTGCAGGACCCTGTATGTCAATGTGAACCAAACTTACATTTTCTTAAATGGGACACACTATATATTATTTAAAATTTAGATTAAGCGTATCTTTCTCATTCCTTCCATATAAGGTTTTATTAAGTTATACCGAGTATTTTAGAAGTTATGGTCAATTTTGTCTGAAAATCATTGCGTGTTCAACGTTTGTACCTACTGGAATAACTGTTTTCTATCGTTATAGTTTCATAGTAAAGTGATAGTTTGCCAATATTGTGAAAACTATGTACAGGGCGATTCAAAACGCAAATGCATTATTTTCTCATCTTATTTAAATGGAACACCCTGTATTTTATATGAAGAAAGGGAAGAACACTGTATATACCTTCATTTTTATTAATCAATCTCTATATCTAAAATCATTATTTTCTGAGATGTTTAATATTTTCTTAATAAAAGGCGAGCTTTTTCAAAATAATTGTAAGATATCAAATTAGCCATGAAAAAATGACAGTACAAAGCTATTAAATCATATATTGAAATAAACTTATTAAATACAACGCAACTACAAAATGTTAAACTTATACCGGTAATTAATATTTAATTATTCTACACTACTACTACAGATACTCGATTTACTTTGAAGAAATTACAAAATTAGTTTATAGCTACCTTTTTTACCTTTCTTATTTTTTGATGGGCAAAGAGTTTACCTCATATTCTTCACTTTACTTTGTAGTTTCATCGTTATCAGAAATTAAGCTATGGGAATTAAGTGACATCGAAATTAAATGTATTGTATTCCTTTATGAAAATATTTTTGCCGTTTCCACTACTACATAATTGATTGAGTTCTTTACCTTCTACAACCTGGCGCTTTTTTGAATAAATATTTATTTTAAAACAGTTTCTAAAACATATGTTTACTAAATTACGTGCCTTACTATATCAATGGATATCAGTTGTTTATCAATATAGAAATAAATTAGTTGATATTTCAAATGGTGTCATTCCTGTCATTAGTTCGAAGATTCTTTTTCTAAGCTCTTTTACATACATAGTTCTCTAACAAAATTAATAAATACATGGACAATGCACATCGTGTTTTATTAGAAACATGATGAAATATGAAAAGGTGCGTACGTAAAATAACTTCTTTCCTATATTTCTATATTCCAGAACTGATAGATTTATTAAATATATTTGTGTTGGTGCATGCACGCTGGATGTTGATAAATCACCGTGAATATAAAGTATAATTATAAGCACATTCTATATCCCATAAATTATTCAAGGATTCGTGAGTTACAGATCCGAGAAATCAAGTCAACGTATTCAAGATACAAAATTTGCAAAACTGTACAAAGAGTACCATCTTATAATTTCTCAAATCAATCTCACATTTTAATATTTTTATTTGCGGTCCAAAGCAGGAAGCCTCTAACAGTTTTTGATCAAATTACTAACCTGTCTAATGTCTGAGCCACGAACAATGAATGTGACAGTTGAAGAGAGGATTCGATATTTATTCTGATTGCATAGACTGAAGCCAAAATAAACAGAATGCATGTTGAGTAATGCATCATGTGAAAATAGCTTTTTTAAAGTGACATTCTAAAATGATACAATACAACCAAAAAAATGTAATTTGAAACATAGCCTAGTAAAGGTACATAGTAAAAGTAAAGTAGGTTACTACACAGTCCCTTTCCACAAAACTGTCAACATTGTCTTGGTTTTGCTCTTTTGAAAGCGTAAACAATGGCTCACAGGTTAGCTGGATTCCTTTGGGGGATTTTTAACATGTCTTTGCAATAGTAAACTCTCCAATCTTTTTTTAGTCGTCTGTCAGAGTGTTGCACGAAGCGCGCACAGACCATCTGCTTGCCCAAATCTCCGATCAAAGTTTAATAGACTGTGCTTCTCGGTTTCCTCTTGGATGAGTCTTGCAGACATACAGCGGTCGCTTCGAAGAATTTCTTCAACTTTTTCGATGCTTTGCGATTGGTTTTTGGCATCGCTGCTCGGCAATCGTCTCTGCATCGGCTAAAACAATGGAAAACCTGTTCATGGGACATGCATTCATCCCCGTACACATTTTTTTAGCGTTTTGCACGTTTCTGCGCCAGTTTTACCTAATTTAAAACAGAATTTAATATTCACGCTTTATTATCAACCGAATAATTGCGAGCTAAATTAAATTTTTGAAATGTAACACTATAGGAAACAGAACTCTAACATGTTAATTTTTATCTGATGTTTAAATACGAAAGCGATTGTATACAAATTTAAGTTACCTATTAAGTGACTGTACTTGAAGGTCAAACTATAAATTATTTAATGTAATAATTTCCGTTTTATGTACAAAAGTCTGACCGCTAGGTAAAGTACTTTTTTCCTTTTTAATAAAAATAACCTGGAAGAACCTATCGTATCTATGCTGGCGATTCCCAAATATACAGTTATATTTTTTATTAACAATATTAATCACCACTACTATCATAATCTTCTCTATTCGACAATTCTATTATTGTAACTGGATTTCCCGATGATTACTGATTCGGATAACGTATTGACTTCTTGAAGGATACGTTCCAGGAAAATTCACACTCACAGTATACGCTAAGAAACCTTTTGTCCAAGATCATTTTCTGGGGGAACCGACAAATTAATTTTGCAAATATCTTCGCTCCTTTCATTCAAATATATTTCTTGCGGATTTTGTTAATACAAACGGTACACATAGGAGGAGTTTATGGGAAGACTGAAAACTTCACCGTAGTAGTATATTCATTATTTAAACAGTTTGTTATTCATTGTTATTACTCATTTTTTATGTTTAATTCTAATTAACGTTTTAAAAAGAAATTTGTTGTAATCACTAGCGTTCTTGTTGAATATTAACAAAGAAAAGGTATTGGATTGAATCATGTTATAATTAAGTTTACATTTTTTGTACGACTAATTTACCAATATTGGTAATAAATTTAATGATTAATATTGTCGAAAGAAATTCCACTAATAAATTTCTATCGCAGTGAAAGGGTACGTGTTTAATGTATGTAGTTGAGTCATATTGTCTAGTCATTGGATGGAAATATAAAAGAACATTTATAGTTGTTTATTCAGCTTAAGTTGCAGGCACAAAGAAAAATATAAATTAGGAAACGAAATTTGACTTTACGACAGTTCCTAGCTGAAATCTTGGCATTGACTACATCAAGATTTGAGATAGTCAATAAGCACGATCCCATATTAATTTATTCCAGAACACAGTAGATATGATATTTTTGAATATCATTTTAGTAGGCTCGACATCTGGTGGTGGCTGACTAGGAGGCTGCCATTCGGAAGCTGAATTTCTGATCTGTTCGTAGTAGACTCAAGTCTCATCGACAGTTAGCAGATTGTACAATTAATCATTCCATACTCGTAAATGTTTTCTTGTTTTGCTCATTAGACAGCTATTTGAACACCCAGTTTCCCAATACCTCTCTGAACCGAAAACGCGTTTTTATAATGTGTTGTAGACATCCTTTTGACTCGCTGACTTCAATAGAAAGTAGGGCCAGTGATGGTTTAGGATTCCTTACTGAGAGAGTCGGTGATGGCTTTCAACAATATCGGATTAACCGGATTTGGAGATCAACGAGGCGGTGTCTGTACCATCTGTTTGAAATAATGATACCAGTTGGAGATAGTGTTGTGATGTGGGCATTCACTACCACTAGGTTATCACCAAGTTTAATGGCAGAACTGAATATTAACACAGATTTACTCGGAACTGTCAAGCACAAATTAAATAAACACAGCTGTTCAGGAGAACTGTCATTTAGTTCAAATATTTTCCGCAAGCTGCTCTGCCGACACAGAGTTGTCATAAAAACCGGTATTTGGTCATTGCAAGTTTTAGACAAGATGGCAGATGATGACATCAATCAACTTCAGGCTGTGATTCCATCGGAGGGTGGTTCAGAGGATCAAGATGTTTTATCAGATGATTGTGTAGATGATGAACTAACTCTAATAACATATAAAAGTATCCCCAGTACGGATGCAGCTTTTCATGAATCTAGCAGCAAAGAAGGTTGACTGTTGCTTCTTTAAATCATAAATTTATTACAGAAATTAAATACTTATACGCACCAGTGTATGTGGTACGAATTGTACTGTGGCTTGTGGTTTCTACCTAGTTTGTTACTTTTTATTAAATTTCTTGAATTAGAAATTAATTTATGTACCAGCGTTGCCTTCATTTGAATAATTATTGAGCTCACCACATTGTGTTTTCTGTAATTCATTACTACACTGTGGTATTAGCGATATAAAACGATTAACTTCGTCACATAAAAAAGCTTTTTTTATCATTTTAATTCAGTTGTCCTTTAGACATTTTATTGGTCGTAATATTTTTAGGTGACTCAAAATATTGTCTCTTAATACTTGACTCATAAGTAATAATAGTTTCAAGAAAAGCTTTCTAAAGAAATGTTATAATAATTTTGAGGTAATTTTTCTTTTAACAATTATATAACATTTATGTATATACATACATGATGATGTAATTGTGAGTAAAACAATACATACACCGTAGGTATACGTAGGCAACAGGCATCTAACTGATAACGGTCTTCCATAAAATTGTGTGGTTATTTAATGAAAATAAACTCCTATCTTGAGATAGCGTTTTATCTGTGGTCTACGTATTTACTTATAGTTACAAAATTTCCTTTTTGATATCCAACGAGAAACTTCATATCCATCGCTGTGTATCTGAGAACTATAGCAAAACATTTAAAACTGAATGACTGACAGGAAACACAACTATAAGCGGAAGTGGTATAAGTACTTAGAAATGTTGTTCTTGTACGTTATTTTACAATTTGTTTTATTTTTTTTTAACTTATAAAGTACTTATGTAAGTGTACATGTTTGAAGTACACAAAGGATTAAATTATATTATATTATAGGCGATAGTACAGGGAATTGCTTCTTGTTTGTTGTCTTGTTATCTTCCTACAGAATAATCAAACCATAGGTCTTGATGAAGAAAAAAATGCTTGCGTAATATGAAGAAGGAAATGAAAAGATTGAATGCTTTGGTCTCATAATATTATTGATCACAATAGTATAGATGTAACAGACTGCAACAGATAAAATTGAATGAACAAATCTCCCATTTCTGTTGCAATCTCGATAAATTGGTTTCATTTTGTCCTAATGGTTATCCTTAATGACATTCAATGATTCATTGGTGTTTTCAAGTACCTAAACATTTTTCGAAGTTTAAAAAAGAAATTTCAATCTTTCATTCTCCAGTGTTTCACCCATTATCTGTCTTACCATTCTTCATATTAGTAAATATGTTCTAACAAATATCACTGCAAAAAATTGTGTTCCTTAGCAGTTCTTCTTTCATTCTCTAGCATTTTAGACGGACAAGTTGGTTAAGTACAATGTTTTGAAGTGATCCAATGTATTACCATTTAGTCCTTGATAATTCCATGCTGCTTAAGTTATTATAAATTTTCCAGAAAGAATATAGCCAGGAAGAAAATGTATTATAGCATCTACGCTTTAAATAATATACAGGGTCCGGCAGATAATCTCCCATATTTTGCACCGCCACTGCGCCTGCGCCACTGAAGCGATGGGGAGCTTAGTGTTTTCAGTTGGTAGCACACGCCTTGCCATTTTAGTTGTCATTATGATTTGAACGGGCGAACATCGTCCTGTCATTATCGAAACATTTTTGAAAAATAAATCTGTGATTACAACGCAACGAACTTTTCGTACTCACTTCGCACTGGGTAGACATGCTCCGGTTCCAGATCGCAAAACAATACTGCTTTGGGTTTCGAATTTTAGAGCTACAGGTTCAGCCTTAAAAGAAAACCAACCGGTAGGCCCAGAAATGTTCGGACATCTGCAAATGTTGCAGCTGTTGTAGAAGCTGTGGAACGATCTCCTACTCGTTCAGCTGCTAAACATGCCGCTACTTTGCGTCAGATCGTTCGCTGCGAAGAATTTTACACGCAGACCTACACGTCCACCCATACAAAATGATGATCGCACAAGAGCTGAGTGAACGAGACTGGGAAAATCGTAGAGCATGTTGCAACGATATTCTTCACATCCCACAAAATGGGCTTTTAATAACCAGTGAAAAGCCCATTTCCATTTATCCGGCTGTGTGAACAAGCAAAATTTTCGTTACTGGGCACGAGAAAATCCATGAAAGGCAGCAGCTCCACGTTACTATTTGGTGTGCTGTTGGGTCATTTGGCGTTTGAGGTCCCTATTTTTTGAAGAATACTGTTTCGGTATATCGACATGCTGGGTAATTTAGCGTTTGATCCCTTTTGAACTTGAAGATGCAGATGTTACTTCCACCGTAACCGCCAATCGGTCATATCGACATGGTCCATAAACGTTTTAATCCAGATGTTTCCAGGAACTTAATCCATGCGGGAGACGTTGTGGCCTCGCAACATGATCTTGGAGCAACTTTTTCCTCCTACCTGAAAGCGGTATTTGAACACCATCCCCGAACCATTGACGAATTAAAAGCAGCAATACGTCAAGAAATTGCAGGAATATTGCCTCAAATGACTGCTCGAAATTTCAAAAATCACCTTCGAATGTGTATCGAAAACAGTGGTCTTTTGTAATTTTCAAAACTTAATGAAAACCAATGGGAAACTATACATTTCCATCTAATAAAAAAAAAATTTAAACAACATTTACAATGGCGTTTCTATTAACGATTAAAATGTGGGAGGATATTTTGCCGTACCCTGTATAATATAATGACCTCAGCAATAGAAAAACGATGAAAATATTGGCTTCTGAAGGTCTACTTGAACAAATGCCATCTTGTATTTCTGGATAATTGGTTAGAAACATATCATTAGCAAAACTCTCTAGTGAAACTCTTAGATATAAGGAACAAAGTTCAAGATTAATTACAAAGTTAGCAAAAGTTCTTCTGGCTAACAAAATAGAAAAATAGGAGAGAAATCCGGACAGTAATAATTACATAACAATTTAAGAAGAAAACCAAGCCCCAATACGTGATAGAGCAGTATGAAAAACATATTATCTTTTTATAAACAAAAGAACTGCAAAATTGAGTACAATTTGTCGTCTTCAGATTTGTTTCAATTTTCAATTGATGGAACAAATTCTTGACATAAGTGTTTTTGAGCAAAAAGGTGTCTAGCTTGTTCATCTTGTATGCTACTGAAAGAAAGGTACTTCCCATTTCCTCCTCATTAAATTGATGAAACTACATTTTTACTATGTTGGCTCAATGTGAGCAAGCATTAAAATTAGTAATAATCATCAACTGCAGCTTTGGAATGGCTTAAAATATTAGCTGTCCACATTTATCTAATTTGGTAACAGTACAGAAAATCAAACTCACGAGGGCATCAAAATTCGAAATTATTACCACATTAGCAAATTTTCATCCAAATACCCTTGACAGTGAAAGGTTCATTCGGATTAAATGAAAGTCCTAAAATGCCTTTCAGTATTAAAGCGTGTTGGCATAATTTTATCACCACCTTTACATTGCGGTTGATTATGTTAGAAATTTGCCTGGGATGTATCAATACATCTCCATGCAAGTCCAGGTTTTATGACTTGTAGACTTGGAATTGCTTCTCTCAGAAACTTTTTGCTACTGATCAACTAGGTTCAAGGTTGTTGGCTTCACTTTTATAAATTTATTTTATTACATTAATATGCAGTTTGTTTATTTGGGAATGATAAAGAACATAAACTTAGAGCTAAAGAGCGAGTTACTTTACTTAATTGAATTCTGAATTAATCGATTCCTATATTTTCTATATTATAATAGTTTCCTTAATACGTGGAAGTAATTTATATCTAATTAAAAGGTATAAAAGGTATTACTTAAGATATAAAATATATCTTTGATACAAATTTATTAAAAATACAAGACAATAAAGTGTTCCATGTTACATATAAAGGGAGACTTCCATAAAACATCTTAAGGAGAAAACAAAGACGAATGATTGCGAAACGACCTAGTTAATTTTTAATTTCGTTACGATTTTTCGATTACATTATACATAGCTGTTACTTTCCCTAAGGCATTACTTTGAAACTCTATCATATTTTTCACTAGCTCTTTCAAATCCTTAGCGTATTTAAACTTATTATATCCCTGCCGCTGCGATTCCTTGTACAACTCACATGCTCGATTGTGAAAATGAACACAGTATTCTATAACCGACTTATTCGTATCAATCGCCTCCAACTCAGCTAGGAAGCAATCGGTATTTTCTTCCTCATCTGCTGATTCTATAATTGTTATTTCTTCCTCCATACTAATTATATTCCTGGGTGTGTTGCTTCTGCTATCTTCGATATCCGATGCCACTAATTCTTTAACCCTATCCGCATATCGCAAAGTATTTAGCGTATGTTCACAAGATGCAACTCCGGGAGATATTAAAGCTATCATGCACGTTCTGGAATTCTCACCAATGAAAGAATCCCTAAGAACTTGCGTTAATTTGCTGCCTCGAAACGGACAATGACTTCCTTTCTTACCTAAAGCTCTAATACACTCTTTTAAAGCAAGTAAACTTTTATTGATATCTCCACCCTCAATTCTAGTTTGTCGATTCGATTTAAAAGTATCAGCTCCGCGTTCATTTCCAGCAAGATCGATGAGTGAGAATTTACCAAAGATCTTATTCCCAGAACCATATCGTCTTAAAATAATTTGAAATACAGCATGACTCCTAGAAGAATTCGAATTGGCGGATGTTTGACCAGATGTCCGTTCTTGACTTCCTTTTTGTATCAAATCTAATACGTCTTCAACTTTAGTAACTACTTTTTCGGTTAAACCTACAACTTGCACCACTTGTCGCCCATCTTCTAATACTTTTAACCTTTCCTTTTTGGCTAATAAATCAAACACTAGCTTACCATAAATCTCGAAAAAACTAGCAGATACAATAAAATCCATTTTCTTATATTTCGTATGATTTAAAAATTGGAAAACGTCTTGAGCTACGTAGGCGTAGATCCCATTGTTGAAGTTTTGATGTTTACCTCGAAATTCACCACCCATAGTATGCGTTTTACCTGATCCAGTTTGACCGTAAGCGAAACAGGTAGCCATACCTCCTTCGAATATTGTTTTAACCAAAGGCCTTGCGGTAAATTTGTATACTATATAATTTGAGCATGTTTCATCGAATACGTAATCGAAACGAAAATGTTGGTTCTCAAGGTATTTAGTTAAATCTACCTTATTTTTGGGTTCGTGTACGACTAAAATATCTTTTGAAGGAACACTAATGACGTCAACTTCTCTTTTATTAACTTCCTTATCATTCAAAGGCCTTTTACGCACACATACTGTAATTTGATTTTCTACAACGGAATCTGAGTCTCTTAAAGGATGAAACTCTAAAGTCTTACGATATTCATTTATCATATGTAAAAATTCCCAGTACGGGTTATCTCGTTCTTCTTTTATCAGGGCTTCCTTCAATGCTTTCTCTCCAGCTTGTCTTTGTCGGCGTTCATCCCTATTTTTAGCTATTAAAGCAATCTCCTTTAATTGTTTCGATTTTGGCTTTTCTTCGAAAACAGATTCTCGCCTGTAATTGGTTGGTTTCTTTAATTTTGACGGCGATCTCATGGGTGATGTGTTTGGCGATAATGGTGGCTTGGAATCTGGAACTGTGTATATATGAGTTAATTTTATATTTCAATGTAAATAGCACCGACTCACTTATCTGCGGGTTAACGTCATTTTTGGTCATGTTTCCCCAAGATATGAGACTATCCCTGGAGTTGGTCAGATCCAGTGTCTCTTCTTCGATGAATTTTGATGTTGTCGAATGGCTGCCTCTCTCGGTCACTACGTAAGGAAACATTTCTCCAATTGGGTGTTGTCAAATGAGAGCTGTCAGCGCTGTCAATTTTGAACCAATTCGGTCTCTAGGCTACTATGTATCTAATGTCATGTTTAATAACGAGGATATTCTGTAACAAAGAGCACAGATTAGTAGTTGTCATGTATGTATAGCATGAAGTTAGTTAATTAAATAAAATTTGTCAAGCTTGTCAAATTCTTTAGTGTCAATTGTGACGTCTTATATTCGAAATTGGGATTCGGGATTGAGTGTGTGGGCACATATTTGAGGCTAGTGAGGATAGTAACTTTAAAATCGATAACTGTAAGGAGGTCTAGTTTATGGGTGCCTGATGTATCCTCGAATGAGGTTAAAAAGGATATTTGTCTACTACAAATAAGTCCACTTCCACCATTAGCAGTTTCTTGGCCGATTCTACTTCATTAGAAGTTACAACGTGATAACACCTTAACATTGTACTTACCTCACAATTTACAACCTCCCAGACTATCCCACAGCTTTTCTTCGATAACTTTGACTATGGTTTCAACAGCTAGATCTAAACCACTAAAGAATCAATTTTAAAGCGATCTCGTGGAGTCTCGAGTCGTGAAATTACTATAAACAGTCTTCTGCTGGTTTAATTCCACTCCAATACCAGGTGCCTCACCCCAAACGATTCTCTGAGCGCATGCCTGCCTCTCGACTACTTACAAAAAACCAAATCCTCTTTAGAAAATTTAGATTCGTCTGTATATACCAGCGGATCTTCAATCTTTCTATCATGGCCTCTTCTTCTTTATTCTTCCTTTCTTGGAGTAATATTTTCAAAAGTTTTTTTGAAGTAGACGGTTTTGTCATCACAACGTGTGGTGTGGGATGACAACAGGTAAATTTCAAAGTTGGCAAATCAAAAGTAAATCCTTCGCGATCAATGTTCTTCGTATGCAACCGTGATAGCATGGATCGCAAGCTTCAAAAAGGCTAAATTTTCCATTGAAGATGAACACCGATCGAGGAGGCCAGTTTTTGTGTCTGTTCTCCGAAATTGTTGATATTAATCGAAAGCGTGCAAAGGTGATATTATGACATTCGATTTGCGCTCGATTTGAAAATGATGCAGACTTCTTAAGCAGTGTTGTTACTATAGATGAAGCTTGGGTGCATTTCTACGTCTTAGAAACAAAGCAACAATTGATGGAATAAAGGCACTATGGTAAACCAGAGTCTTAAGAAGTTTCGTGTTCAAAAATCAGCTCGAAAAGTTCGTGTTTCAGTTTTCTGGGGTTGCCATGGAGTAATCATGATTGATTTTCTGGATAAGGATGGAACAATAACTGGGAATTATTATTCGACGTTACTGACCACTCTACGAGAAAAAAATATGTAGAGAGAATTAAAGAAAAAGTTTAGAAAGTCGTAAATTTTCTTCCATAGAAGAGGTGGTAGAAGCTGTGAAACGACGCCGATTCGTTGTAATAAATGTATCCAATTAAGAGGAGAGTATGTTGATTAATAAAATATTTTGTTTTCAAATTTTGCTTCTATAGTAGGTTAAGAATTTTTCAATACCTCCTCGTATAAAAATGTTCACACACAATTGTATTAGAAATACATTTTTTTATATTCAAAATTAAAAGCAATCTTAAATCAATTTCATAGTATCAAATGAATGGTATTAGACGATAAGATGTACATAACTAGTGTTATTCTGAACAGTCGCTTTAAAATTTGTTTATATATTTATGGACAGGAAATTTGGTCATGCAAACGACAGAACTGTAGTTGTTTCCCATAACAAACACAGAACATTGAGTGGTACACATATGTGCATACATTCAACTACAGTCAAGAAAAATACAGAAGCAGAACTGAGCATATGAGTATAGTATGTAAGGTACCTGTGGTATTTCCCTGTACGTGATAAGTTATCTAGGTTGTGGTCACAGGGGGTAATAATTTAGATTAGAAAAAATTAACAAGCTGTGTCGTTGATAAGCAACAATTCGGGAAACAAGAAATCAGTAATAAAATATTAATTGAAATTATTAAATAACGGAAGCACATATAATATTTTCATTCGACCACTCACACAAACTCACACAGACTAGTTTAATGTAAATAATTTATAGCAATATATTCCACGAAAATAGTTTTTTTGTTTTCTTGCAGGTGAACAGCAAATTGATGCTGATGTAAAGGTGCTTTAGGTAGCTGTTAATAATATCATATTGCTATAGGTAAAATACAAAAAAGCAAAAACAATAATCTGTTCAAAAACACCACACAGATACCACCAAATCTAGTAGGTAACTTTATTTGTAATATGACAACGATAGGTACAGGGCATTTTTAAAACTGTAAATCTATGTGAGGTCCTTAAGAATCTACAGCACCATGTTTTATTATTATATGAAAAAATGTCACTTCTCCTCTGTTATGGACAGTCTAGCTTTGGCCACTATATACTGTGGTTAGTTATTTCAGATGAAAATGCTTCAATTTGTTCAGCAGCAGCACCGACCGGTTATCAAATATATCTGCAAGAAAGGTTTATCACCGCAAAAAATCATATGGGTATGGTAGAAGTAATGGGTGAATCTGCATCTTCATATCAGGTGGTGGAGAATTGAGCAAGTGTTTTTAAACTTGGTAGAGAGACCTGTGGAGAAAATGTTGACCCTGGAGAGTCGTTAATTGTTCTTTGCAAAGAAAATATTGATCAGAATCATCTTATTGTCCTGAAATGTAGACGAATTGGTGAAATTCATAGCTCAGAATTGTGGCTTTTTAATAGGTAGCCTAGAAAGCATTTTACAGAAAGAATGAGGTCATAAAAAGGTATCTGCACAGGTCACTTCAGAGACGAATTTGGTCATCATTAAGCGAGATCTTGAACACTTCCTAGAAAGATTCGTTACTGTGGTTGAAACTTGGGTTCATAATTATGGTCCTGAATCAAAAAGAATGGAGGAAGAATGGAATGGAAGCACCACCACCTCCTCAAAAGTTTTGTGCAACAGCATCTGCGGGGAAGATTATGGCCACAGTTGGCAATTCGTTTTATTGTATATCAGGGACAATAGTATCTGAACTGGCAGCATCGCAGTTTTAATTTAGATATCTTGAAGGGAAATATTTCTATCCCTAATTATTAAACAGTTACATTTCATTTATTATTTAACATTTTTATCTGCGTTGATGGTCATCATCAACTTTCATGGAAATCATATTAGATTTTGACACTGTTAGAGCCTTTTTCTCGATTTCAATATCATGTAAGATGTATCCAGAACATCAAAAATTGTCCCCATAAGAGGATTATCTAAAAAGTTTATCCTAACAATGTTGTGGTCTTCCTCTCTTATTTTTACTGAGATTCTGTATTGCTCTATAATTTTGATGTTAAAATTTTAGAATTAGAATAAAACTACCTAATTACAGCTTATTATTTATCCAGAAAAGTTGTATCAATATCTAGAAAAATTAGATATTGTGTGACATTAAATAACTAGCATTAACTAACATAGTATTTATTTTATTTCCAAAAAATATTAGCTTGAGGGCTTACCCAAAGTAATCATTAAATATGCAGTCCAATTTGATAATTTCCTCGTTATAAAAGTGTCGCCTTGATTAGATACGCTTTAAAGAAAACATAATCGTTTGATTTCCTCTAGAGACAGGAAGTCGATTTCATAAAATTCCTGTAATTAATGAATCAAGAACTATTTTTAATTCTTTAGCAAATTCTATGAATTTCAACAAAAGATGATCTAACAAAGAAACATAAATGAATGAACTCCATACTGTCCCATTATTTACGAATTATCAAGAATAAATACATTCTAAACGAGTAATAAATTATGCAAGGCATATAAATACTTGCATTTACATTATCAATCTAGAAATACTTTAAAGTTTTGTTGTATAGTTTAAATTCTATTGTATTTCAATAGATATACCACAGCAAAGTTTAGACTAACAAGTTTATTGTAAAAAAGTAACATCGTTTATGTAACTGACTAAACCGGATGAAGAATGCATTTGTTACCATGATGCAATTTCTATTTCATGCAGTTTTCACACCAATTTGTTCATTCGAATTGCTAAGGTTTATGATAGTTATTATATCCATCTTTTCTTATACAAAAACATGTTAGCTATCGCTATTATTATTTCCGACGGATTTTGTCATCTATCATAATAATGTATTGATTCCAACGGGTTTCAAAGTTTAATTTCTTTCTTCTTATTTGCTAAGCTCTGTTCAAATAAATAGAGATATTTAGAAAAAAATAAAAAGAGAAATTTAATAAACTTTAACGTTACAAATTCGACGACAAATGTTGAAACTTATCTTTAGTCAAAAGTTTCGCTTACTAGTGTGTAGTAATAAGCAACAAGTATTTCGCTTGGTTGTTTGATCACGTTCCGGTTTTGCGAAGTGTTTATGTTAATAACATCAAATTCTTTGTTCGCATGAGTTCATTTTTACAAGAGTTTGTTAACGGTTGCGATGCCTTATATAGACTTCGTTTTGTTCAAAATGTTGTGTACACTTGACGCAAGTAATTTTATCGAAATAAAAGATCATTTTAATAAGTCAAAAATTCCTCACTACGTATTGTTTTTGTTAGTTCATAAACTTACTGTTTTGAAAAAAAAAATTCCAAGGTGGCGCAAAAGTAATGTCATAATTTGAATTGGCTGTCATTTTGTTATAAATGAAAAAAAAGGAGCTCCGTTTTCATAAAAAAGTTTATTTGAAAGTGTAAAATTGATGACATTATGTGTGGTTAGTTGTGGTAAATGCCAGGTTTTTTAAATCCTCTGGTGCTGTTAGATCTGGCGATCTGGACGGTCAAATCTCCAAAACGAGAGATCACTCATTCTGGAAATTGGTGTCTGAAAATCTCCATAGTAGCTCGAGCTGTGTGAGCGGTTGCTCCGTCCTGTTGAAACCAACAATGATCGAGACCCAATGCAGCAGCTTGCGGAAAAAAACTCGTTTAGCATCTGCCTATAACGGTCACCGTTTACGGTTACGGTGGTGCCATCGGCGTCTTTGAAAAAATAAGTGCCAATCACTTTTTCACTGCAAATGCCTCACCAAACAGTCACTTTGAGGGGATGCAATGGCTCTTCTTGCATTTCATGCAAATTTTGTTTGTTAACATAACCACTCAAGTGATTTTTGATAGGAAATCATCCTCTTCTTGCACTAAATTCAACAGAATATGGCAGTAAGATAATCTTGTCCGACGATGAGCAGGCAGCAATTCGTGAACAGTTCGTAGTTTGTACGGGAACATTTTCAAATCTTTCACCAAAAATCATGATCATCTCGTTGATTTTTTAGATTCTCTGTGACGTCGTCGGCTATAGCAGCCATGAGCTCATCGAACTGTAACGAACGAAGACTTCAACACAATAGCTTGATTTGATTTTCCAGTCAGATAATATGTAATAACACTATTAAGTTTTAACTCTATGGCTAATACATTTTTTTTTGATACGCAATAAATGAAAATGCTTTCATATGCTTGTTTACAATTAAATGAAGTAACGATAGTAAAGCATATTGACTTGCTTGTGTGTAAACAAGGTAACCAGCGAAGTTTTACAAAATAGCTTTTTTAGAGAGTTGTTTTCGTGTAAAATTCCTTGTATTATGATTTTTTCTGAACAAAAGATAAAAAGGTAGCGCCTAATTAACAAACAGGAGTCAATTTTATACTGTCCAGTCAGTGATGATTAGAAATATCGTTAAGGGCAACTGTTCTTGCAACTATTTCTATTTTGTATAGAGCTCCAAGTACTACTGCTCTTATGTTCGTCAGGTTCTCTCTCTTTGACACTCAGATTCTGTCTGAGCGTGTGCTCTAATGGGATAGTTCCGTTGACACCACATACTTATATCTCGCTTGAATTAATTAATGGTCACAGGATGCGAAAAAAAAACTCATTTTGGAATTCTTCTTACTGCTTATGGTGTGGTAGGTGATTCTATAGAAGATAGGTCTATAGATTGGATAGCTTGCTAGTATTTTGCGTATATGTATATGTATTTAAATACACATTTTCTCAAAATTTTTTAGCAAAGGTAATAGAGTATCTCTAGCAAACAATTCTTATGTATGTAATTGATTATTATCAATATACCAAGTTTGTATTTTTTACTACTATAGCAATATTTA
>CM043022.1:41758951-41800014 GCA_023690525.1 Holotrichia oblita
GTCAGAGACAGTTTTGAATTTGCAAATAGGATCAATAACTTTCATTTGCCTCCTGGATATGTATTGGCTTTGGATGTTCACTAACATACCTCTAGAGCTTGTGATTGTTATACTTACCCAAAATTATAACTCCATTTCACAATATACCTCTATACCCCACATTTATTTACCTACATTATCACTTTTCTATTCAGTTCTACCTATTCCTGTTATGACGAAAGCTTTTACTCTCAAATCAAAAGTTGCCCTATGGGAAGCTCCATCAGCCCCTCCCTGGTAGAAATAGTTATGAATAGTATTTTACACCATGTTCAATCCAATGTTGAATTTCAGTTTCCATTCGTATTTCAATACGTTGATGACCTACTGGTGGCTCTTCCAGAAACAGAACTTGATAATGTACCTACTTAATATCTTTAACAATTTTCACGTAAATCTTAAATTTACTATTAAAACTGAGAAAGATCGCGTGGTATCCTTTTTGGATACCTCTGTCATAAAGGACCATAATAACACAATTAAACTATATTGGTACTGTAAACCTACTAGTTCTGGAAGATTTCTTCACTTACGTTGAAGTACAAAATTAACTGGATTCTTGCTCTTAAATATAGAATTATTAATATTTCACACCCAGATTTTCACTCAACAATCTTAACCGCCTAAAAAAGATACTTAAAACTAATTCCTATCCTAATTCTCTCCTTGACAAAGTTCTCTTTTGAGAGACTAAATCTACTCCCCTTAATAAGCAACCCATTAATCATATCTTCAATAATATATCTATCAATAACAACAACAACCCCAACCTTGACATTAAAATTTATTGAAAATTACAACACATTCCAGGTCTTACTGACAAAATTGTGAATCAGTTTCGTCATTATGAAAACACACACACTCACAACTCAAGTTCCATGTTACAACAGTCTAACCTCATTTATAGAATCAACTGTCGAGATTGTGATGCTTGTTACATAGGCCAGACCAGGGGCATCTCCAATCACAAAAGCGACCTTAGACTTAATCATGCATTCACCCCCCTTTGGGTACATACAGAAGAGATGGGCCATACTTTTGATTTTGACGAAGTTGAAGTCCTGGATTTTGAACATAATAAAATAAAACGTAGCTTTTTAGAAATGTGCTTTATACAGAAGACTATTGCTTCAGTTAATTTTAGGAAAGATGTTGAGAACCTAAGTACCATTTACTCTGATTTAATCACTTAATACTTATTTGGCTTCACTCTGAAGCTTCTTTTGTGTTTTGAGTCATTTTAAATTTGTTATACTCCTTTGACACTTGATTGTATTTATTCTGTCATGTTCCTTTTACACTTGACTGTAATTTGTTTCGATTTAATTCTTTGCACATATCTTGTTTTTTGGATGATATTCAATATGTTTTTAATGTTCTTCACTGGATCTCTTGGTGCAGAAATAGAGCACTAAACACTTCATCCCACTAAACACCAAACACCCGGTGTTTTAGTTAAAACTGCTTGATGTTGAAACTTCTTTGGTGTTTAATGGGTTGAAGTGTTTAATGTTTTTAATATCATTTTCGGGCAAAACTACGTCATAACGTCTTTGAACTGCATTTATAATGGTTTTAAACATTTTATAGAAAAGTTTTTAGTATTTAATTATGTATCATGTATCAGATTACAACGTCGAATATTTTTAATTATTTAATTTAAAAGTTCCCTTGTTGTAAGTATTCTTAGAGATTATTCTATTTTGTTTTTTTTTCTCAATTCTTGTTATTTAACAGCTGTCCTGAAGAAGTTCGCATACCCGAACGAAAATTCGACAGATTCGATAAAGAACTTAATCAAAATAACCTAGGCCTTTTTATCTTGCCTAACATTATTTGGAGTATCAAGCGTTAATACTATACTAGTTGCCAGTACTCTGTTACTGTCTTCAAGAGAGATTCCATAACTAGAAATTCATTTTTTCATACGCAAAGGTTAAATATCTCAAAAACTGCTTGCAAGTATAGTATTTAATTTAAAATTTCAGATTGAACTCTTTTTTAATTACCCTATATGCATTTCTCAAAATATTTTTTCAAATGCTTCTAATGCACATACACACTCCGAACAAAAATATTTTTAAAATGTATTAGCGCTTTTTGTCTATAAATTGACACGAATTGTGGTACTGCATCCTAACTGATATTTTTTAATCTCAAACTTTCAAATATCTCGAAAAAATCTACATTACGAGTGAGATCATAAAAAATTTTAAGACTTGGTATAGATTACTGGTGCTCAAATACGTGATATCAAAATTAGATGATATTACTGATATTGTAAAAGTGGTAGATTTACTGGACGCAATTTATTTTATTTAAACAGCCTGGGAAAATGTATCTAGTACTACAATTCAAAATTGCTTTAGAAAGGCTGGCTTTGTACCTAGCGTTATTAACGGTGGTGAAAACTTTGATGAGGAAGATGATCTACCGTTATCTGTTTTTGCAGACATTTCAAATTTGATAAAAAGAAGTACCGGAGCCAGCACTATGGGAAGATACAGATGATTTTATAAATATAGACGCAAATTTAATGTTTGAAGATGAGTCGGAAATTAAAAAAACAATGGATGAAAATAAATCTATTAGTTCTAACGATGAAGCAGACATCGCAGCGAAGAAAACTATTATAAAAAATTACGCTGATGCTTTAAAAGTAGTAAAAGATTTAAAACTATTTGGCACCGAAAATGGAGATTTGAATTCATTTGCTTTACTCAAACGATTGGAAATGCATTTTGAAATACTCAAAATTTTAGAAAAGCATATTTACGTCAGTCAACTATGGTCGAATTCTTTAAATATAAATCATGTGTATACATAGTTACGTTCAAATTTATATAATTTAATATAAGCTTGTTTTTCTGTTACATACTCGTAAGTACCTTTTTTTTATATGTATATTTGTATATGTTCGAATTTTTAAGTTCCCTGTTATATTCAAAAAATAAACGCATTGGTTAGTGTTTAGTATTTATATTATTATCTACATCCATTCTTCGTCTTTCTTTAATCTCTTAACCGCACACTTCTCTTAACCGGACAAAAAACCTGGAACCAACGGTGTCCGTCTTGGAGACATTTTACTGAACTTAATTACTTAAAAAGACCTATTTCAATAAGAAAAACATTTGAAGACGAAGCACCTGACACCTGAACAACGTATTCTGATATAAATGTACTACATACAGAGCTCTAATATCGCCTCGTAGGAAAACACACATGTAAATATCGTGAAAAATCGCTAGTAATTCCCTCTGAAAAATTGGGTATTTATATATTGTATGTGTCGCTGTTCAGAACAGCTGTCGCTGAACAGCTGTTGTAGACACTGCGTAAAGGCGCTCCTCCGTATTATGGAACCGCTCACCCCTTCACGTTGTGTTACCCTCAAACCCCAGTTATTAACCGTCAGCCCACTATATCGAACCGCCGGATCTGGAAAAATATCCTCGACGAAAACCCCCACCGGTTCGGTGGAAGCGGAGAAGATCGGAAAATCGGGAAATCGCGCGTAGAAAAACGACTCTCCGAAACTGCAGCACGTTCTGGACGTTTTCTGTCGTCACGGACCGGAATATAAGAAAAATCGAAGGAATTTAGTACATAGTAAGGCGAACGAACAGATGAAGGGCGCGATCATTATAAGCGTTGCGTTAGTTTGTTTAATTAATGTCGAAGCGCCCTCTGCGGAGTAATATCCTTTGTCTTAATTACCCTCTAATGAACACCTTATTCTTGGCTGGTTACTCCTCCGCGAAGGGGATGTTTATTGATTTAAATTATTACCTTTCACATTATAAATGGTACCATAAATTATCCGCTCTAAATGGAGAATTTATCGGTAGTTTTAGATTAATATGGGAGACATTTTGCTTAATTACTAATATATTTTGAATTTACTATTGTGTACCCTTATAGGGGCAAATCGCTCTCAATGTGTGCAAAAAAATAAAGTCCATTTTACATATTAATAATATCAACAGAGATTATCGGGTAATTCATTTCCTACTATAGAATATTCCTCTACCGAATGAAAGCAGTTCAATTTCTTATCGCAAAATTTTCTATAACCTTGTCTATTTAAGGGGGATTCATCAATCAGCAGATGCATTGTTAACGACATCAAAGGTGTTGTGACGTCACTTTCTGTTGTTATCCATCTGATTGATGGTTTCAATAGTTAATCGATGCACGTTCACACTCATGGGATATTTTTAAGGGACCGAATGTAATCTTTTTTAATCGCATGATACGCCAATGTTACCTACATAGCGCTACACACATTTTCATCATGCTCCCGCCAGCTTGTGTATTTCCTTTTTTTCCTCCTCCCGCCTCTTATCCGAGGAGCGATCGCTGCGTTTTTGGGCGTTCAAGCTACGGATAGTAGTAAATTCCGGGCTTTCACATCCTCCACGTCTTAATTAATATCCCCAAAATGCTACAGCAATCGGCACATACATCTTCCAAGTCCAATTGTTAACTTGTTCTGAGAGTTATATATCATTCTCTCTGCCCTCGAAGGCAAGGATGATACATTGACCGGGAAACTAATATATATCTTGTGCTAACGTCGCCTGCAACATAGTTCTCTCTCGCAAGTAAAGCAGGAGCTGTTAAAATAGTCTCTGAGTTTTGTAGCGGGATCTGTTCTGTTTCTGTTTTAGACATAGTTTCAGGAATTTTTGTTTCTCGTTTCATGCTAAGCTGTTTCGACTAACTTTAAATACTATTTAATTAATCTGACGTAAATTATTGCTTAATACAACGTTAAATTTAACATAATTATCAATTGTTTTTTTTTTTAAGAAAAGAAATCTTTCTCATACTAAAAACTTCTTACAAATAATAATAGATGATATTCTAAGGAAAATAAGAAATAATTTCTTATTAAATTTAGAGTAGCATAACTAGGAGAGAAAATATCGAAGACTTTGGAGGAAAATAATAAAAATAACTGTCCTAATCATCAAACAGCCTGGAATGTCCAACATATATCAGCTACGCAGCCAATATTGCAGCAAGAACACCTCGTCTCCAGCTTCCCAGCACCCAGCAACCCAGCACTAAATATGCCCAATATCAATCAAACAGGTCCACCAAAATTGCAAATAAACTCCCAATTCGTTCTTGCAAACGCCACCAGTTGGGAGGAGATGCTTAACTCAATGCAGCTTTTCGCCAATATAGATCTAAAATTGATATGCAAAGAGATAAAAATCTTCCACGAGAAACTAACGCAGTCCAACAACCCGTTCAAGACTATGGAGAAGATGAGGCAACAAAATACCCAAGAAAATCGCTGCAGAACACGATAAAGATTGCCTTGCTTCCCCATCATAGACGAAAACAGGCACTAAGAAGGCAACACAAATACACACAAGCAGACTGAAACTAATAAAGCACAGACAACACATTGGAGAGAAAACAATCTCTCTCACAGAGGCAAGATGGTTCTCATCCAGAAGTCAACGAAAACTGCAGTAGATCTAAACGAGCACTGTCCACACACTTAACACAATTCGATTTTAAGAACCTTGAAGGATCTGCACTCACACTGTATACAAGGAACTCCGTCTTATGCAAGCCCGTTGCCTGAATAATAAAATGAGTAATTTACCAATCAGCTCAGAAACAATCGCCAGAATAAACAACATAAGATCTCAGTTCACTAAACATCTGAAACGTCAGGGTACGTCCCAACAAAAACTACTAATCGAAACTATCAACTACAAGAACTACAGGGTTTACATACTCGAGAATCATGTGGATGTAGTGAGTGCAGTGCAGTCTTCAGGAGCAAAAACTGGGCAGGAGATACCCGAAGATGGTTTACACGTCAATTTACCATGATCTTCTGGTATCCTTTACCCATCTTTTTCTCCTGAAAGACACTTACTAGTGAAAGTTAAGTTCTGATAATATACAGTCCTTTGCCATATTAATGTTACCACCATGTAATGTATCACATGCTATTGTGAAAAGGAATAGACAAAAGGCATTTAGAGAACTATACCGAGATGCACAAACTTCTGGTATAAATATTTTTCGTCGAATTTTCAGTAGACCATTAGCAGAATCGGAATTGAAATCACATCGATCAACAAGAAAGCTTTGGTGAACTCAAGCTATGGGGGAAAAACGATTGAGAAATGCAGGACCGTCTTAAATGAACCTCTAAGCTGTAATTATGACTGCCAAATCAGTTAAATTTACGTGGTGGTAACATTAATATGGCAAGGGACTGTATGTAGACTCAAACCGTGGAAGTCTTCGATATTGTTTAGCAATCGCTTTAGCTAAAATTAATATAAATGTAGAGTGTTTTCCAGAGCATTGGCAAAAAGATAATGAAATTTTTGGTACCGTACTACAACAAATACTCTCTCCGTGAAGCAATTTTACCAGAAAAGGCTCAAATAATAGTCTAGTTTCAAGGTTAGATGGGTTAGGTTTCTTCTGTATTGAAAACATTTACAAATGTTTGGTCCTGAGATAATTATGATTGACGGGTTAATTAATTATATTATCCAAATTATAATAAATGTATAATAAATTATAATTTATTATACAGGGTGTTTCCTAATTGAATATCAATATTTTAGAGGACGATTTTTTGGTCTATTTTAAAAAGAAAACTTCATATGAACGTATGACCTAAACGTCTTAACTTTTGAGATACAGGGTGGTAAAGTTTTCAAAAATAAATAGTTTTTGATTAATTCCTGTAATACTACTTTAGATATTTTAATGAAATGTGGTATACGTGTACCTACTATGTGCACCACATTTTTTTTATTCCACCAGTGGCGTTCGTACGGGATTTCAGCTACCTATTTTGACAGACGTGTAGGTCATACGTTCATATGAAGTTTTTTTTAAATGGACCAAAAAATCGTCCCCTAAAATATTCACATTCAATTAGGAAACACCCAGTATATGTTTATGTTGTTAATAAATATCCCACCCTCTTACCATAATAATTTGTGTGTGCAAGATCTTGCTGCTCCGTTTGTCTCTCTCGTCCTTTTAATTCCAACTGCTTGATATTCTTTATTCTTTCTCCATTTCTTTTACTTATGCTTCTTCAAAGTAGGTATACTTTTAAAACGTTCGTTTTTGTTATTTTTGCGAAAGTATTTTTTGTTGACGGTTCACGTTCTATGAAAAAATAATCATCTGTTGTTTCGCCATGTCTCTACTCCCAGACCCACCAAAACATCGTGACGTAGTCTTTAACTTAAAAGTTGATATTTCAAATTAGCAGTTAACAATTCAAGTACAAAGAAATTATCATTTGAGGTCCTGGTCTCAATACTAGTTTCCCGATTGAACAATGCAGATAGACATCTTAAATGGATCAAATATATTTATTAACATTAATAAAATTGGCTGAAAAATATGCGAAATTAGCACAGATAGAGCCAAAGACATGTTAACCCAACAAAATCGCACTACCTTCAAAAAATTATCTCCAGAAAATTTGAGCAATTTTGAGCTTGATAGAAGCGAGTTAGAAATGGAAATATATCATCACAAAGCTTGTGGAAATAACGTAGGACAACAAGCTCGATTAGTTGTGTTTGCTTTGCAAAATTAAAAGAAATTTTCTCTGTGGTCTGCCTGTGCTCTAAGGCTGGACTTAAAGTCCCTAAGCGTTCTATTTTCTTCGAGGAGGCTTCTGGTTTTGCCACGGGAATCACGTTCTTGCGTTCAACTTGTACCGAGTTATCTGGTGTTCCTTCTTGGCGGAGGTCTATCTGGGGCCAGTTCCTCCAAGTGGTGAACCAATGGGTTCTCCGACCGAACAACCCTCTGTAGCGTGTTCCTGGCCAACGCCATCACGTATTCCGTGAGAGTTGGTATCTCGATGTCTCTATGTATTTGTGCGTTTTTATGCAAAACGTTGAGGCTCTTAACTTACGTTTTAGCGACACTGGACCAGGTGACGGCGCCTTAAATCAGTATCCAAGTAGATCGTAATTTTGACCTTTAAGCTCAAAGAGCTCTTATTACAGATTGGGAAGCCAGAGCCCACCGCGCCTTCAGGGATCAAGTAGTGGTCATCGAGAAGTGATGTTGGAAGGTTAGTTTGGAGTCGAGGATCATGCCCAGATATTGGATCCTCGGACTCTTTTTGAACAGATCTTTGAAGTCACGCTGCCAACCTCATGCTGGGCGGATTAGATACATCGCTGGTAAAAAGGGAGACATTTTCGGAGATTTTTGTCCTTTCTCTGACAAAAAGTACGTATTCAAGATTCATTCTCTATAATAAAGGCACGTTTTTTTAAAGCAAGAAATAAGATGCCAGTGGCTTGGTTACCCATGGAGAACTTCAAATTATCTACCCGCCTTTGTGAGCAATATTTTTCATCACAACATTCACACAATACATTCTTTAGGATTAAACCATGATCTTAGATGATGAGTAGCTTTTGTATGTAGACTGTTAAAAAAATGATGATTTAACATTATACAATTTAGTTATCAACTAAAACATTAAAACCAGTAATTGAAGAATATCCTGTGTACTACGTGTTTATATCCTTGAGTGTTAATGATTTGGTATCATTCTTTCTAATCAATGCTGTGTTTATTTCGGTGTGCTTTCAAAAATACGTATACACGCCATTAAGTAATAGCACTTTTAAAGTAATAAATTCTAGGGTATTTCCTACTGTACGGCGTATTTTTCTGCACCCGTTTTATGCAAATATCGTCTGTTCCGACCCGCTGCATATTTTATATTCGAGGGTTTCGAATGTATACTACATTTAAAAAGCGACATCTTATAGCCAAGCAAAGAGATTTTTTGATTTATGCAAATTTCTTACGGCTGGTACAATAGAAGTAAAATTAAGTTGAAGATTGTACTTTAATTTTAAATTGAATTCAAATAGAATGCTTCCATATATGTAAGTAGCATTAATGCACAATTGAGTATGTTTATAATGACTGAATAAACTATCAACCTAACGACTGAGCTTAAGGCAAATTGATGATTCAAGGAGTGTTCTTCACCTAATAGGAAACAACTCACTTTTTATTTACGTCCTTTATATAAAGAAACGAAGCAACCAGTCGTTAAGAAACAATAATATTTATGTTATTGGACAGCATTTTTAAAATAGCGATCTACACTGTATCACAGTCAATGGTGTCTGTCATTCCACGTTGGGATACTTTATAACAAGGGTGCAAAATATGAAGGAAACCTTGGGGTTGCTAGTGTATCAAATGACTGAAACGTTATTCTTGTTTATGTTTCTAGACTTTTATATCTTGAAGTTAAACTTTAAAGGAAATCAAGAAGAGGGTATTACATTCGAATATTTTTCTTCTAATGGTGTTTTCCTAACATCGATTTTACACAATTAAGGATTACTTAGAAAAAGCGATAGTTCATTTGTCACAGTTGCTAGTTTTACATTTCCATTTTGTGTGTGAAGTTAAACAAGAAGTAAAGGTTGCCTTTGTAGTTTGTATTGATCCCGAAAGACCATCATGATTGAGTTTTATTAAGTTCGCGCAAATAATGGATTTCAATGTGAATTCTAAAGGGTTTAATTATTTTACGTCACTCGGAGGCCTTAAATTTAATGCAGCATAATGAATATATGATAAGGGTAAGCTGTATATTTACCATTTTGGTTCAAGTTGCTCTTTTGGGAGTCGAATTCAATTGCTACCCTTTGAAATATGTCAAGCATCTTCAGCGTCGAATTTCATTAACACACCAGCGACGATGGCGTCACCCGTTCGTTCGTCGCTCTCTTTTGCAGCGGTGTGTCGCCGTGCAAAACTTGCCCCGAAGATTGTTGTCTAACGCCGTCGTCAGGGACGCGCACAGCAGGAGGTAAAACGGTTCCTCTGTACTAATTAGCAAAACTGCGTTAGATCTTGGCTATATGAGCTTTTAGCGTTTGCTCTCACACTCCCTCATTTTCGTCTCTTGTGTCCGTTAGATATCAACTAAATTTTCTCATGCGCGTAAGTGGTTCTCAACCACTTCGCGTATTCGAAAGGCCTCTTTCTTCGACTTAGCTTTTAATAATACGAAGTTAGCTTAGAACTAGGGCTAAATATAACGGTTCTATTGAATCAACCCTCAAGACATATGTGTTAGCAGTATATAACGAAATGCGTAGACATTACAATTATTTCTGTACATGGAAGCATAACCAGTATAATCTTTAGTAAAATAAAAGGGTGCCACTTACATTTAATAAATATAAAAATTAAAAAGCTCGAGAGTGTGAAAGCACTAGATCAAGATGGCAAAAATGTCGTCAAAGCCACGGATAATATTGCTGGCTTCGCAGAAGTTTCTTAAAATTACTGATGAAAAAACTAACCCGGTATTTTGCGAGAAAGTGGTCAAAAGTTCAGAGACATCGATTCGTCTTCGTGCCCAAGAATTGGACATCAAAACAGCCACTTTTCAGTGTATTTTTACTAAAGATTAGAATCTCCATGCCTACAAAATCCAATTGACTCAACAATTTCTGCCAACAGGCCATACACAGAGAAGAGATTTCACCAATTGGATCCTTGAGTAAAAAGAAGTGAACGCCGACTCTGTGGACAACATCATTTTCGCTGATAAGGCCCATTTTCACCGCGAAACCAGCACTCCTGAAATCAATATATCCACAACGCATCACAGCTTGGTGTACATTCTGGTCTTGAAAAATAATTGGACCGTATTTTTTTTAGACGAGGAACATAATGCATTCACGGTCATCGTGCTATGATAATGGAGTTTTTTGTACCTCAATTGGAAGACCAGAATTTGCCGCCACATTTTTGCAATTCAACGCTTTTGGACTTCTGGTTGTGGGGTTATCTGAAGTCACAGATTTATACCGACAAGCCGCTCTATCAATGAAATATCACCACATAAATTTTGTCAAAAGAGTACGCATGTGCCAACAAAGCTATAGTAGTCATTTACCAGATATTTCGTTTCATACATAATTATTCCCAAATGTATACATTATAAATCAATAAATTTTTTTAATACTTTGCTAAAGAAAATAAAGTTTTATCAAACCGTAAAATCTCTTATTTAATAACATAGCACACCTAATAAAAACTGCCGCTATTCATTTTCGATAACAAAATAACTTAATTTCAAAGTAAAGCACTTTTCCCGAATAATACAGCCACGTTTTTATAAAGTCAAGGGAAAATATCGTTTCTGTCAGAAAAGAAAAAACTGTCTATCCCCAATATATCCAGGAAAGTAACCCACTGTGCATCGACATTCGGGCTATATCTGTGTACATGGAAAAACATATCTTACGGCCGTGTAATACGCTGGGGTAAGGTCTTGCACAGGCCGAACGGTCTGATGTTTATAATCTCCGGGGAGGCACAAATATGCAATATCGCCAACATAAATTGATTCGAGATTCGGCCTGGCTCCAGATTTAACACAATTTCAAAATATGGGGTGCGAACTTTTATTTTCGATCTGCCTCACATCCCTGCTCACCCCCTACGGTACGACCGCGCCACCCCTTCCTTTATCCTCAAAACAAAAGCTTCGCGTGGAAAAAAAAACAAATCACTACTGCGGGGATGAGTTCGATCTCGATCGAATAGAGGATACCCGACTAAACTATAAATCTTCATTATCAATAAAGCGATAGACGAGGAAAGTAATATTATTAAAGAGAAGGATGGCTATACTGAATATACGCACACTGGTGCAGACAAAGAGACCATAATAATCTTTCTTCTAAACATTTCTCGAAGTATTTAGCAACCTGCAGCCCTCATTAATTAGTATAACTTTACCCAGGAGGGTGCTCTCGCAGTACCCTTTTCTTGAGAAGGGCAAATATTAAGATCGTCTTACGGTGTATGAAATTACCTGGTCCCACAGTACTGCTCGTTTTCATCACCGTTTTCAAAGTTTCAACTTTCGACGTAATAAGTTGCCCTGGTCTGCTCAATAGACGGCCGCTTAATGAAAGGCGCTTATAAGATGCATTCTAGGTAAGTGCGGATTAAGTTACCTTAATGGTTTTAGATATCGCCTGGTGAATTCCCAGAAATGGGAATTTACTATTGATGACCTTTTATGAAAATAATTGGTTATGTATGAAAGCCGGGATGTAGTAACTTGTTTGCAGTTCTAATATTGATTGTATAAATAAGTCATTTATTTTATTTCGTAAACAAAAATTGCCTGTTTCCAATTTTCCATCAACAACTGATGCAAGGTAGGTATGTAAGAATTTATCTTACAGTGACGAAAGTGAATCTTCTATCAACGATATTCATGATAATATAGCGTCAAACAAGAAGATAAATAACAATAAACATCGGTATCACCACACACCACAACTTTGATTAATTATTCGGGGCACGTGTTTCGAAAACGCATGGGTTTTCATCATCAACCGAATACCGAATGAATAAATAAAATTAAAAACCATCATTATAAACATCCCATCATTATTCATTCGGTATTCGGTTGATAATGAAAACCCATGCGTTTTCGAAACACGTGTCCCGAATAATTAATCAAAGTTGTGGTGTGTGGTGATACCGATGTTTATTGTTATTACGAGCCCACAGTCCTTGAAATCACTCTGAAGAAGATAAATAAAAATTTGCTCTGAAACATGTCAGAATGTTTCTCACTGGTTAAGATTTTTCTTGGGGGCTGGAGTAACAGATAACGTTTTGACTTGATTACACGTTATTTACAGCTAATTTCCGGGCTCAAACCAATTTCCAAGGGCTTCCAAGAGTCCCAACTGCGATGAATATCAGAGAAGGAGTGGAATCTCCAGGATCTATCCTAGGGTAGTGTTGCGGGTAAACCATCAGCCTCAGTATTTTATTTTGCTGGGCAGCAATTCTTCCTAGATGGGTTTTGCAGCACATACTCCGGACAGCGCTCCATAGGTGAGGATTGGACGCAGAAAAAGCTGTGAATTATTAGCTTATGTAAGTCTCAGTAATAGAAGATTCCAGTTGCCAAGAAAAGGGCAGACAATGACAAAGAATTAGTTCGGCATCAAGGATCATTCCAAGATAAGTAACTGTTGTGTTTCAGGGCAAACGGTAGTCAGCGGTGTGGAGGTGGTCACATGGTACACGACCGAGTTTGAGTCACCATTTAGTGAATCAGCGCGTAATTTCGTCCAGGCTGTGCTGAAGAAGTCTGCATACGAGCGCTTCACTAGTGCAGGACGTAAAAATGTATTCCTTGGACTCTAGGTACGTCGTGAATAAAGATTAAAAACAGTGTTGGCCCAAGTAGCGAGCCCTGCGGCAGTCTTGGGGACGATGTGGAATCTTCAATTTTGACCATGTAGGTACGACCATACAATCTTTATGAGCTCAGGATTGAACCCCGCAACCGGACAACCACCATTTTGTAGATAAGTCCGCAGTGCCAGAAGATGTCAAAATCGCGTGAAAAATCAGGAGACACTGCTCCTATCGTCTCTCGAGTCTCAAAGGAGTTGTGGCTTGCTTTAGTGACAAGGAAGAGCTGAAACTCCTTGGCCAGACCCTCTCAAAAGCCAAACTGCTCATCCTCTATGACATTATGTAGGATGACCTCGTCTTGAAGGCGGCTGAGGATTATAGTTTCGGCGATTTTACTGATATTTGACAGGACAGAGATGGGGTGGTAATTCTAAGGCATTTGATTCTGTTTGTCATGAGATATTAGTGCAAAAATTAGAATATTATGGCATCAGTGGACAACCTTTAAAGCTATTTCAATCTTACCTTAGTGACAGAAGACAAAGAAGTGATTCAAATGAAAAAATTCTAAATTTTGGAGTACCTCAAGGTTTGAAATTAGGACCAATTTTATTCCTAGTCTTCAAATGTGCAAAACAGTAATGTTTGCTGATGACACCACGCTAATATTCAGCGCCACTATAATTGAACAACTGATACGAAAGGAAGAATTGGATATGGCAGAAGCTGAAAAATTGTTTAATGTTAATAAGCTAAAATTGAATGTGGCCAAACACAAAGTATTAAATTCGAGACTAAACCGGAAAATTCAAAAATTGTTAAACTGTTGCGAGTATAGATTCAAGCCTAAATTGGAAGGTACAAACAAACTGTATATGTGATAAATTAAATGCAACTGTCTATCAAATTCGAAGAACTGTGGAAATAGCTAGTATAGAAACAGCGAAATTAATTTACTTTTCTAACTTTTACTCGATTGTTAGTAACGATTCCTTATCACCCAGGTAGCACACAACGTTGGTGTAACGTTGGCTGATTGTTCGAGTTACATTGGGTACGCGTTGGGCAACAATGTTGGCAGTATATGAAAGTGTGAACATTTTACAACGTTGGTTTTATATCTTTAGGCGACATTGGCGTAGGATAAACTTTCAATACCTACCCATTCTGTTGGTGAAACGTCGGCACCTGACGTTGGCGTCTTATCGAAAGGATACATAGGAGTAACTACGGGAAGTGATATTGGGTATTAATCTTGTATGTGATATCTATACGATAAAACATACAAGATGCAAAACATATATGATGGTACATAGGTACACTGATCCGATGTTAATTAGTTTGCTGAATAAATTACAGCGATATTATACCAACTCAAAATTCGAGTTAATTATCTGTATATAATATATTTTCATATGAAATAAACGTGATTTAAGATATAAACTACCAAATTACAATAATTAGATCATAGATAATTTAATAGAAAACTTCTGTTTGAATTTTACATATCTATGTATGCAAGATGTTGATAATAGTTAAGAACATATACAAGTCATAATTTGAAAACTGTTATAAAATCAACGCTTATGATGAAATACTCAGCGTTCAAGACAAACATGCTCATAATTGTGTAACATAGTATATCTCGATATGATCTGCCTGTAATTAGGACATATATCGTAGATGTTTTATTTCATGTGACAATATATAAGGAAAACTTACTACAAATTTTATGTTTTTTTATGTTTATGTTGTTAACAATAGTTAACATCGAATCATATATCCATATAACACCATACATGATCTGCACATACAATAAATAAAGAAAGTAATTACGATATTTTATTTATTAGTGAAACTAAAATTCAAGATAAATGAAAAAATAAGATGTGATATATCTTATTACAGAACAAAATTTATTATCTCTTTACATGTTATGGTATATAATAACTGAAATATCTTATTGAACTAAAAATATTAAAACATTATAAAACACTGACCTAATCGCGGAGATGTTCACAGCTCAGCTGATTCCTAATTTTTATCAGCAGCAGTAGTCAAAGATGTACGATCAACAATAGCCTTTTCCAAATTACGCTCAGCTTTACCTTCATCTCGAACTGTGAACAAATAAAAAAATATTAACATATGTTAGTTTACGTAAAGTATTAGAAGTATACACCATGTCCAAAGTTATGGTAACGTGTTTACCATTGCAAACTTATTATTAAAGCTATGAAGTTGGTTAAATTAACAATGGCGAAGTATATCTAATTTTTTCTACAAATCAGATATACTTGCAGCATATTACATTTTACGAGAAGAGTAAATAAATGGCACTCGCACAGCAATAATTATTAAGGATGAATCAATAATCACAAAGAATGATTCATTTGGCAAGTACATAACTAGGAAAACCTGTATGTGATTATTTATTCTACAATATTTGATCATTGCCCACTTGCACATTTGCACAATTATCACTTTTTACTTGCTTATTTTTAATTTCACAGTAGTAAGTAATAAATATTTTGTTCAAACTATTGGTTTCTTTAAAAATATACAGTATTCCATTAAAAAAGACAATGTGAACGCTTTTTTTCTGTTTTTCTATCATTCAGAGTAAAAAGTATTACTAACTTGTTAAGTAATCAACTTCATAGCTTGTGAACATTTTACTTGGGACACTTTGTATATTTCATTCCATTACAGATCTTGAAATGAAGTTGTGGGGTTTGCTATGTATATATATGGCTATTTACAGTGTGATTACGTACCACTTTTTGGAAATTTTCAGATTTTTGATTTAAGAATTTTGACTACGGTTATTCTTTAACTTTCGCCTCATAACTAGCCCTTTTCATTTAAATATCGCAGACAAATTTTGAGACAGCATCTAAATATTATGTTTAATATAAAATTTTAATTAAATAGAAAATAACGTACAAAAATTAAATCTTACCTATAATCGCTTGGAAGATGTTTGTTTTATCAAAGGCTTGCTTCGATAATTTTTATCTGGAATTTTATAGCTTTTAAGTCTCTCAATATTATCTTGAGTCTTCAATACAACCAGCACGGTTCAACTTATTCAACTCAGCTAACACGAGTATACCTGTAAATACCAATGCATAAATAAAAAACAGACATTACGTATATACTGTAAAAAAAACTTTTAAACTTCATGCGTAACTATAGAAGAATTTATTATTAAAGCTCTAGTATAAGTTTGTGAAAAATTAAAAAAGGCAATTATAGCTTACGATCAGTTGTCACAAATGATTATGTGTAATTAGGATATCATACGCAACTCTGGCCTAACATCGGAAATAGAAGATGAAGCATCTGTAAATATAGTTTGTAAGAAAGAAACCATGGCAATTATCAACATACTTACAATCAGCAGTAAGGATGGCTGGCATTAGTATACAAGATACAAATAAGTGTTCCGTTATCGGAATCTGACATATCTTTCAGGTTACTGGTATATCTAATGCTTTCTTAGTCACCAGGTTGTGGTAGCTCACAACTTTCAATCACGGCATATATGAAAAATACATTATCAGTACATATTATATTACCTATGTCTATGTAAAGTACTTACCCGTCCATTGTTCTTATAACATCTTTCACAATAGGGGCTATTTTAAATATTGTACAATGTAGACGGTAACTCTTAACTATATAACTCTCTCTCATGACTAACAGCTGGGCTAATAAAACCACAATAAAACGAATAAAATCGAATCAACAACACAAGCTTGCATATGGCGGTGCACCTACACTCACTGTATTTCGATCAAAATGTCGATTGCGGATCGATGCGCATGCGCATTACATTTGAAATATAGCTCACAATGTATAGGTAATATGACCAATAATAATATTTTGTAAGTTCATGATTTTTGAGATAAAAATGAATATAAAACAAATAGTGCCTTTTAAAAAAGAAAAAAAAAACGTCACATGGTAAGATTTGAACGGGGCACCTCGTGAATGTTACGTAAGAACTCTAACCATTAAGCCACGGGATCAGCTTTGACTCCGCCCTCGCTTCGATTGTCGTCTGAAAACTTTTATGCGACATTCAGCCAACAAAACGATCAAAAGCCAACGAACATGGAACGTTGCAATGATAAGTTGAACCAACGTATTTTGCCGATATTTAACTAATGTTGGATATTTATCGTTTGTAGACTGTGACTTTGCGCCAACTATGTTACGTTGGCCCGAGCTATCGCCGACACTTAGCCAACGGACTGTGCTACCTGGGCATAGACTAACCTTCACCTAGCAATCGCCCAAATATTAAGCAATTAAGTTTGATAACCACTTCAGCCAACATATTAAAGAATTATCTTTCAATAAGTATAGTATAGTAGTGCATAATACTTCCTCTCACTAAGATCTGTACTTGCAAAAATGTTGTTGTATGTATTTTGAATATTTTTCGGTGTTTCTTTCTGACAAAAACCCAAACCAGATTAGACCAGCATTAAAGTAGATCAAAACCAGCTTAAGCACAGTTCAAAAACATCTTAAATCAGTTTAAAACTGAATTGTGTCACCTACGAACAATATCAAACAACAACAGATCGCAAAGAAAAGTAATAATTTTATTTAGAAGTCTAAAATGTGGTACAAGTTTACAATTGGTATTCGGAATAGTAGCACAGAAGCCAAAAAATATCAAGGAAGTAAAATAAGAGTGCTTTAATTAGTTGAATAGCTACTGCAACATGCTTCGGCCATTACTTAATATGATATGCAAAACTTAAGAGATAAAAATGTGTATTACAATACAGTACATTTCATGCCATCAGTTGAAATTATAATATGGATCCATGGAGGTCTGTTTTGCTGACAAAATAACAAGTTTTGTTCCTTCAGCAAGATCTTACATTGACTTCACAATGTATAATATACTCACAAACGAAAAGGAAAGCGTAGGCAGGATAATATTCATTCAATCCACATGCTAACGAGATTTCATCAAGGTATTATTTACTTAGATAAGTGTAGCCGGATATTTTCGAAAAACTTATGCATTTAAATGATTATCTCGCTTCATTGTTTCAGGCAATAGGGCTGACATCTCCGCTCGTACTACCCGTAGCACACCGAAATCCGTATCTTTACGTTTGCCTTTTTTATGCCTTTCGCCGTGTACAAAACGGAAGTAGAGAGCAACCCCACATCCGCTAAAGACTCGACTGGTTTACCTATAAACTACCCTTAATTCCGACATCCCTCTAAATTACAATCCCCATTCTTCCAGCTTACTTTATTTTCCCTTTACCTTCCAGGGGTAACTAAATAACTGCCCCATTATGCCGTAAGCGTCGCTGATAGAGGGCGTTGAATTAGACCTTGTTGCCCCCGTGTTTAAGGGTAGATTTTTAAGATGCCCAAATGTGCAATATATGCTACAGGATTGTTGGATTTACATATACAGCACTTTATGGCTTGTTATCTCCGGTATAAGCCGATTCTTTATAAGCTCATATTTACTCGCTTGCCCTGAACATTCCATTAACTTGATTTTGTTTGCAGAATAAGTTTATTGACGTATAAAAAGACAATAAATGTTAGGTACTATTTTAATTCCAATAATTTTATTTAATAAATATTTTGCAAATTGAATTGAAAATATTTGATAAATAAAGTTTAGTGAAAACAGAAAATCGATTTGCCACAATATAGTTAAGAACCTCCGCTTTGCTTTAACAAATACCTACGCATATTTACCTATTACAAACGATACTATCTGATATGTACAACAGCGTATACCCTTACAAAATCCCTTTGTACACATCGAGCTGGCCGAAGCTTCTTAATCTTGTGCGTTGCTGTGAATATATAAACCCTAAAATGCCAGAATAAAGAACATCCCACTCGCTGTTCAGAATGAGACCGTATCGAACGTGAACTGAACACGGGAAGGTAACAGTCTATCGACCTTGTTTGTAAAAGCTGCCTTTTAAAGTTTCTTACTAATTTTAAACCATTTGCTTATTAAAATGAGAACGGAATCTTCTGTTTAGAAGTTCAGAGTTAGCAGAGACGTTTATTACGTCTTTTTCGTTACCAAGTTTTGTAATCATTTCGAAACTTGATGATGTCGAAGACGAACAAGAAGAAAATAAGTACAAAAATACCACACCTTCGGTTAACTTAAATTGTTTTATGTCTGGGGTGTTTTTATGTTTTTGGAATATTTAAGACATCAGCATTTATAAATTTAATAATATCTAAATGGTATTATATTTTCTTAACTTGAAACAATTCTAAGCCTATTTACCTCCAGCCATAATAAAGCTACATTTTCCAGTTCATATGTTCAGAAAATACTAGATTAAAAATTTTGACGTATAAAGGCTGAAATTACTGTAAAGGAAAGACAGAGACTAAATCAAAATCTTCATTCATCTACTCATGCTACAGGAACCCATTCTAACAAATTGAAGTTTTGCTCCATCGACTGCAGGAATAAGGCATTTAAAGTCCACGTTGGGCACAAGAAAATTACCTGTAGATGAAAGCTGGGCATTTTTCTACAAGGAAGGACAGATACGCCAAGACTTCAGATTACCATTATAAAAAAAAACATTTCTTGCTTTAACGGAATGTTATGACTGCATTTGTTTATGTCAAACAATATTTATTGCAGACAACAAACTGAATATTGTTCAACGAATAAATATAACCAAAAGCTGCCTGTGGTGGAGGCTCATGGCGTACCATCTCAATTGTCGACTTGTTTTTGTCGACTTTCCGGTTCGTATTAGTTCCAACTTTGCCCGAAAGAGAGAGCGAGCTTAGAATTAGTTTGCCATATAAAGTGTTGTATAATAGACATTAGCTAGGCGCCTCCCTAATCGTACCTCGCTGGTTGTGTTCCGAGATTTAACAGCGACAGATGCCCAGGTCCTGAACGAGTTCCTGAGGAAGCTCAATCGAGGTTTCTTCGAGAAAATACTAAACAATACAATGGGGTCCACCAGCACCGCACGATGACAGAGACACTTCGTTTGTTTCTCTGATTTTAGATATCCATTAGCAAAGCAGATCCATCAGAAGACTCCAAGAAACCAACCCGTCAACACTTGAGCACCGCCCAAAGGATCGAAGAAGAACGATGCCCTCGTTTGTCATCGTTTATAGAGGTTGGTTGACGATATCGTTGAATTGTCGCACAGGCAGCGTATTTAGAAAAAAAACCACCCTCCCCGATCAACATCTCTGTGGGTGGTAAGAGGATCCTTTGTTCTTACATTCAAAGTCTCTCCTGTATCCGCTCCTTTGTTGGAATAGCTCTCTGAACTTAAAACTGAAGCTTTTAATCTATAATAATCCATGCCTTAGCATCCCCCAACAGCTTGCGCCAATTACAGGGGGCATCGGCTGGCCATGAGTTATTATTACGCCTGCGGCTGTAGACCGACTTAAGATGTTACCTTTCCGTATTTGCCGTGGAATTTGGAAAACTACAGAAAACCAAACTCAGAAAGGAAGCACCGGGGTTCGAACCCGGTACTGCCGGACTGCTAGTCAAGTGTGCAAGCCACTAAGCTACCAGCCCGACATGTATGTTACGTTTCTCAAACCGATAATAACTTATGGTTCATTGACATAGTCCAGTGCCTCGAAGTCTCAAACTCAAAGACTGAATCTGCTTCAAAATCGCGTCTTACTGTCTTATTTGTATCCAACGCACAAATTCACCAAGATTTAAACATTCTAATCTTTGGCATCTATGCGAGGATGCTTTGAAAATCCGTTAATTCAACACCTTGGCGAGTTGGATCCGAACAGGTTTCTATCACTTGTGAGAAGGTGGCGCATATTAGAAGAACCATAATAGTGCAAAATAACGACCTAGTCTCCATCTCTGTAGAAATATAAATTCTCTCACACTCCGCGGTAAAACCGCTCAAGCAAGGGTTTAGAAGGCTGAAGGATGTTCAATCCAGTCTTAGGCAAAAATGAAGGCCTCACCGTAATAGACTGAGATTTGAAGTAATTTAATAGCAGATAGAGACATTTCTACATCGCAACAAATGCTTTAAATTGAATTCCTTAACTTTATGCTGGTTGCTATAACAAAATACAGTAGCCACCTGGACGGGGATGAAATTTGTATAGGAAAGAAAATTAAAACATAACAAAACCGGAATAATAATCCTGTCGAGGGCCTCTAGAGCTGCAGAGTGCGTAACTTTAGGTAAAATCTCCTCCCTATCTGATCCATCTTCATTGCAGCTTTCTTCTTCTACAGCCCTGCTTGTAGTAGAATACTCTAAAATTTCTTCGTCTCTTAGCTAGCCAATTTTGGACATGAGTCTGCTGGAGTTCTTCACCACCTTGTAAACGTTACAAGTCATTAGACAATGATGTTAAATGATCGGTTTCCGATTCTTCTCCTTCAACTCTTTCCTCTTCTTCCTCTTCCTTTTGTTTAGCTTCTTCTGTGTGTTTTTTCATAGTAGGCCAAAGTTTTCGCCAAGACTTAGATAATGTTGTTGGAAGAATATCATCTCAAGCTTTTGCTATCAAGTAAATAACATCCTTGATGTTAAAAGATTTAATTGCATCTATTAAACCAATTCCAACTTGCAAGTCTAGTGGTTGCATCAATGCGGTTACATTTGCCGGTAAGAAAATTGCTTTTATTTTGTCCTTCGTCAACTCCGTCACATTTGGATGTGCGTATCTTTTATGATATCATCAAACTTTTTAATGAAATTTTCGGAAGCTACGTGATCAGCTGAGCGTTTTTCTCCAGAAATTGTGACCTGATGAATTCCTTGTCGTTTTTTCCATTTGTCCAACCATCCCTCACTTGCTGTAAATTCCGAGTGAGGGTCAATTGTTTTATTAAGGGGACTCTCCTTTTCTTTAATTAATGATCCTGTTAAAAGTGTTCCTTTTAATCATTCCTGACTAAACCAAATCCATACCTGGGGTATTCATCTAAAACATCCAGCTTTGGTTTTTTTATTGTTTTTCTGGCTTCTAAACCAACCTCCGATTCTACGGTTGATGTTGCAGACTGCATAGTGTTGTCTATTTTTTCTCCAATCCTTCAATGTCGTGATAGCGATATTTAAATTTCTCACAACATTTTTGACAGTTTCGCCCTTATCTAGCCTATCAAGGGCATCCAGTTTTTGTTTTAACGAAGAAGTAATATTTTTTCGTTTACTAGACATTTTCATTTTTATTGGCGAGCATCTAATTGCAAACTGAGTTCTCTCAAAAGTTGTAAAAACGTGAACGATTAAGAAATCGTTTGCATCTACAGTCGGGGCCTAGTTTAGGAGAGGAACGGGTTTTGGATGGTTGGCTTTGCGAGGTTCTACTGTAATTTTAATTCCTCCTCAACAATGTAACATGATTTTCAGGATTTGTTTGCATACCTGTCTACATTATAAAATTTTAATTCGCTTATGTGTATGTACAAACATTAAAATAAATAAGTTAGAGATGTAGGTATATGGGTAATATAGGTAATACATACGAAGTGTCCTTGTTTACGTTCAAGTTATGTTATGAACAGCATCACCTTAACCAAGTGTTTTCGTTACTGGAGCAGGGAGTGATGCGTTGGCTGGGATAATTGCCCACGGACACACAAGGAATCTTAATCAGGCTTATAGCTAAGTGAAGGATTAATGTGTATACACCAGACGGAATTGTTTGTAGAGTTGTAAGATACAGGAATCCACTTAGAATAACGCTAGGATAAACACATAATTTTAGCGTGCTGTATTAGTTCGTGAATTAGGGACTAACCCTCGCCATTTGCGTGTTGCGATATTAAAAGTAATTATGATTCATGTCCTAGTGTTTACTAGTCGGTAATTTAGAACGGTGACATGTGGTACTGTAAATCACACATGTATGTATTACTCCACTTATTTATTATCACATTATACATATACATAATATTCAGATATAGGTAGTATTGATTTCTTCAATTACTTAATTACGAACTTAAACACAACTTAAGTACAAGTCTTACAGATAAAGTAACAAGCAAGAAACTTATCTATCCATAACTAAAAGGAATCATTAATATTAACGAGAAAATATCTACCCCGCTGTGCACGTTTTAATTAATAATAATATAATTGAGGGAACTACTCCGTAGTAAATAAATCAAAATAATTACATCCACGATTCGCGAAAGAGATGCACGGAAGAAATGCGGTAGAATATGGAGGGTTAGGCGTAGTATTCCACCCATACCTAAACATCTGCCCTACCCTCAGAACGAATAATTATACTCATCTATTTGACATGTTTGAACGCGTTCGAAGCAGCCAGGGCGTTCTCGGAACTCTCTTTTCTCTCGTCAACACCAACAGACAAGAGATCCACAATTGCGTCGAAAACAAATGACAATCAGCAGCTCATTGCCCCCTAAATGAGAAATTGTTCGAAATCTTTATAGTGTAGTAGTAGAACGAGCGCGAAATGTGCCAGAAAATGAGGATCTCCGGCAAATATGAGCTTTAGCGAGAACGGTAGTAAGAGCTAAAGTTTTACGGGAAGAGGCGAGCTGTTGAATTTTGCTCCGTACGCCTTTTCATATATGCACATTCTGCTTCTCTCTGGGTGAGAGACGTAAAGCTTCAGGGAAGCCGGTAAAAGCTTAGAAAGCTGGCTGAAAGCTTGCGCGCTGTTAATTAATAATTACTGACAAGTTGCTCTTCCTTTGCCGTGTAGTAGCGGTACACAATTTCTAACTTGACATCGTAAAATTAGTTCTACATACTGCGAAACTATATATCTATACCGCTCTTGTTTCGATTAAAACAAGAAGGTATTTTCGACTATCTATTGGAGAGAAATATACTACATTATAATACATAATTTGAGTCTCATTTATCAGAGACAGATTGTTTAACAAATTTATATTTTTAGTACTGCTTAACGGAAATGTCGCCTTAGCCTGGTTAAAATTATTTAAATTTAAGGACTGCCTTTCTTATTTTCGCTTACAATAAAAAAAGGCTTCTTTTGTTTGACGCTGATAATGAAGGGAAGCCTGCGTTTGTTCTTCGGTTTTAAATGGGAAACGTTTCATCTATCAAAGGAGGCAATTAAGATATTTATGCAACTGGAAATGAAAATGCCGAACAAACAAGAAATTTTGAATGAACGAGGGGGCGTAGTAAGAACTCCTGTTCATTCTCCTTTACACAGTTATTTAATTAATGTTATTACATTCACCCGTTTGATAGATAGCCTCTCAATATTTGCTCCCTATTTGATGTTTATGTCGAGTGTAGAGGCACGAGGGATAACCGCTTCCGTACACTGACACTAATAAAGCATAAAACGTGTCTTGCGGGCATATTTCATGCACTGATGAGCTAGAAAGAGCAGTAACAATACACAGGTTAATAAAGAAATAAAACTGATGTTATTTCCTTCGAAGCAATGCATTCATGTATAAAGTCAACTGCATTACGAAACTATACAAAATATTAAACCCTGATGTGGATTTTAGGTATCTATTTACAAAGAATACTAGTGAGTTAAAAAATCCCTAGAGACCAACAATATAAGTTTAACTACAGATGGCACAAGTAAAATAGTTGTAAAAATTGTTGTTTGACAGAATATTAGTTACATCGAAGATGAAATTTAAGTTATCGTCAACTGAGGAAACTTCGGCCCTTTAAGGACAACTTTGGCCCAACAAAAAGAAAAAGATCTAATTACGTCCTGGTGCTTTATTTCTTGAAGCTGCTGATAGGTAGCAGCACTAGCTGGGGGACTAGTGCTGCTTCAAGTTGCTGTGGACAGTTTTACGTTGAATTTTACTCGTCAAACTTCTATTCTTACACCCGTAACTACGAGCTTGCTAGACTTGGTAAGTGAGAGTTCTTTACAACAGCTAGAAAAGAAAAGAGCTGAGTATCTAACTAATGGAGAAAAAACTATAAGAAAGAAGAAAAAAGTTCAGGTAGCACCTGGAAAGAGTGAGTGTCAAGCAGCTCTTGCAGAGGGTCTGAAGAAAAAATCAACTGATAAGAAGAAAAGGAATAAAAGAAAAAGAAATGCATCTGTCAGCTCACCTTCCGAAGATAATATTGAGATGATTCTTGAATCTGATAATGAAGTGAAACTTTCTCTGATTTAGAAGAAATCTTAAGAGAACAAGCTGAACGTGATAAACTTAGTGGTTCTAGTGTTGATTGTAAATCTTCACCTTCAAAGGTTCAACGGCTTAAACCAGAAGATTATGTCGTGGACAACTTTGATATTGTACTATACGATGGAGACAAATACCCTGGCAAAATAAGTAAAATAACTGATGATGGGCCAACTGTTGAATGTATGGAGAGAGGTAAAATGTTTTGGCGCCAGCCAGCTACGCCTGATGTGATGATCTACCAGTGGGAAGACGTTTGCAAGAAATTAAAGTTCACTAATTTCCACTTTTTGAGGATAGTTCATTATTATTCCTTATCTTTCACTAAAATTGCAAATCAGGTCATTGTAAGTAAGTTTTAAGACGAAGATAGATATATGGTCAATGTTTTAAATGGTTGAAGATTGTTTCAGCTCCTAAATCAGTAAGAAACCAATGGATAAAACTGATGGGACAAAGTTACCCAAATTCCAGATAACTTTGGCCCAATTTTTTTTTATTATTTTTTAGAAATAAATAAAATAAGATATGAAAAACTAAATTAAATTTTTCCGGATCGGTTCGCTTTCTTGTACCATTTTTACAAGGTTTTCAGGAAATTCTCGATGCATTGTTCTATGGAAGATTTCCGGGTATCATTTCCTTGTTTTATAGCATTTTTAAAACAATTTTCAATTAGACAAATTTTGTGTTCCAAATTAAACATTTTAAAGTTTTACAAATGCGACAGTTAGTAGGTATGCTGTGGGCGTTTTAATCCACCGACTGGATATGGACAAGAAGCCTTCTGTAAGCCCATTTTGTTCTGATTAATTGCGTCAATCGCTTCTAACATCTTATCAGAATGCCACTTTTTTCTTAGATTTTTCCTTTCAAATTTTGGTTTAGACCGTGGCATGGCAGATCTGCAAAAATAATTTACTTTTGCGGTAGTAGTCCTAATATGGGCCCGGGCCTATATTTAGACCCCTCATGTGGCCCATATTATGAAAATTCCATCTTAGAATAATTGAAAAGTCAGTTAAATCAAAAAATTGGGTAAACGTAACAAAAGTTGATCCTAAAGCAGCAGTTCAGTGCAAAGACCGCAGGCGAATTTAAGGTTAAACCTGCTAAATTTCAACATAACAATTTACCTTAAAAAATAGCTGGAACACGTTTACTCACAAAACTCACTTGCGCAATTAGCCGGGAACTGAACCTTAGCTGCAAACTTTTACCCCAAACTGTAAGTGAATTTCAAGCTCCCACTAATAAGTGCACTTGCTTAATGGGTTTTTCACTAGGGGCCCATATTATGTGCATAGCCGCTGGCGATTGATGAGTCATCTGGTGGTCGTATATTGGTGGTATATTGTGTCCGGTTTATACAGCGTGTCCACGTCGAGTGTGTGGATTAGAACGCACAGACTATATCTAAATAGCGAGCCACAACATTTTTAGCTTACCAAGGCCTTGAAAGACAGAGCTAGGAATACAATACATTTACATAATACATTTCTGAGCTCAGGGAATTGACATTAATCTCCGAAGTCAATTATAAATAATCATCTAAGTCAAATTGATTGAAATTGACAAATCAAAGATATATTTTCAGTTTATTACTTAATTAATAATGGCGTTTGTACTTAACGGACAACAGAAACGGTCCATGGTAGAAATTTATTTCAGAAATGGCAGTGAAATTAATGGTCAACGTCTTTACTCTATGGGAAATGCATATCAGGATATTATCGCAGAATTCTGTTCGCATTTTGTGCAATTATTCAGGGCAACAGAAAGTATGGATCGCAATAAGAATAGTGGTAGACCATCGATTGGAAATGAAGAAAATGTTGAAGCAGTTGAAGACCATTGGTAGAAGAATGTCCTCAGCTTTCTGTGAGGCATGTACACTACGAATTAAATCTTTCTTATGGCACTTGAAAACGTATCCTTAAGGATGATTTACATTTACATCCTTACCGTTAGCAAGCCGCCCATGAAATACTTCTTATGGACAGAGCAAAACGACAGGAGATGTTTTTAGCGATTTATTGACCAATTTATTATCAGTGATGGAAAAGATTATGTTTACTGATGAAGTTACTGCCGATATGCAATGTTATAGTATGCTGCTCTTTTGAAAACGAGGGTGTTCATGTCAGTCCTCTTAAATTTTAAACGCGTTCTATTTAAATCACAATATCCTTGGCTTTTCATTCCTAACAGGCTTGTCGTGAAAAATCCTGTTTCATTAACTAACTCGAGGGTAGCTAGGGAACACACATCGATCCAAGACCTACGTCCCGCTTTCGTCCTTTTTCGTCGCCAATCTCGACCTTAGTTGGCCGTGGTTGAACGCAGATCTCGCCAACAAGACCGAGAATTATTCTTGCCCTGATAATTACTGAATCTGTCAAGTGAGAGGAAGGAACATCGAGGGTCGGTGGAAAAAAATGCATCGTGTTTGCTCATTTTTAAAACGATCTTTGCTGTCTGGCGGATAGGTATAATTATTCTCTGATAGGAGTACATTTTAATTGAAAAGCCTTCTGTCTGAATTATCTTTTTTGTTATAATTATTTTCAGATAAAAGAGCCTGAGGTAAACAAGATTATGCGAAAAGTTTGATTAGTTATCCAATTGCGGTTATGAATAGTTTAGAACCTCCTATATGTAGCACGTATGTACCTATATATTATATACATATATGTGTGTACTCAGCAGACATACGTTTTCAAGTTTCAAATAAATAACGTTCAATTGGAGGGAGCTGATGCAAAAAGACGAAACGAATACGAAAACTAGCCGGAAGATTCGCCTTTGCATCCCATTTCAATTACGAATATGTACGGCTGAGTTGCTACTTTGATGTTAAAACGTCTTAAAGATGTCTTTCGAGAAAAACCCGATTGACCGAACATCGTTTGATCTTGCTAATACTTACAGCGCTCACCAATATTCTCAATACGTTTGCGTGAATATGTAAGTCAAATAAATAAGGCAAGGAAAAAGAACGAGAAACGTTATATATTTTTAAAAGTTTTTCAATTAAAAAAAGACCAAAAAGGTGCCAGCCCCCGCAGGGAAATGTAAGAAGCTGTAGTGTATTGGTGATAGGAAAGGTCAACCGCTGGACTCGTTTGCAGGAAACTGTACTTTTTTTCTAGTAATTACAGATTCAGTATAAATTGGTTGGAAGCAGAATCTGCATTGCCTGGGTTTCCGTTTTTAAATGTATATATTTAAAATACATGTAATAAACATCATTAGTTTTGGTATTAAAGTTGAAAATTATGAATTAATAAAGTCCTGAACTTACCACTTGAAGATGGTGTTTCCATGATAGCCTATACAGATGATCTGGCACTGATTGTAGAGGAAAATGCCCCGAGAGACCTTAGGTTTAAAGGGAATGAGGCACTGGAAAGAGTCATCGACTGGATGGAAGAAAAAACGATCTTGAATTAGTCCCCGAGAAAAAGAAGCCAAATCGAGTTCGAAAGGAGGCAAATTGTTCTAAAAACGGGACTATATCTTGGGGTGATGCTAGAATGCCGTAATTTGGAGAAATCTGACAAAACTCAGACGGTTATGCTCAAGATTTTGTCAAACCCATGCATACTGGAGACCGAAATTATCATTCTTCGGCAATAAAGAAGAGGAAAATCGGCGATAAATGAGCGTCAATTCGAAGAAAATTCGAAGCTTTCTAAAATAGCAGACTTTTCTCTCGCAAGGGAATCACAATATTTAACAATCAGATCCTCTAATAAAGGCAATTCATATCTGCGAAAGAGATTCTTTATATATTCTAATATTACAGATTACATATTTTTATGCAAAAGATATTTTTGTGCACAAATATCACGCATATTGGAAAAGTAAATAAGGAACCTTTCCCAAGCAATAGGCTCAGAAATATGTTTTTTCGATGTAATTATTATTGGATTTTGGACCCAGCAGCACAAAGAGGCAGATATTGTACAGAGTTATCCAATCCCAGTGCTTTCTTTATGCAGTACTAGTCTGGGCATCTCGTTTGGGCATCAAAAAGCCTAACAGCATCTACGGAAGAGCTACAAAGAAGATTCCTGCTGAAAGTTGCAAGCAAATATAGAACGGTATCTGCTGAGGCAGTACAATTGATAGCTGGCATACCATCGATTTCCTTTTTGGCGGAGGAAAAGAGAAGAGTACCAACCCCTCAGAACAGAAATAACTATTAAGAGGTAACAAAAAAAAAATGGAAGAAACTGGATTCGACAGCCAGCTGAATCAGAACACAACAGCCATTCTTTGCAGGACATGGCAACTTCAGAACCTACCTGAAGAGATTCAAGTTGATAGAAGATGCCCTGACTGTGCAATGGAGGAGACACCGAAGCATTGTTATTTTATTCTTGAATGTGAAGAAGGACTGTAAGAAGAAGCAAGTACATACAACCAGAAATAAGTAAATACAACACAATAAATTATGCTGAAGAGTGAAGTCGATTGAAGGCTGTCAGTAGCTATATTAGAAGTGAAATAGTAGCAAGAGATAACCGCAAAAAAAGTAGCAATAAGTTAACAGGAAGGAGAGGGTGGGAGAGGGTGTCATGGAAGATAGGCCAAGTATGACATCCAGGTCCGTTGACGACTGGTGGTTTAAGCTTTAAAATAAGTTTTTTCTATTTTGCGGAATTGTAACACGGGTATCGAAAAGTGCTTCATTGTGATACGCCTTTTTTTATTTCTATAGGTTGGCTGTATTGAATACATTATGACAGAAAGCAAAGTTGACGTTTAATGCATTTTTCATATACTGCTTTTGATTTTTTCGGTAATAAATTTATGACGGCGTTGTCCGCAATTTCACGCAGTTGTGGTGGCGTACAAGATAAATTTGTCTCAGTACCACTCATTTTTTACAGTTTATAGAGACTATATTATGAAATACATTGTTTAAATAATTTAAATAGCCGAATATGAATTTTGAATTCGTCAAATGTCAATGTGACCAACTTCATATAAAAATAAAACTCAACATTTTTAATGAGATTTTTATTAAGTATTTATTATCAATGTGTGCGACAAAATCATGCCTTATGAAACTCGTTCTTTAATATACTATTGCACCATACAATCTTCTCTGTACGAAGGCAAGATTCAATGAGGAAGAGAGTTGAAGATAACTTTCGTCTTCTTCTTCTTGTGCTTTAAACGTTAGATTGTTATGTAAACTTTTCTGAATGTCTATATGAGTATTAAGTTTGTATTTTAGTACATTTAATCAATTTTGGTAAATTTGAAGTTTCTTTGGGCTTCTCCTTGCCGAGAGATACTTTATGGCTGCAGAAAACCAACCCCTCCCCAATGTTTCAACATTGCATAGAGACACTCATGTGTCCCCAGTCAACCAGTGGTTGACATCATTCAGCTACTTCTGAGCAAATTCCACTTCGAACTGCTTCTTATCGCTATTAAACAATTATGAAACAAAGTTAGTTGTCAGACACCTCATGTGCATGAGATGCTAGAAGACTGCTTGGCATGATCCAAAGTCTATGCCAGCAATATGAAATTTTCTGGCAACTGATTTTATGGTTGTCATCAACTGCTGATGTGTATCAAATGTGGTTTGGAGTATCAAATGTGGTTATCATCTTTAAAGATGATCATCTTTGCAGTTTTAGTGGAAACACTATTTTGTGTTGCATTTTATTCCATTTTTAAAGCAACATTGAATGCACGTTCTTAATTCTATTAGAACAGTAAGACTTGTAACCCTTTCGATGGCCAAAATATTCTAAGATGTTAGTGTTTGAAAAGAATTTGTGGCACTTGATACGAAAAAATCCAACCATCTAGCTAGAAGATGGATCACGGTGAAAACCAATTAAATGTGTGACTGAAACGAAAATATATTCGCTAGTTAGAAATTATGAAAGATTCCTCACAAAAACTTCTCATCACTTAAATTCGCCGGCGGGCCGTTGAGATGCATACAAGAAAAAACTACCCGACGAACAACAACAACAACGTAGTAATTAAAAATTATGACCGCTAAAAATGCGCACCATCCTTGTTCTCCTCATTCATCTCCTATAGCTCTCACCATCTCATTCGCTCTCTCTTCCACCTATCACTTTCTCAGTCTTGTACCGCAGCGCGGCGAGCGGCGACCCGCTTAACTTCAATGCAAGATTTAATTAAATCCAAGTCTTGATTTATTGTCGCTTCCACTACCCACTCCTTTGCAGCGCCACGATCCCCATTTCCAGGTCCCTATCGTCCCCGCCACCTCACCACCCTCCTCGACGAAAGTCCTTTTGCCCTCATCTCGTACCCCCATTTCGTATTCCCCGTCTCTATACCTCTCTTCGTCTTTTTGCCGCCTTCCTCGCTGCCCCCGCGTTTATACATCGCGTTGTTTACTGTGTGCCGTAAAGCCCCGTGTGTATCCTCTATCAGTTTTGGATTTATGTTTGAGTTCGGCTTATTCGACTTCATTTTTTTTCGAAACCGAAAAGCGGCTAGGGTCCTCTGCTGCCGATTTATGAATGGAAATTAAAGAGGTGCCCGCTCCCGGGTCCGTCTTAATTGAGGGATGCTACTACTACTCAGCTGCTAAGGGTAACCGTAGGGAAAAATGTGTAGGCTGCGGAAGGCCGACAACGTTGCTGTTCGGTTTTGCGTTTGATCTTGAAATTTGAATATATTGGAGTCGTTATTTAAATTTAGTGGCCCGTAAAAGAGCGTACGTCAGTGGAAAGTAGACGTTTCCTTTATATATGTCTTAGCGAGAATTTTCCAAGGTAATTAATTATCTTTAAAATAACAAAGTATGCGCAAAATGTAAGGTAGAGAGGGGAAGTACGGTAACAATTAGTAAAACTTGTATTTTATTTTAATAATAATTAAAAGGCTTTGTGAGACATGGGAGCAAAATCCTGGTATTTCTGATATAAACAGTTAACAAAATTTTTATATCTCATTACCCTTTTAATTTTCCTCTTTTTTTTTGGTTTATATCATAATCATAAAAAGGTCTAGCATTCATCTTATTTATGATTTCCACTAAAATAGTCTATCTATCTTAAGAAAAAAAGAGATGGTGGTTATTAGTCACTGGCATCACTAGATTACTGGCAAGGAGAAAGCCAAGGTTTTACTAAAGAAATTAATAACAGGATAACTATAACCGTTGACTGTCTGCTGAAAAGGCACTTGTACAAACTTATCTCCATGCCATGTACCATTGTGGAGCATGTAATGGCATTTGGAAATAACTGGACACAATAAGGAGTCCTATGAACTACATCGTGAGGACAAACGTTAGTCTCTTACATTGTCGGCAAAGTATTGAGATTTTTTGGCAAAAGCTTTTGAAGTGTAGAAGAGGAATATTGGACCTCTGCAGTCGTATACTAACACCAGCCAAAGACTAATGAAAAGGATCTTACCAAACACTTACCAAAAATGTTCGAATGCTCTTTAATAGACTACTTACACCTACAAGAATTTTATTACATTAAATAGGAAGCAGAATCACGGAAACTAAGTACATCTAAACATGTCAAGGTGTGAGTTTTGAACAGTAGGGTTTACAAAAATTTTGGGCGGACTTGTACAATTGCATAAAAGCTATTATAAATAATCATACGACTCAATAAACTGATTCCTGAAGAGTACCGAAGAATGTTTACCTATATACACTCACACACAAGTATCTATAAAGTATTTTTTTCATCACGAGTTAAAACAAAAACATTACCTATTAATGTTATGTCAAAATACAGTTTTTTGTTTATCACTTAAAATCGACCAGATGCCTCCAAATATGGAGTTGAAAAAGTCGCAGCTGATGTAGACATAAAGACGAAATATGGAACAAAATCGTGGCATATCTCTATGAAAATGATTTCGGTCTTTCCACCAGAACAAGGGACAAAACTCATCAACATTTTTTTTAAGCCAAAATCTGTAATGCACAGTTTTGACACTTTCCAATTTTTCAACAATTTTACTTTCCTTCGAAAGAATTGAGCTATGAACTTATGGTATTTGATAAATGTGAGGAGGGTGGTTCGGATTATTTTTGTCTAATATTGATTTATGGCAAGGAGGTGACACTTCTCCAGAAATACTCTTACAAAGAAATAACAAAAAAAGGAAAACACATGTTCTAGATGGCTTGATAAATTCAAGATGATTAACACAAAACTGGTACTTACGATAAAGAAAAAAGTCTTCTCATCAAATGCTATAATGTTGATGAAAGCGACAGTTTTTCGAGAATTCTTTAAAGTCAAAGACCAGCTCTTTCAAAAGAAAATCTGCTAAGGTTTAGGTGTTCTTTGCTTCCAGTTTATGGCAAAGAACACGTAACTTTTATGCCCTATTGTAATGATTCTAATTTCCACAAATTACAATGATTGGTCTGAGGTAAAAGTTCAGAAATATTCAAATTTTTGTTTCGTTTAAAGACCGACAGTCTTTGAAGGATGTGAATCATAAGAGGACACCATCTTCAAACACCTCACGTGACATCTAGAACCATGCACCCTAGAAGAAAAAGGGCTAAAAGAGGAGCAGCTCCAACCCTAATACAGCAGAGGCTCTACGAATAATGCGAATCTGAATCTTTGAACGAAGGCTAATATTGCCAACTAAGATATCTGAAGGAAATATTTGGAACAATAATTAACAAGGTAAAATCCTACTAGGTAGCAAGATGAGTTAGACAAATAAAGCCACAACCCACATAGATTGAAAATAAACTGGAAGAGATTATGAAATTAATAGCAAAATACTATCAAAAATGATTTAACCGAAGCTGATATAACAGAATCATGAAGTTCAATTCCGTGCTTAGTGAAAGATGACAATACACTATCAGATCTTAATACTTGTAAATCTTGAGCAACACCAAATGATATTCCTGAACATCGAATCGCTTTTTTTGCAGAAATTAGTTCAAGCTGAAGATGCAGCAATTAAAAGAAGCAATATTTCATATAAAAATTAATGCTTTATGGTTCTGTTTTCGGATTAAAAGGGTGACATCGTATTTAATAAAAAATTTGGTGTAACTGTTAGCAGCCCAATCTAGGTGCAAAATATAAAGTTAGGCCTGGTTCATAAGAAGGACACCTATTTCTAGATTGTAGAGATTCATTCATGTCTTTCATTTAGTTTTCTTGATTCAGTAAGGATTCAGGCTTTGTGCTGTTTAGTACCTAATCTGTACGTTTCCAAAGAAGTTGAGCAAAATATTTCTTTTTACAGGGACAGGCAGAACTCTGGAGAAGCCGTAATAACCAATCGTGTGCTATCAGGTAGTTAATACAATCCAATTAAATTATTTCAAGTTTTACTACTTATCAGAAAGTTTGCTGGAAATTACAAGGAGAGGATCCATAATCAAACCATTATTCAAGCTATCCCATGAGTAGAAACCAGCAGTATAGCATTAACAAATAAAGCCACATCGTTAACTACAAGATGTTCCTAAATTAGTACAAAATTCAGCTTCCGACAAAACTAGGAGAGTTTGGAAACGGACACAAGTGCAAAGCAAAATTGCTTGTTGCAGTTGAAAAGAATTTCGAGTAAAATAAAGCCCAAATATTGGCAATTTTTAACATTACAGTACAATACAGATGACAGATATTATATCTCATCTCTCGTATTATTACCTTGTCAGGTAGAAAAATTCCCAACAGTTCCCCTATGTACACGTGGGCGTTCATAAAGCTCCTGTGGTTAATCTGAGTGGACGAATCTTAGAAGAACTCGATAATTCTTAACCCAACCAGCGGATTGAGGTCCGCTTCCAATAAAAATGAAATAATCAACCACATGCGTCAACCGCAACGGGTATCTACCAATCGGAAATGATATTTTAACCACAAACTCCGCCCATCTAACCGCAAACCAACCGCAAGGAGAGCTACGTCGAGACGTCGATCTACCGGCGTCTGAAGCTGAAACATTGATATGGCGTTAATCGAAGCCGTAACACCGGGATACTAGCTGGCAGAGGTGCACATAAAATGTTAAACTAACTATCAATGTTATGTTAGGGGCTACCTTCAATCGTATAATACTTAAATATAAAATGAAATAATTATAATTGATATATTAATAAATATTGAATCTTTCTATCAAAAGTACAATTCTAATAAAAAATAAACCTTTTTAAAGAACCACGATAAAGTGCTAATTTTTATTTAGAGATGAGTATCCGTTAGCGCACTCTGGTGTACAAGGGTGAAACCCTCGTACTTATTTAAGAAGCTGGTGTTGCTCTAAAGAAATTCGTCCCCTCTTTAAAATGTCCAGAAAACCGAGCTCGCGAAGATGATACTTTCTGTAATATTTTCTTAATGCGAAAATAATCTTGTATAACATTTTTTTCTGTTATAATTGTTCTAAATTGTACATTTTCTACTTATTTATAGCATGAAAGGTGAATATAATCCGGAGAGACATAATGCAATCCTCCACAGTAAAAAAATCAATACCATGACCCCATTTCCGAATCCACCCGAAGAAATCGCATCCTTTCGCGCGTTCTCAAGAAAACTCGACTTTCGGAGACGAACTTTTCTAAGCTGTTTTCTCTCCTTAGCCGGGTTTCGTAAGAAATACGTTACTTTAACGAAACATCAACAGAGAGCGCTTCAGTGTCGTAAAAATGAGCTAGGCAGGAAATTTGCGGTTACTTTGATTACACATTATTGAAGTTTATTTCTCCGATACGCTTCTATCTTTCTCCTATGTATATGTCGAGCACACAATTAAAATGGGATAGATATATGCATACACTGATACCGTTTAATTTACACTCTCCTCTTCAATTTAATTTCGAGACAAACGAAGCGTTTTGTTTTCTCGAAATGCTTGCATGAGATTTAATAATTTCAAATTGGATTAGATTCGATGAAGGGCAAGTTATATTTGTCTGGATATCTTCCGATTCCTGCAGATCAAATACGTTTGATTTGCCCTCATTGCGAGGAGAGGTTGTAATAATTGGATGGATGAGATAGGAATTAGTCCAATCTTTATGTTGGATGAATTTCTTTTCTAAAATTGCACTTGAAAATACTAATAATAAGATACTTGCGACAAATAAGGCCCACCGAAGTAAAAAAATTATTAAACAAACTAAAACATTCTTCTGCAATAAAAAAATGATTAAAAATACTAAAAAGTCTTGCAGGTTCTTATGCATCACATAAAGTACAGACCTACTCTTCATTGTATGTCAGAGGTAGTGTAACACAAACAGTCGTAATGTGTCCGACAACTACATGAAACACAATGTCTCATATTACGCTCCGTGATGACTACCACGACATGATTCTTTTGTTTTTAATTTTGTTGATTTAGTGAGGATGGATACTTGGTTCAGGTTCGTCATTCTTTAGGAAAAGGTCCTGTGACTCTTTGATGCTTTTCGACGTGTGTTGGTTTTCTTGTGAACCAGATGCGGTGTTGCCATCAAATCCTGCAAAGAGTTACTAAGCTTTTTATTCTCCCAATGGCTCGAAAACCACTGGACAATATCCTCTTGAGTCATACAACGTGACTACACCTTTGAGAAATTTAGGTTAAATCTAGATTTTGTTATCCCTTTTTCTGGATATTGTTCCCAGTATAGTAAGACTTGTTGGTCCCAATGACTCTCGAAGGATCTGTAAATCGCTTTGTCTAGCGGTTGCATCTACTATGGTGAAATCCAAATGGCACTTAGCTCCACCAAACACATGATGACAAATTAATTAAAAAAAGTTCTGTAGTCATTTAACCTTTTGCTGCCATTTTTTTAGTCATTTTCCCTTAAAAAGAATCATAGGAGGCACAGGTCAAACAGAGGCTGAAACAGATCCAACTATAGATGTAAACGTTGTGCTTCTTTTATTAGACAAAAACGACTGGTCATGGTGAAGTGTGAGGCAACACCCTTTCTCGACCATGTTGTATTCTTCTCTCTCAGGTTTATTTTTTAAGTGCAGCTCATCCAGAACTTTTCCAAGTTTAGTGAAATAGTCACCTAATATGAACTATATTTTGTGCCTTTCGTTTCGCTAACTCAAGGTTCCATTTCAAAAAGGATTTTGTCCAACCACGCCTTGCCATTTCGTCAGTTATTTTAAATTAAATTTGTGTTTTATTTTGTTATGGGTAACCAATTTCTGCTAATGAAATAATGCGATTCACTAGGTCTTTTTCTTGTTGTTGGCTTAATATTGAAGATCTTCCTAATTTTCTCTCAAGGCTTCCACTTTTCAAATGGTTTCTAAGTGTACGCCTTGCTATTCTAAATGTTTTTGAAGCTTCTCGTTGCCCCATCTTCTTATTTTGTACAGCAGTTATTGCGACTGTTAAAGATTCTGCGCTCCACTAACAAGCTCTAATATTTCCACAAATTTTTTCCATATCTTATTTCTGCAAATAGCAGGAACACGATTCCTCCAAATTGCTACGGTCAGAGTTAACAAATACCCGTTTTTCGTTGGGCCTTATCTCTAAGATGCAGCTTTTGAGATTGTATCGAAGTAAACAATATACAAATTAAAAATTCATAAATTTTTTACATACATTTTGTTTACAGAAGATCTACTTACTAATGACTTTTAAACGATATGTATCAAACACAAGCACACTTTTAAAATTAAGTTAATTATTTCTTCGGTAAATATTACAAAATCACACTCGAGTATGCTCTCGTGACAAACTGTATATTGTCCCACCAAGCAGTAGTGAGCTGCTGGTGTTGCCATCTATTGGTAAACATAGTATATAAACCTACATCTTTTGGGGGAATTTAAAGGTTCGTAGGTATCTTTGGTAATAGAGTTCTGTCCAGTGGGCCTAATTACTGCTGGGGGCTTTACTTGTTTCAGGTACCTACACAAAAAAAAAAAAAATCTTACTTTGGATAGATCGCATGGGATAGCATACGTAAGAGTGATTCGTCATACTTAGGGCAGTATGGACAGTCCTGGGTTTAAACCTGCAGCAGTGGGAAAGTGAAGAAAAATTCCCGTCCTAGACTAACACCCCAAAACTAAGACAATCAAAAAAATATTACTTTTTCAGCCATCGGAGCTAAATTCTGCTGAGCCTACAGAAGAGACCTCAGCACCATCACTGGCCATAGCTCTTAGAATTCTGTTCGAAACATAGCGAGACGACGAAACATATTATTTGCAACTGGTGTGGCAATGGCTCCGCAGGGAGGCCCCACCACCTCGAACGTCGTAGAACCGGCTAGTATTAGAACTATCTATAGCCCAAAAAAATCCTAGACTTCTTTAGGCTTGACAAGCTCTTGACAAGTCTCCCTCTTCTATTTCGTAAGACCCTGCATGCATAGCCCTTGAATTGCGTAGTTCTGTGTACTCGGCGAGGACATGTATGGAGGTTTCATCCTCTTCCTCGCAAAAACGGCATTCGACTGTCTCTGTGATCTGATAGGATTCCTGTCAGTAAGCGAAGTTTGTCTTTGCTCATGGTGATCAATTCATTGAATTTATCTTGGTTGTAGGTTCCCAGAGTTGTTTTCATCTGTCTCATTCCATGTTGATCAAACCAACTGCTTGATTTTCCTTTAATCAGCTTATTTTTTTAATTTCTCTAGTTTTGTGCTGCTGCTGATCCTGCAAAAAGGTTCAGGCTTCCAGAAAGCTGCTTCCACTCCCTTTTTTCAAATTTGTCTACCTTTTATTCCGGTATGTCCCGGCATCCACATGAGATGAGAATTACTTTGTTTTTCTTGCCTAGCTCGTTTGGTTTAGACAAGCATCCCAAAGCCATTTTTGAGCTGATTGTGTAGGAGCTTAGCGCATTAATGGCTCCTTGACTGTCGCTTGGGATGGTAGTCTTCTGTTTCCGACAGTTTTTTTTTCAAGTTTGAACTGGACTGGTTATAGAACGATGCCTATAACGTGTATAGGAATTTACCTAAGCTCTCGGAGTACTTGATTCTTGGTCCATATACTTTGATTCCAATTGCTTCGGTTGTTCTAGCCATCTATATACCATAATATGGCATTTCTGCTCAGTTAGGTGATGGTGTTTTGATTCCATCCACTCCCGATACTTAGCCTCATGATAAAATCTTTTGCAAGGCTGAATTTCTTCGGCATCCCATCGTGGAGCATGTCCCACAATGGATCGTCCTCAAGTAGGATTTTCGATTTCTGCTTATTGAAAATATCAGAAATATTGAACCATTTTCAAATAAGCACAACAATGACAAAATTCATAAACGTTTTTCATGGTGCCTAATAATATAAAATCTAAAAAGATATTGCATACTAAAATTCAGCAAAATATTCCTCTCGATACGTGAACCGTTGTAAGGTAAGTATACGCATTCCATTTTACTTGAAAACGCGCCGGGGAGGGTGAAACTTAAAATACTTGCCATAATTGTAAGCATCGATTTTAATTAACATAAAGGCATAGTTTCAATAATTTCCGAGATTCCTCTTATAAATTTTTCGGCGTGTACGAAGTTAAAAATCGGAAACCTTCCCGGATTCTACTCTTCGCAGTACACTTTCATATTTCCCTTTTGCGCACACCGTCGTCCTTTATTCCTCTGGCTTCAACAATTTAAAAAAACTTCCGCTGACCACCGGACGGCGAAAGGTAGAAAGGGACGGCGGAACCTGAGCGGAAAGAGATGGGAAGACTCCGAGTAAAAATACGGAGAAACGTTTCTGGAATTTCTATATATTTTACACACAAAGTTTCACCGTACACCCGCCAGTTCTTTACAGTTTATTTTTGTCCGAGCTGCTGAACTGAAGGCTTACCGTTTTCGACTTAATGTGCTTCGTTATTTATACACATGTATAAATGTGTGTGCGTGTGAGTTGTTGTTGCTTCGTTTATCATTCTAGGAAGGCTTTAATACAAAAGGATCACTATAAATATTATGCATGACTTTGTGTGTACACATGCATGCACATACATTAATTCATTGTCTCCGGTTTTATTTAAAGCATATACTGAAACTAAAAATACCAGAATAAAATTATAAAAGTACATAAAAATAAGAGGAAGTGACTTAACCATGCAAAGTTCGGAAATTGCCTTTTTTATTTATATTCTTATAATATAATACATTGTGTCCAATTAGTTTTTGTCTGCATTTACACTTATTTCTTAAGTTGGTGTCTATTATTGCTGTGATATGAAATTATAATACAATATAAACTATGCCAACACAACTCATACCTATTACATGTCAATTTCTGACAGCTAAACCAAACATATCAACAATGAAATTACGTAGTCAAAGTAGGCTCTACACTCTTACCAAATTAAATCTAGCGTTGCCAACCTCGTGCAAATGACCTTGGAGAGCTTGTATATGAAAACAGTGAATAGAAAAATGTTGTTACTGTAGTTGAGAGTCCGTTTTCATAACCCTGAACATCCCATAAAGTTGCTAAATCTACATTCATCTTCTGGGTTAAAATTTCTCGATTTTTTATATTATTTCCAATGACAATTGTATTAATCTTAGATTGTGTTGTTCATTTGTGGCTGAGTATTCGACTACTGATGCCTCTACTTGTTTGCTCGATGTAACTCTTTTCTGCAATGACATCCAACTTGGCACAAGTCT
>CM043022.1:41800514-41825357 GCA_023690525.1 Holotrichia oblita
AAAACGAAAACGAAAATAACACAAGGAAATCCTTAACAAATTTATCAATTTTATTAATATCGAAAAAAAAAACATTAAGCAAGGATTCGAACCTAGTCGAGGCACAGTTATAATTAAGGCAGCAGCCGATTATAAACGATAGCGTATTTGTGAATCCTTTATAGCGTTTTCCACTCGCACATTTAGAGCGCACTAAAAGTGCACTAACTCGGTGTTGGCTGTTCCACTGGTCTAGCACTCAAGGCAAGCAAAAATGATACGTGTTCCACTGGTAAATTTCGTTGCTTACGTAGAAGTGACGACATGTGAGCGTCACTACATTTGACCTTGAGTGCGAAAAACTGACCTCTCAAAATTGACGGGGCCACTTATAGTGCAATCTGAAGTTATTACAAATTATTCAGTTTATTGTACTTTCGATAAGCATACAGTGGGCAAGTGGGTATATAAAATGTATATAATCAATATTTCATCGGGTAATCGTTATGGCCGAAAATATTGTACAAATTACTGTTAAATTTTGAAACATACTACTTTATACGTTATCCTCAGATACAGATAATAATACGAATTGTTCATAATCATCATCCATGAAATACGTTTTTGCGTATTTTATACGAAATATCTTGTCCACTAAAAGATCATTTTCAGAAGTGAATAATAATTAAACAAGTTTCTGGAGTAATTCTTCATCTACTTTTACTTCATACGTATTACTATTTACTTTTAGCTTTTCATTTTTTTGCGATGAGCAGATCATCCCAACAAAGCATTGAAGCATTAACGCCAGTTTTATCGACATACCTATATTACACGTATTGCACTAGCTCTGAGCGAGGGCAGAATCAGTGGTTACGTCATATGACGCTACTCTAGGGCAGTGTCGGTGCAACACGAGTTCCCCCAGTGGAAAACGCTATTATACTACCGGTGTCATAGACGATTATAATTTTAAATCAAATTTACAACTTAACACGCTCTGTCTGAGTTGCTATTTTAGGTTGTGTTTTGCTAATTTTTTAAGCACATTTTATTGTATTTTATTTGTCGTATAATTTGTAACTAAAAAGTTACAAAGAGAGTAAATATATAAAAAGCTGAATAGTTTAGTCATTCTTTTTAAGGGTCAAACATACATTGAATTTCATGAAAATCTAATTTCGATTTTTGTAATTAACATTAACTTACACAAAAAGCTCCTCATGTTTCGTACAACATATATTGATTATTCTTTCGTAGGTATAAGAATTTAAAAGTTGTTTTCAACAAATTATAATCATTAAGTTACGTGTCCAATCGAGTTTGTTAAGCATTTGTTGCTAGGTGTCATGAAGTTCTAGCATGAAGAAATAGCAACTCAGACAGAGCGTGCTAAGTTGTTTGTTAATGTTTTTTTCGATATTAATAAAATTGATAAAGGGTCTAGCCGGTTAAGCATATGAAAACTGCACTCGCATCTAGTGAAGAGTTGTTACCTTGTTTTCATTGTTCTTCATCTAAATAAGCCACAGTATTAATTTCATATCGCTAACCCCTATAGTAAGGAGATAATGGGGGTGACAACCCTTAATATAAAATTTTTTTTTTCGGTACCTATTGAAGATATCGTTATGAAATTTTAACTGTACCTGACTACCTATAAGCTAATTATAATATATTTTTCTTAGAATATTTGTGATATTGGAAACTGTAAAAAACGAGATAGGCATATTTTTCGGGGTGGTTTTTTCTACGAACCCTGAATTGACACCTACCAAGAAAATATATCTTATTTGTTAATTAGCTAGCTGTTACATGTTAAAGTTACAAAAGGTTCGAATTGGTGGAACATAGTTCTGAAAGATTTATGGATATGTGCACGTGTATCAACTATATTAAAACCCAGAACCATCATTATACCTTTTGTCATCAATACATCTTTATAACAAAATATATAATACCCTGGCAATGATACTGTCCCATCATTATATTAAGGTTTATGGGATTCCGAAGTTTTCTTAGAATACACGCTTATTTGAAAGTTTGTCAAATTTTATAGTGGATATTCTTCCGCAATCAATACGTTTTAAAATATTTTGTTTTATACAGAGTGTTCCAGACAAATGCCAGACTAAAGTTGCATTTTTTTTAAATGGAACACCCAGTATATTAATAGAGAAAATGATCCGCGCTTGAACAACGATATAATATTGTATAGGTCTAATTGATAGTTTCGAGTAAACAATGATTTTACTTGATAAATTGATACATTTCAGTAGGCTATTCTGCATAGGGAAAACAAAAGATTCAAACCAACAGAGTAGTATTTTTTACTAGTATGGACTGTCGTTACTATGTGAAATAAATTCTGTTATACAGGGTGTTCAAATTTTGCAAAATATAAGAATTCTCGAAATTTTTAAATGGAACACCCCTGTATATTTTTTGCTCATTGGAAAGCCCTTTACTACGCTTTCTATTGATACCTCATTGATGCACCTAGGATAGATTATTTTCTAATTATTTCTTTTTAAAGTTGAATTAATGAGAAATGCTGAAAAGCTATTTGCATTTCAAACCAAAGATTATCGACAAATAATCCATAAATGGTCTATAACAAGAATAAACTTCATTTAGTGTGAGAAACAATTGCTTTTCACTCAGCGGTGAAAGTAAACATTAAATTAATTTTATAGCATTTTCAATAGATTCACTACTGATCAAGTTATCTGGGGCTTTAAGCTTGTTTACTTAACTTGTATATTTTTGTTCAATCTTTAAAAGCAGTTGTTATATTGACTAATTTTAGTAGGTACCTACTCAAGAAATTAAATATGATATTTACTTGAGGAGTGTACAAGAAATTGTCTCCTAGCAAGTAGAGTATATGCAGAGGAATTTCTAAACCTTGAAAGAAGACCGGAAGCATTTGAAAGATTATTAGAGAAATTTATAAAAACTGATGGTGAAACCTAAATCAATAAACAAAGCAACTGGCCGTATTATTAATAATACAGGAAAATCCACATACAAGAACATTTTATAGATCTAGTGGGGCGGTTGTACATATACGGAATTAACGCATTTGCTATTCCGTATATATTTTACAACCGCTCCATTCTAGATCTATCTCTTTTCTAGCTGGCCTTAGTCGCTAATTTCTGTATGTGGATGTGAAAAATGGTATTTCAAAGGTAACAGTTATTGAAGGTAGGAGTTTGCATTTGTTGAATATCTACTAACATTAGATTATAACAATTTCTTTTAAAGAAACGAAATACTGTATAACAAAAACGAAATTTTGTACAACTTGGTTATTAAGTATACAAGCTTAAAACACCTGATAACTGCTTCTAAAAATGCTATATACTTTATATTAATTTAATGTTTGAAAAAAGCAATTTTTTAGTCTTGTTAACCATTTATGGATTATTTGTCCCGATCTTACAGTAAAATGCAAATTAGTTGAAATATTAGAAAATTTGAATTTACCTCAAATGTTAATGGAAAGCGTTAAAAGGGCTTTCCAATGAGCTATACAGGGTGTTCCATTTTAAAAATTTCGAGAATACAAAATTGTGAACACCCTATTTGGAAATTTAGTGTTGGTTTCGAAAAGAATAGCCTCGAAATGATCAATTTATCAAGTAAAATCATTGTTTACTCAAAACTATCAACTTTAGACCTTAATTATTTTGTAACCAGCTTTGTCATTTTTATTGAAAAAAATGCAACTTTAGGAACACTGAGTTGATTATTGAAAATATTTGACAAACTTTTAAATAAGGAATCTTCCGTCCCTATCTACTTTGTTATTTTTAATGGAACACCATGTATATTTTTGCATATTTGAATTTACCTATTGTTAAGCTTTATGAATACCTTTGCTTTTTGCAATTTGATTTGGACGTTTTATGGTGACTCGATTTTTCTAAAAATTTTTGCTATAGCTGATATTTATTGAAAAACTCAGAGAACACTCGACTTTTTGAATATCAACTTAGGATTTACGATATGCTTAAGCAATATGTTGAAATGTGTTTTAACGCCGCGAAGTTGTGTGTATATTGTGTAGTTACTTTACTATGGTACGTTACCTTTTGGAAATTTTGCGAAAATTCGAGAACAACACAAGCTTAATTATTTCCTTTGTCTTTCTTTGAAAAGATGGTTTCTATGAGTATAAAAATACATAAAACTATCTAGGATAAGTGTTTTAGTGTTATAATGTATGACAGACTAAAGTTTGTTGATTTACTTAACAGTGTTGGTAATCTTCAAAGTAATATTCTGTCCCAACTCATTTAAATGTTTGGTAAAATGCGATGGTGTACTTTTGTTTGGATGTATTTGACATTTGCTTTAGGAGGGCGATAGTATTTTCTCCCTAAATAGGAAAAGTGTCTTCGTAAAATCCGATATTAATTAGTAAACAAAACGCAACCATCAGAAATATGTTAATTTATTTAAATATAGTAATTTACAAATCATTTAGACAATTAGAAAGGAAAATCTGGATGCTCTTGCAGGCTGCAACAAAAATAAACGATATATTGAATTGGCGCTAAAATAATTCAAGAAATTACCTTCCCCAACCCTTAAAATCACAGATCCTTGCTTCGGCACCTTTATCTAAAGCTCGTAGATCACTCATATCTTGTCTGTCTAATGCAAAATCAAAGACGTTCAAATTGTCCTTTATTCTACTCGGAGTAACACTTTTTGGAATGGGCGCAACACCAACTTGCAGAAGATATCTGATTAAAATCTGCGCTGGTGCTTTCGAATGCTTTTTAGCTATCCTGTTAACGACTGCATCGGTTAATAAATCGGGCAGTGCTTTAGTTGGGAGACCGTAAGTGTCCATAGCTGCGTTGTAACCTCGTGTACCTATGGGAGCATATGCTACGATTGTAACGCCGTTTTTCGCGCAAAAATCGACCAGTTCCTTTTGTTGGAAGTAAACGTGCATTTCAACTTGGACATTAGCAGGTTTAATCCTGCAATTTTTCAGAACATTATCGACTTGTTTGACGCTAAAGTTGGATACCCCTATCGTCTTAGTTCTGCCAGCATCGACTTGTTCTTCCATTTTCTATATCGATGTATTCGATTAAATGTTAAAGATACTTCTTTAATTAAGATAAAACTTACCTTCCAAATATCTAAATATGTAATACTGGTATCTCCGTGAATGTTCTCACTAATGCCTCCAAGAAATGCAACGGGGAAATGAACCAGATATAGATCTACATAATCTAATTGGAGCTTCTTCAGCGATTCTTTAAGGCGTTCCTCCACGTTATCTGGATGCATGCCTGCGGCTGCCAATTTGGTGGTTATGAAGATGTCTTCTCGTTTGAGCTTACCCGAATCAAACCATTTCTTCAGTAACTTGCCGATGATTTCTTCATTTCGGTAACTTTGTGCCGTGTCGATGTGGCGGTAACCTGATTCTAAGGCGACATTTAGTGCGCCTTCTAGATCATCTCCTTTACCCTGGAAGAAAAATTGTTTAAACAAACGTATGCGTGGGAGTATTGAAAAAGCACAACTCGCTTTAATATTTAAACTTAATAAAAATAGGTAGTTGTATTAGATGGTTACGACTGTATCATATTTGGGGCATTTAACTAGTAAAGGTATGACTATTGATTAAAGTAAAGAAAATATAATTGGGAGTAAAATATATTAAAATATACCTGCCAAGTACCGTAACCTAATGCCGGCATTTTGACATTGCCAGGTTGTAGAGTTAAGAATATGTTGCAAGCCATTTTTGGTCGATCTTCTGAGTAGAGAAACACGCAATGTATGTAGATATCGTTTTGAAATTATGCTGCAATGAAAGTTTAATTTATACACATCTCTTATCAATATAGATAGTGTTAGAGTATCACCAAAAATTTTTATAACGATTATTTGAACTCACATTAAAACACACAGTCATCTATGATGACAAGACGGTTTAAATGTTAAGTCATTACTACAATTGGCAGTGCAAGTGTTTGTTTTTTTTTGGGTATTACAAAACGAATTCGCGTATTGCTAAAAGGTACGGAGATTGTGTGGTTGCATAAGAGTGTTTTGTCAGAGCCAAGGCGAGTTTTGTAAAGGACAAGTTCAACAAAGCGGCTTATGAAACAAGTTTTCAATATTATTTTTTCTAATTTACGTTTCTATAATTTTTTTAACTTTCTTTCTAAATGTCAAACAATAATAATATTATTGCTGATAATTAACTCATAATGGACAACTGATGACGTCATTTCACAAAAATAAGGATAACAAGAATATTTGTTTCAAGATAGATATAGTGAAGAGTGCTGCTCTTTCATTTACGACGGCAAAATACTGGGTAGCACAGTTTAAACGAAGCCGTACGAGCTGCCAAGACGAACATCGCCACGCCGGAAATGGCGAAGAAATTTCACAAAACGGAAATGGATGACCGTCGAGTGAAATTGTTCGAGCTAGCAGATATGATAGGCATTTAAAAAAGTGCGCTACATCGTATATCGACTGAAAATTTGGACATGTAAAAGCTATGCGTCAGATAGGTGGCGCGATTACTAATAATGGACCAAGAACAGCGTCGTCAGAATATTTCAATCGAGTGTTTAGTGAAGTTTCACAGCAATTAAGCAGAGCTTTTGCATCGATTCATAATCATGGATAAAACGTGCGTCCATCACTTCACATCTGAGACCAAGGAACATTCAAAACCATGGACTGAAAAGGGAGAATCGGGCCCAAAGAAGGCGAAGACAGTACCGTCTGTGCCGGTAATGTCATGGCGTCAATTTTCTGGAATGCGCGTGGAATAATTTGCATTGATTATCTATAGATAGGAAAAGCAATCAACCGTGAGTATTATGTGAACTTATTGCAGCGTTTGAGTGATGAAATCAAGATAAAACGGCCGCATTTGGTGAAAAAAAAAGTGTTGTTTCTTCAAGACCAATCTCAATGAATCATGTTCGAATTGTTTCCTCATACGCTCTATTTGCCGGATTTAGCCCTCTCGGATTAATTTGTGTTTCTAAATTTGATAAAATGGCTCGGTGGTACAAAAATTAGCCAGCAATGAAGAGGTGGAGTCTGTGATGGATGGCTATTTTGAGGAGGGAAAATTGTATTGCGTTGAAAAGAGACTATGTAGACTTTTCCTCAATTCTTTTGTGTTACCTTTTGTTAGGTCGCGTACTTCTTGGACTAAGCTCGTAGATTAATAATATGAAAAATAGGCCGAAACCCAGTTCAATTTGTTTCTGTAGATCTGTATGATTTTGCAAATAAACTGCGGAAAAGTTGGTCGAAGAAATGGATATTATTGATGGTGGAATTAGCAGACGACAGCCAACTGCCGTAGTAATTGGAAAATTCATAACATTTTTTGCGCTTCACCACCGAAAAGAATTCGAATTTTCGTTGAGTGAAGGATTATTTGCATTTGATCAGTTCCGAGATTTCTGTCAACTGTCATGCTCTTTTTCAATCAACAATGTTGTACAAATAATTAATCTTAAGATTATGTGATAACTTTTTGTCATTCAATACTAAAGTATGATTGAAATTCTCCGAAATTACTATTACTACGATATGACGATTTGAAATATCAGTCACTATTAAAATTGTATGAAAGAGGGTGAAAGATATTGCATATTAATTTTTGATGTTGTTGCAGCAACATCTAGAATAGAATGCCAAACTTTATGGGGATGGATTAGAGAAAATTTGAAAAAAAGGAGAACTGAACGAATAGTTGAAATCATGCACTACATATTTTGGATTTGTGTTTTCACCCCACTAATAAAAGTCATTAATTATATTCCACATTTGTCTTCTAAATGATTTTGATGTTGCAGAAAATAGAAGAGCAATATAATGCTGGCAGGGGTAAAACGATAGCAGTTTCTAACTTCAGCGTCACATTCGGCTGTTCAAAAATTGGGGCGTCACACTAGGTAATAATCAAGTTGAAATTGATGGACAGATATAGGTTTTTGCACGACACATGGAATTACAATTATAGCTCTTCCCATATTGGTTCAAGGGGTTACAACACCTTTTAGAAAAGTTTGGACAAGAGGCAAAAATATTACCTGACGTTATAAGCAGTGAAACAATTGCAGCAATTGCTCTAAAACAACAAACGAAACCCTAAATAATAAGAAACGAGTGCATTTTAGGAATGTTAATGAAGAAAAATATATGTCTTTGTGTTCGTATGGACGTCGATTTTTCGAAACTGTATGTAGTGATTTTTGACAGAATTTGTATAAAATGAAAATATCGTTATTGACAAAAGAATATCACTACGTATCTCGAGGATTTGAAGACAATCTAGAATTACGGTCAGCAACACGACCTTCTAAAATAGCAATTCAGACAGAGCATGCTAAGTTGTAAATTTGATTTAAAATTATAATAACGTCGTCTATGACACCGGTAGTATAAAGGATTGACAAATACGCTATCGTTTATAATCGGCTGCTACCTTAACTATAACTGTGCCTCGACTCGGTTCGAATCCTTGTTAAATGTTTTTTTCCGATATTTCCGATATTAAAATTGTATAAATTTGTTAAGGTTTTCCTTGTGTTAGTTTCGTATTCTTGATTCTTATTTTTATTTTCATTTATATTGCAGATTAAAGCAAAGCCGTTAAAAATTCGAGAACAAAACAGGTTTAATTATTTCCTTTATTTTTCTTTGAAGGGATGGTTTCTATGAGCATAAAGATACATAAAACTATCTAGGTTAGGTGTTTTAGTGTTATAATGTACGATAGATTATAGTTTGTTGATTCACTTAACAGTGTTGGAAATCTTCAAAGTAATATTCTGTCTTAACTCATTTAAATGCTTGGTAAAATGCGATGGTGTACTTTTGTTTGGATGTCTTATTTGAAATTTGCTTTAGGAGAGCGACAGTATTTTCTCCCTAAATGGAAAAGTGTCTTCGTAAAACCCGATACTAGTTAGTAAAGAAAACACAACCATCCACCATTGGTTGATTTATTTAAATATAGTAATTTACAAAACATTTAGACAATTAGAAAGGAAAATCTGGATGCTCAGGAAGGCTGTAACAAAAATAAACGTTATATTGAATTGGCGCTAAAATAATTCAAGAAATTACCTTCCCCAACCAAAATCACAGATCCTTGCTTCGGCACCTTTATCTAAAGCTCGTAGATCATTCATATCTTGTTGGTCTAACGCAAAATCGAAGACGTTCAAATTGTCCTTTATCCTACTCGGAGTGACACTTTTTGGAATAGGCGCAACACCAACTTGTATGAGATATCTGATCAAAATCTGCGCTGGTGCTTTCGAATGCTTTTTAGCTATCCTGTTAACGACTGTGTCGCTTAATAAGTCGGGAAGTACTTTAGTTGGAAGACCGTGAGTGTCCATAGCTATGTTGTAACCTCGTGTACCTATGGGAGCATATGCTACGATTGTAACACCATTTTTCATACAAAAATCGACCAGTTCCTTTTGTTGAAAGTAAACGTGCATCTCAACTTGAATATTAGCCGGTTTAATCCTGCAATTTTTCAGAACTTTATCGACCTGTTTGACGTTAAAGTTGGATACCCCTATCGTCTTAGTTCTGCCAGCATCGACCTGTTCTTCCATTTTCTATAACGACATATTTAATTAAATTCCAAAGGTATTCATTCAATTAAGATGAAACTTACTTTCCAAATATCTAAATATGTAATGCTGGTATCTCCGCGAGTGCCCTCTTTAATAGTTCCAAGAAATGCAACAGGGAAATGAACTAGATATAGGTCTACATAATCTAATTGGAGTTTCTTCAGCGACTCTTTAAGGCGTTCTTCCACGTTATCGGGATGCATGCCTACCGCTGCCAATTTGGTAGTTATGAAGATGTCTTCTCGTTTAAGCTTCCCTGAATCAAACCATTTTTTCAGTAAGTTGCCAATGCTTTCTTCATTTTGGTAACTTTGTGCCGTGTCGATGTGGCGGTAACCTAATTCTAAGGCGATATTTAGTGCGCCTTCTAAATCATCTCCTTTACCCTGGAAGAAAATTTGTTTAAACGAACGTATGTATGTGTGGGAGTATTGAAAAAGCACAACTCACTTTAATATTTAAACTTCACAAAAATAGTTACATTATAGGGTTACGACTGTATCATATTCGGGGGATTTATTAACTAGTAAAGGTATGAGTATTGATTAAAGTAAAGAAAATATAATTGGGAGTTAAATATATTAAAACATACCTGCCAAGTACCGTAACCTAATGCCGGCATTTTGACATTGCCAGGTTGTAGAGTTAAAAATATGTTGCAAGCCATTTTTGGTCGATCTTTCGAGTAGAGAAACACGCACTGTTCGTTTTGATATTATGCTGCAATGAAAGTTTAATTTATACACATCTCTTATCAATATATATATAGCATTAGAATATCTAGAAAAATTATTATAACGATTATTTGAACTCACATTAAAACGCACAGTCGTCTTTGATGACAAGACGGTTTAAATGTTAAGTCAATACTAGAATTGGCAGTGCAACTGTTTGTTTTTTTGGGTATTACAAAACTGATTCGCGTATTGCTAAAAGGTATAGAGATTATGTGGTTGCATAAGAGCGTTTTGTCAGATTCAAGGCGAGTTTTCTAAAGGACAAGTTCAACAAAATGTCTTATGATACAAGTTTTCGACATTATTTTTTGCATTTCCATTTTTTTATGTGTGGTGGGTGCTTAGTTGCCGTAACTCCGTAAGCTGTATCGCTTGTCTGGCTATCCCTGCAACTCTCGCGGTGTAGTTTGGTGTGTGTAAATTGTGTTCAAATGGCTTTGTGACAGCATCATATCGCCTTTTATGATGCCGCGCTGTTAATCACTTTGTTCCCAACAGCGAATGGCAAGTCGATCCGGGATTAAACTCCCTGAAAAAATGCCACCGTTTCTCCAGAGAACTAAACCCCGGCACCTATCGTCCTCTCACAACGATAGCCAGCCGCCTAACCACTGCTTCTTCAACACTCTGACAATAGTGCATTGAGTCCATTTCTGATGGAGTTTGTCGGGTCGATGTAGATGGATTCTGAGCTAATATGTTTATTTCTCTATATTCATCTATCCCTTTTTTGATTTTGGTTTAACGAACGAACCATAATCTGCTAAATTATCTCATAATATCTTAAAAGTAGGTAGCGACGGCTGACGTCGATCAAAATACTTTTCAAAATAAACTTCAGCAGCTCTAGTAGAATTTTTGTGGCACTAAATGCCACGCCATATCACGCTTTTCTACGTTAGAAAATTCCGAACCATCAAACTTTATTCTAATGGAATACACAATTAATGAAAAAGTGGAAATTATAAAGCGGTTTTATGGATAAGATAGCCATTAATTAAACGGGTCGATGGCTGGTTCATCAATAATTGATGAAAGTTTAATCCCGTTTGCCATTCTGTTGGGAGCAATTATTAACAGCGCGGCATCATAAAAGGCGATATGATGCTGTCAAAAGATAGAATTGGAGAATTACCGTCATTAATCGTCCTGTTCCCTGTTTCAATACAATTCACCGCATCAAGGAAAATTAAAAAATACGGATGTGTCTCTCCCCCTTTACATAAAAAGCCTGCACATGCGCTACTGTTGAAGATAATTAATACTAAACGTTAGGCCAAATTAGTGAACGTGTCGATGTTTCGATGAAACTGTTAGAAAAGTATTGAAGAAGAATAAATATCGTTCAAATCATGTACAAAAAGTAAATGAATTATTTCCTGGAGATCGTTATAACCGAGTTCAGTTTTGTTTGGATATAATTGAGAAATGCGGTGTGGATGAAAATATTATTTCTAATATTCTCTTTACTGACGAATCTTCATTTATTTTACACGGTCAACATAATCCTGTTAGTACGGTATTGGACAAAAGATAATAAACATAAATTGTATACAGCATATACACAATACCCACAGAAATTGAATGTATGGATTGAAATGTTAGGGAACAATATAATTGGTCCGTTTTTTTATTAACGGGGCGTGTTAAATTCACAAACATTGCTGCAAAATGACATTATTCCTTTTATCCAGAATATACCCAATATTGAAAAAGTTATTATTTGGTATCAGCAAGACGGATGTCCTGAAAACACAAATTGTGCTTTAACGTACGCAGAAAACAGAATTATTTGTCTAGGTGGCACAATTGAATGGCCGAACAAATCACCAGATTTGTCGTTAATTATTTTTCTTGTGGGGGGTGTCTAAAGTCAACAATTTACGGTTTCCGAATATCAATCGTTTAAATAATTTAAACTGTTTTACGTCAAAAAATTAGAAATTGGAATTTTTATAAGTCCAATTTCAATGCTGGCAGTTAGACTTGGATTTTATGATTGGATAGCGTATTGTTTAGAAATTCAAGGTACAAATTCGAACACTTAATTAATTAATAGTTGTTTAAATAAGTCGTAAAATGTCTGAAACTTCTATTGTGATAATAAATTTTATTTCTTGGAACTCCTCCGGATATAAAAAGTGCTGCCAATTTCAGTTTTTCAACTTAATACCCGAAAGATCGAAGCGTTTATATTCAAAAAATATTACAACGATTTAATAACACTGGTGCAACGTTAAGAAGGTCAAAACTAGTAAGTGAAAACCTATTGGCATATTTTATGCAAAAATCGGCGACCTAAAAAGTTCCAGCTTGTATATGTTCCATAATTAAAAGTATGCTGAATATAAATCTGTGAACAATTGATAATCTCTATATTTTTTTGAAATTGAAATCGTTTTTTAAGATGCAGTAGGCTAAAAGTCAAAACAGTCTAAAGATGTTTAATAATGGAGCAGATTAAATTATTTTTGGAAAATGCTGAGTATGATAGGTAGGTACTGTGGAAGGTAAAATTAAATATAAACATTCTCTTATAAATTGCTTAATTTATATGAGTTTTATGCCAGAGTAGTTTTAATTATGGGCGTATCAGGTGCCATCAGACTTTATCCTAATTAATAAAAATAACCGTTGACAACATTCAAATTATAAAATATTTTATAATTTGCCTGATACAAAGACGGACCCTGTCAACAAACAGTTGACAATCACAAATCCAGATTACATTTAACTTTATCACAAATATATTGCTCTTCGTCAATAGGTTGTCCTGTTCAAGTTGTTTTCCTGTATACAAGCAAGGATAGATAGCTTGCAACTACGTTATTACGAATAGTAACAAAATACCGTTTTGACAAATTAGAGATGACAGATTACATCCAAAACGGGCCATTGTTTTACTAAAGCTCTGCTACTCTTATTGCTAAGCGAGTGTAATACAATACTGTAGTTCTTAATTTCACGGTGGCTGGAAATCTGCTACAAGTGGCACGATCGTTTGTTGAAGATTCTATGCAACGTAAAAATAAAATTGCTAATTCAATATGGCGATATTCATTTTAAAGTATTTACAATCAAAATCCGAAATCACTGCTACGGTTTCAAATTGTATTCAAATAAAAATTTAACCTTGGGCTGTCTTCTGGTGTAAAGATCATAATAATCAAATTGCCATTTATTTAATATGTTATCCGAAAACTTTGAAATAAATACCAAAAGTGATTGGTGTTTTCAGATGACAATAAATGATGAAATATCCGTCAAACCGTGTTAATTTGTTTATTTACTTTTTAAATACAACAGCTGATTGGCCTATTCCGCGATAATTACTTTCGTCTTACACTGGATTGGTACGCGAATTCATAAAGTCGCCATCTAAATTGGTGAAGCTTAAATGTATTTGTATTAAGCAAGACGGATGTCCTGTACATAACATTGAAATTAAATTAAATTTTTTCAACAAATACCTTTGAAAACATAATTATTTGTCTAGGTGGCACAATTGAATGGCCGAACAAATCACCAGAATTTGTCCCTAATTATTTTTTCTTGTGGGGTGTATCTAAAATCAACAATTTACGGTTTCGAATATCAACGGTTAAATAATTTAGACGAATTACGTCAAAAAATAAGAAATTGCGTAGTTTCGATTATAAGTCCGATATGCTGGCAAATGTTAGACGTGGATTTTATGATCGGAGTAGCGTATTGTTTAGAAATTCAAGGTACACGATTCGAACACTTAATTAATTGAGAGTATTGTTTATTAAAGTTGTATTGTGATATTCTATTGTGATAATAAATTTTATTTTGTTGGACTCATTGTTTATTTTACGGTTTTGTAGTTGCAATCAGTATACAATACAATTTCAGTTTTCTCATAATATAAACTTTCTTTAACACATTCTACGCGTTTATATTCAAAAACATATTATAAGTAGCTAATTTAATAACACTTAGGATAAAGTTTGACGGTTCGGTATAGTAAGTGACATAACCACTGACATATCCTGTCTTCGTAGATCAAGTTGTTAGCGTGTATATGTTATAATTAGAAGTACAGTCACTTGCAATAAATCTGTGTACAAGTCTCATGCCAATCTCTATATTTTTTGATGTATTGAAATGTACTTTTTAAATGAGGTTAAAATGTCAACTTGACAGTATAATAGATGTTTAATATATACAGGATAACAACCTGAACTACTTGAAAGCCAATTGATAGGGAAGGTAGTGGTAGGTAAAATTAAATGTATCCATTTTATTATTGTCAATTTTTACGTGAGAGGAATGCCAGAGTCATGTCAAATACTTTACCGAACCATCAAAACTTTATCCTAATGCAATACACAATTAATGAAAAAGTGCAAATTATAAAGTGGTTTTATAATTTGCCATAGCTACTTGACATAACCACTGTACATTCCTGTCATACAAACAGTTGACAATACTAAGATGGATACATTTAATTTTACCTCCCACTTACCTTCCTTTATCAATAGGTTGTCGTAGTTCAAGTTGTTATCCTGTATAGCAGAGTGATAGATAGCTTGTACAACTACGTATACCTACGTATAGTGACAAAATTTTGACAAATTAGAGATGACAGATTACATCCAAAACACATAGGTATACTAAAGCCTACCTACGTGTATCTTATTGCAAGCGAGTGTAATACAATACTGTAGTTTAATTTTATGATTACCTGTATTTCGAGTTGCTTCAAGAAGCACGATGTTTAGTTGTGTACGCTACTTGTACGCAACGTGTTCAATAAATATAATTATGTGGCGATATGCATTTTAAAGCCACTTGTAAAATCCGAATTCTGAGTGCGTCGTCTTCGTATTGTATTGTAGTGTAACCTTGGGCGTCTACCGGGTGTCAACGAGATCATGTGTCAGCCCGCCATTTACGCTATTAGTTAAAATAAAACTTTGAAATTCGGACCGTATATATGAGTGATTGGTGGGCTTCTTCAGATGCACTCAGTTTTTCTATAGCACTTCCGGTCAAACCGGAAGTGACGTTAATTTTGAATTTTTAAATACAACAGCGATTGGCCTATTAAAATAATTACTGTCAGTCTTACACTAGATCGGTCTATAAAGTCATAAAGTGCCATCTAAATTGGTGAAGCTTAAATGTATTGTATTAAGAAGAAGATGAACAATAAAAACAAAATATTCAAAAATAAATTAAATTTATTTCAACATAGAGGATTCCATAAAATATATATACAATTATAAATCAAAATCTGGATGTTCTCCAATCCTGCAATGAAAATAATCATTATATTATTATTTGTATTAAAATAATTAAATGAATTACCTTCCCCAATAGTCAAAATTACATATCCTTCCATCGGCACCTTTATCTGAAGCTCGCAAATCACTCATATCTTGTACGTCTAACTCAAAATCAAAGACGTTCAAATTTTCCTTTATCTAGGGGTTCGTAACACTTTTTGGAATGGTCGCAACACCAACTTGCAAAAGAAATCTGATTAAGACTTGCGCTGGCGATTTTGAGTGCTTTTCAGCTATTCTATTAACAACTTCGTCGCTTAATAAATCCGGTAGTACTTTAGTTGGGAGACCTCCAGCTAGATTTATACGCTACGTGTACGCTACTTGTACGCTACTAGTACGCTACTTGTACGCTACTTGTACGCTACTTGTACGTTACTTGTACGCTACTTGTACGCTACTTGTACGCTACTTGTACGCTACTTGTACGCTACTTGTACGCTACGTGTACGCTACGTGTACGCTACTTGTACCTACGCTACGTGTACGCTATTTGAACGTTACTTGTACGTTACGTGTACGCTACTTGAACGCTACTTGTGCGCTACTTGTACGCTACTTGTGCGCTACTTGTACGCTACTTGTACGCTACTTGTACGCTACTTGTACGCTACGTGTTCGCTACGTGTGCGCTACTTGAACGCCACTTGTACGCCACTTGTCCGCTACGTGTTCGCTACGTGTGCGCTACTTGAATGCTACTTGTATGTTACGTGTACGCTACTTGTACGCTACGTGTACGCTACTTGTACGCTACGTGTTCGCTATTTGAACGTTACTTGTACGTTACTTGTACGCTACTTGTACGCTACTTGTACGCTACTTGTACGCTACTTGTGCGCTACTTGTACGCTACATGTACGCTACTTGAACGCTACTTGTACGCTACTTGTACGCTACTTGTACGCTACTTGTTCGCTACGTGTGCGCTACTTGAACGCCACTTGTACGCCACTTGTACGCTACGTGTTCGCTACGTGTGCGCTACTTGAACGCTACTTGTACGCTACTTGTACGCTGCTTGTGCGCTACTTGTACGGTATGTGTACGCTACTTGTACGCTACGTGTACAAATGCCGTGTAGCAAATTTTTCTGTTCCACCCATCGGAATTTAAAAATTCGACAAATGCCCGCTAGGTGTATTTCTCGGTTTTTTCGTAATATCTCGGCAACTATGAGAAATACTTGTCGAAATCTCTTCGCTACTACAACACTCAGAACGCCCAGTACAATCTGTTCCACGCATCGTGTCTAAAAATTCGACAAATGTACGGCTAGCAAATTTCACGGCTTTTGTACGCTACTTCTCGGCAACTATGTACGATACGTGTTCGAATCTCTTCGGTACAACACTCAGTACGCTACTTGTACAATACTGTTCCTACGTGTCGCTACTTTAAAAATTCGACAAATGCCCGGTACGCTACTTTTTCGGTTTTTGTACGCTATCTCGGCAACTAGTACGATAAAGCCGAAATCTCTTCGGTACAAGACTCAGGACGCCGAGTACAATCTGTTCCACCTATCGGACTTTAAAAATTCGACAAATGCCCGGCTACGCTAATTTTTCGGTTTTTGTACGCTATTCTCGGCAACATGTATGATACCGTAATCTCTTCGGTACAAGACTCAGGACGCCTTGTACAATCTGTTCCTACCTATCGGACTTTAAAAATTCGACACTTGTACGGCTAGCAAATTTTACGCTTTTTGTACGCGAAATATCTCGGCAACCAAGAGACTTTGCCGAAATCTCTTCGGTACAAGACTCAGGACGCCTTGTACAATCTGTTCCACCTATCGGACTTTAAAAATTCGACAAATGCCCGGCTACGCAAATTTTTCGGTTTTTTGCGCTATATTGTCGGCAACCAAGAGAGATAGTTCCGAAATCTCTTCGGTACAAGACTCATGACGCCGAGTACAATCTGTTCCACCTATCGGACTTTAAAAATTCGACAAATGCCCGGCTACAAATTTTTCGGTTTTTCGCTATCTCGGCAACCAAGAGGGATTGTACCGCTCTTCGTACAAGACTCGGTACGCCGAGTACAATCTGTTCCACCTATCGGACTTTAAAAATTCGACAAATGCCCGCTAGCAAATTTTTACGGTTTTTCGCTATCTCGGCAACCAAGAGAGATAGAGCCGAAATCTCTTCGGTACAAGACTCACGGACGCCGAGTACAATCTGTTCCACTTCGGACTTTAAAAATATGACAAATGTACGGCTACAAATTTTTCGGTTTTTTCGCTACTCGGCAACCAAGCTACTTATAGCCGCATCTCTTCGGTACAAGACTCGGGACGCCGAGTACAATCTGTTCCACCTATCGGACTTTAAAAATTCGACAAATTGCCCGCTACTTTTTCGGTTTTTCCGAAATATCTCGGCAACCAAGAGTACGCTACTTGTACGCTATCTCTTCGGTACAAGACTCAGGACGCTACGTGTACAATCTTGTTCCACCTATCGGACTTTAAAAAATTCGACAAATGCCCGGCTACGCTACTTGTTCGGTTTTTCGAAATATCTCGGCAACCAAGAGCTACTTGTACGCCGTAATCTCTTCGGTACAAGACTCAGGACGCCGAGTACAATCTGTTCCACCTATCGGACTTTAAAAATTCGACAAATGCCCGGCTAGTAAATTTTTCGGTTTTTCGAAATATCTCGGCAACCAAGAGAGATAGAGCCGAAATCTCTTCGGTACAAGACTCATGACGCCGAGTACAATCTGTTCCACCTATCGGACTTTAAAAATTCGACAAATGCCCGGCTAGCAAATTTTTCGGTTTTTCGAAATATCTCGGCAACCAAGAGTAGATAGAGCCGAAATCTCTTCGGTACAAGACTCAGGACGCCGAGTACAATCTGTTCCACCTATCGGACTTTAAAAATTCGACAAATGCCCGGCTAGCAAATTTTTCGGTTTTCGAAATATCTCGGCAACCAAGAGAGATAGTACGCCGAAATCTCTTCGGTACAAGACTCAGGACGCCGAGTACAATCTGTTCCACCTATCGGACTTTAAAAATTCGACAAATGCCCGGCTAGCAAATTTTTCGGTTTTTGTACAAATATCTCGGCAACCAAGAGATAGAGCCGAAATCTCTTCGGTACAAGACTCAGGACGCCGAGTACAATCTGTTCCACCTATCGGACTTTAAAAATTCGACAAATGCCCGGCTAGCAAATTTTTCGGTTTTTTTCGAAATATCTCGGCAACCAAGAGAGATAGAGCCGAAATCTCTTCGGTACAAGACTCAGGACGCCGAGTACAATCTGTTCCACCTATCGGACTTTAAAAATTCGACAAATGCCCGGCTAGCAAATTTTTCGGTTTTTCGAAATATCTCGGCAACCAAGAGAGATAGAGCCGAAATCTCTTCGGTACAAGACTCAGGACGCCGAGTACAATCTGTTCCACCTATCGGACTTTAAAAATTCGACAAATGCCCGGCTAGCAAATTTTTCGGTTTTTTCGAAATATCTCGGCAACCAAGAGAGATAGAGCCGAAATCTCTTCGGTACAAGACTCAGGACGCCGAGTACAATCTGTTCCACCTATCGGACTTTAAAAATTCGACAAATGCCCGGCTAGCAAATTTTTCGGTTTTCCGAAATATCTCGGCAACCAAGAGAGATAGAGCCGAAATCTCTTCGGTACAAGACTCAGGACGCCGAGTACAATCTGTTCCACCTATCGGACTTTAAAAATTCGACAAATGCCCGGCTAGCAAATTTTTCGGTTTTTTCGAAATATCTCGGCAACCAAGAGAGATAGAGCCGAAATCTCTTCGGTACAAAGACTCAGGACGCCGAGTACAATCTGTTCCACCTATCGGACTTTAAAATTCGACAAATGCCCGGCTAGCAAATTTTTCGGTTTTTTCGAAATATCTCGGCAACCAAGAGAGATAGGGCCGAAATCTCTTCGGTACAAGACTCAGGACGCCGAGTACAATCTGTTCCACCTATCGGACTTTAAAAATTCGACAAATGCCCGGCTAGCAAATTTTTCGGTTTTTCGAAATATCTCGGCAACCAAGAGAGATAGAGCCGAAATCTCTTCGGTACAAGACTCAGGACGCCGAGTACAATCTGTTCCACCTATCGGACTTTAAAAATTCGACAAATGCCCGGCTAGCAAATTTTTCGGTTTTTTCGAAATATCTCGGCAACCAAGAGAGATAGAGCCGAAATCTCTTCGGTACAAGACTCAGGACGCCGAGTACAATCTGTTCCACCTATCGGACTTTAAAAAATTCGACAAATGCCCGGCTAGCAAATTTTTCGGTTTTTTTTTCGAAATATCTCGGCAACCAAGAGAGATAGAGCCGAAATCTCTTCGGTACAAGACTCAGGACGCCGAGTACAATCTGTTCCACCTATCGGACTTTAAAAATTCGACAAATGCCCGGCTAGCAAATTTTTCGGTTTTTCGAAATATCTCGGCAACCAAGAGAGATAGAGCCGAAATCTCTTCGGTACAAGACTCAGGACGCCGAGTACAATCTGTTCCACCTATCGGACTTTAAAAATTCGACAAATGCCCGGCTAGCAAATTTTTCGGTTTTTCGAAATATCTCGGCAACCAAGAGAGATAGAGCCGAAATCTCTTCGGTACAAGACTCAGGACGCCGAGTACAATCTGTTCCACCTATCGGACTTTAAAAATTCGACAAATGCCCGGCTAGCAAATTTTTCGGTTTTTTTCGAAATATCTCGGCAACCAAGAGAGATAGAGCCGAAATCTCTTCGGTACAAGACTCAGGACGCCGAGTACAATCTGTTCCACCTATCGGACTTTAAAAATTCGACAAATGCCCGGCTAGCAAATTTTTCGGTTTTTTCGAAATATCTCGGCAACCAAGAGAGATAGAGCCGAAATCTCTTCGGTACAAGACTCAGGACGCCGAGTACAATCTGTTCCACCTATCGGACTTTAAAAATTCGACAAATGCCCGGCTAGCAAATTTTTCGGTTTTCGAAATATCTCGGCAACCAAGAAGAGATAGAGCCGAAATCTCTTCGGTACAAGACTCAGGACGCCGAGTACAATCTGTTCCACCTATCGGACTTTAAAAATTCGACAAATGCCCGGCTAGCAAATTTTTCGGTTTTTTTTCGAAATATCTCGGCAACCAAGAGAGATAGAGCCGAAATCTCTTCGGTACAAGACTCAGGACGCCGAGTACAATCTGTTCCACCTATCGGACTTTAAAAATTCGACAAATGCCCGGCTAGCAAATTTTTCGGTTTTTCCGAAATATCTCGGCAACCAAGAGAGATAGAGCCGAAATCTCTTCGGTACAAGACTCAGGACGCCGAGTACAATCTGTTCCACCTATCGGACTTTAAAAATTCGACAAATGCCCGGCTAGCAAATTTTTCGGTTTTTTCGAAATATCTCGGCAACCAAGAGAGATAGAGCCGAAATCTCTTCGGTACAAGACTCAGGACGCCGAGTACAATCTGTTCCACCTATCGGACTTTAAAAATTCGACAAATGCCCGGCTAGCAAATTTTTCGGTTTTTCGAAATATCTCGGCAACCAAGAGAGATAGAGCCGAAATCTCTTCAGTACAAGACTCAGGACGCCGAGTACAATCTGTTCCACCTATCGGACTTTAAAAATTCGACAAATGCCCGGCTAGCAAATTTTTCGGTTTTTTCGAAATATCTCGGCAACCAAGAGAGATAGAGCCGAAATCTCTTCGGTACAAGACTCAGGACGCCGAGTACAATCTGTTCCACCTATCGGACTTTAAAAATTCGACAAATGCCCGGCTAGCAAATTTTTCGGTTTTTTCGAAATATCTCGGCAACCAAGAGAGATAGAGCCGAAATCTCTTCGGTACAAGACTCAGGACGCCGAGTACAATCTGTTCCACCTATCGGACTTTAAAAATTCGACAAATGCCCGGCTAGCAAATTTTTCGGTTTTTTTCGAAATATCTCGGCAACCAAGAGAGATAGAGCCGAAATCTCTTCGGTACAAGACTCAGGACGCCGAGTACAATCTGTTCCACCTATCGGACTTTAAAAATTCGACAAATGCCCGGCTAGCAAATTTTTCGGTTTTTTCGAAATATCTCGGCAACCAAGAGAGATAGAGCCGAAATCTCTTCGGTACAAGACTCAGGACGCCGGTACAATCTGTTCCACCTATCGGACTTTAAAAATTCGACAAATGCCCGGCTAGCAAATTTTTCGGTTTTTTTCGAAATATCTCGGCAACCAAGAGAGATAGAGCCGAAATCTCTTCGGTACAAGACTCAGGACGCCGAGTACAATCTGTTCCACCTATCGGACTTTAAAAATTCGACAAATGCCCGGCTAGCAAATTTTTCGGTTTTTTCGAAATATCTCGGCAACCAAAGAGATAGAGCCGAAATCTCTTCGGTACAAGACTCAGGACGCCGAGTACAATCTGTTCCACCTATCGGACTTTAAAAATTCGACAAATGCCCGGCTAGCAAATTTTTCGGTTTTTCGAAATATCTCGGCAACCAAGAGAGATAGAGCCGAAATCTCTTCGGTACAAGACTCAGGACGCCGAGTACAATCTGTTCCACCTATCGGACTTTAAAAATTCGACAAATGCCCGGCTAGCAAATTTTTCGGTTTTTTCGAAATATCTCGGCAACCAAGAGAGATAGAGCCGAAATCTCTTCGGTACAAGACTCAGGACGCCGAGTACAATCTGTTCCACCTATCGGACTTTAAAAATTCGACAAATGCCCGGCTAGCAAATTTTTCGGTTTTTTCGAAATATCTCGGCAACCAAGAGAGATAGAGCCGAAATCTCTTCGGTACAAGACTCAGGACGCCGAGTACAATCTGTTCCACCTATCGGACTTTAAAAATTCGACAAATGCCCGGCTAGCAAATTTTTCGGTTTTTCGAAATATCTCGGCAACCAAGAGAGATAGAGCCGAAATCTCTTCGGTACAAGACTCAGGACGCCGAGTACAATCTGTTCCACCTATCGGACTTTAAAAAATTCGACAAATGCCCGGCTAGCAAATTTTTCGGTTTTTCGAAATATCTCGGCAACCAAGAGAGATAGAGCCGAAATCTCTTCGGTACAAGACTCAGGACGCCGAGTACAATCTGTTCCACCTATCGGACTTTAAAAATTCGACAAATGCCCGGCTAGCAAATTTTTCGGTTTTTTCGAAATATCTCGGCAACCAAGAGATAGAGCCGAAATCTCTTCGGTACAAGACTCAGGACGCCGAGTACAATCTGTTCCACCTATCGGACTTTAAAAAATTCGACAAATGCCCGGCTAGCAAATTTTTCGGTTTTTTCGAAATATCTCGGCAACCAAGAGAGATAGAGCCGAAATCTCTTCGGTACAAGACTCAGGACGCCGAGTACAATCTGTTCCACCTATCGGACTTTAAAAATTCGACAAATGCCCGGCTAAAAAAATTTTCGGTTTTTTCGAAATATCTCGGCAACCAAGAGAGATAGAGCCGAAATCTCTTCGGTACAAGACTCAGGACGCCGAGTACAATCTGTTCCACCTATCGGACTTTAAAAATTCGACAAATGCCCGGCTAGCAAATTTTTCGGTTTTTTCGAAATATCTCGGCAACCAAGAGAGATAGAGCCGAAATCTCTTCGGTACAAGACTCAGGACGCCGAGTACAATCTGTTCCACCTATCGGACTTTAAAAATTCGACAAATGCCCGGCTAGCAAATTTTTCGGTTTTTCGAAATATCTCGGCAACCAAGAGAGATAGAGCCAAAATCTCTTCGGTACAAGACTCAGGACGCCGAGTACAATCTGTTCCACCTATCGGACTTTAAAAATTCGACAAATGCCCGGCTAGCAAATTTTTCGGTTTTCGAAATATCTCGGCAACCAAGAGAGATAGAGCCGAAATCTCTTCGGTACAAGACTCAGGACGCCGAGTACAATCTGTTCCACCTATCGGACTTTAAAAATTCGACAAATGCCCGGCTAGCAAATTTTTCGGTTTCTTCGAAATATCTCGGCAACCAAGAGATAGAGCCGAAATCTCTTCGGTACAAGACTCAGGACGCCGAGTACAATCTGTTCCACCTATCGGACTTTAAAAATTCGACAAATGCCCGGCTAGCAAATTTTTCGGTTTTTTCGAAATATCTCGGCAACCAAGAGAGATAGCGCCGAAATCTCTTCAGTACAAGACTCAGAACGCCCAGTACAATCTGTTCCACCTATCGGACTTTAAAAATTCGACAAATGCCCGGCTAGCAAATTTTCGGTTTTTTCGAAATATCTCGGCAACCAAGAGAGATAGAGCCGAAATCTCTTCGGTACAAGACTCAGGACGCCGAGTACAATCTGTTCCACCTATCGGACTTTAAAAAATTCGACAAATGCCCGGCTAGCAAATTTTTCGGTTTTTCGAAATATCTCGGCAACCAAGAGAGATAGAGCCGAAATCTCTTCGGTACCAAGACTCAGGACGCCGAGTACAATCTGTTCCACCTATCGGACTTTAAAAAATTCGACAAATGCCCGGCTAGCAAATTTTTCGGTTTTTTCGAAATATCTCGGCAACCAAGAGAGATAGAGCCGAAATCTCTTCGGTACAAGACTCAGGACGCCGAGTACAATCTGTTCCACCTATCGGACTTTAAAAATTCGACAAATGCCCGGCTAGCAAATTTTTCGGTTTTTTCGAAATATCTCGGCAACCAAGAGAGATAGAGCCGAAATCTCTTCGGTACAAGACTCAGGACGCCGAGTACAATCTGTTCCACCTATCGGACTTTAAAAATTCGACAAATGCCCGGCTAGCAAATTTTTCGGTTTTTTCGAAATATCTCGGCAACCAAGAGAGATAGAGCCGAAATCTCTTCGGTACAAGACTCAGGACGCCGAGTACAATCTGTTCCACCTATCGGACTTTAAAAATTCGACAAATGCCCGGCTAGCAAATTTTTCGGTTTTTTCGAAATATCTCGGCAACCATGAGAGAGATAGAGCCGAAATCTCTTCGGTACAAGACTCAGGACGCCGAGTACAATCTGTTCCACCTATCGGACTTTAAAAATTCGACAAATGCCCGGCTAGCAAATTTTTCGGTTTTTTCGAAATATCTCGGCAACCAAGAGAGATAGAGCCGAAATCTCTTCGGT
>CM043022.1:41825857-41872267 GCA_023690525.1 Holotrichia oblita
GAATTTTGCACATTTTGTATTCTTTAAAATGTTCACAGTGACTAAAATAGGTTAAAACTAAACTATTGCAAAAAAAGATGCTTATTTCGGTATGCGGTTGATGAAGAGGGCCAATGAGCCCTCGAAACACGTATCCAGAATTAATTAATTAAGCGTTGTGGTGTCGGATGGTACCGATAGACTTCTAACAAGTTTATTGGCGAAGAAGAATGGATAATTTAGAATAATACATAATACATAATATTTATTCATGTTACTACACAATAGTGTTTACACACGTCAGAACTCTATAGTATAGATACAGTAATAATTCATAAAAATGCCTTGGAGATGAGATAGTTCTTCAGAATGATTTTAAAGTGTGCAAAAGGAAGCTGTCTAACATTACTTGGCAACGCATTAAAGAATTTTATTGCGTAATAATTCACCCCATCCATTGATTTAGATAGGCGAAGGTAATTTAACCTAATATCACTTCCACGGCGTGTATTATATTCGTGGAATTCACCATTGCAAGTGTACCTGTTGATATTTTTCTTTATAAACAGTAAGCACTCTAAGATAAATAAACAGGGAGCAGTTAATATTTTAAGTTGACTAAAGTACAACCGGCAATCATCTCTATATCCTAAACCCGCTAACAATCGAACACATCGCCGCTGAACACCAAAAACTTTAGCCAAATGAGACGAATGGCCCCAGATTAAAATTGCGTAAGACATGTTAGACTGAAACAGTGCGTAATAGACCTGAATCAGGTACTGCGGCGATAACCTGTCCGCAAGTGATCTAATAAGAAAAGTCAGCTTAGACAATTTAGCACAAAGTAAATCAATATGAGGTTTCTAAGTTAATTTGCTGTTGACACAAGTCCCTAAGAAAGTTACCGTACCATTCGCAATCTCATTGTCCTGCTGACGAAGACTAAAAAGCAGTGACTGGGATTTTGTCGAATTTAAAGTTAAGCCATTAGCCAAAAACCAATCCTCAACGCTATTCTCACAATCCGCAACACACCTACCCAATTCATTGATACACTCACTAGAATTTATTACCGTGGTGTCATCCGCAAAGAGAACGAAATCGGAACGAGGATTGCAGTGAGGAAGGTCGTTAATGTAAATAAGAAATAAACAGGGACCGAGGACAGAGCCCTGTGGTACTCCATACGTCAATTCACGCATGCCAGATATACATTCGCCAATCCTAACACATTGGAATCGATGGGTAAGAAACGAGTGAAGAAGCGCAATACTGTCAACCGCAAAATTATAAAATCTTAATTTTTCAATAAGAATCTTGTGACTAACACAATCAAAAGCTTTCGTAAGGTCGTAAAACATTGCCTGTGTGTATTTCTTATTATTAAAATTTGCTAATATTTGATTTGTGAAGCTGTTAATTGCTAATGTTGTAGATAATTTATTACGAAAGCCAAATTGTGAGGGGCTATATAGTGAATTTGTCTCGAAGTAATGGTCTATTTGGTTCTTAAGAACCTTTTCAAAAATTTTTGAGCATTTTTGAATAAGCAAACTTAATGTCAATCCTTCTACCAAATAGTAAAGCAGGATTTATTTGCTTTAATAGTCAAACAGTGTTGTTCAACGGATTTAACAGCCAGTACCTATAGCGGTGCAATCGAAAGATAAATAAATTTGCATGTCATCTGCATAGCATTGATGTATATAAGAGGGCTCAAGATGAATCCTCGTGGAACACCCCAGACACCTCAAGTACCTGACTCTGATAAGTAATTTTTAAACGATAGATCGATGATTTAAAGTGTCAAATGTACGCAAAAATCAAGATGTATCAAACAAGTAATTTTTGTCTTGATCAACGACATTGAGAATACCATTATAAACAGCTGTCAATGCAGAAGCGTTATATATTTAGGCGGATATAAGGATAATTCTATAATATATTAGCAAATAACAATATTTTGTACAATTATCCTTGTAGAATGTAGAAATAATTCATAAAACACAAGCACTTTTAACTAATTTTTTATTATTTATAAGTGATGCAATTACCAACATAGATCTTACCATATTATCAAGCTTCTCCTTTAACCAGTCTCTGCTATTCTTTTCGTGACTTAAATATCTCTTATCAATATCTTGTCTCCCAAACTCATGGCTCGGATCCACAGTCTGCGAACTACGATTCTCTTTCTTAAACCTTTGCACAGGCATAAATACATTAGTGGTACATTCCGGATCTAAATAACTCATCTTCAACGTAGTAATTGTCAACATATCAGCTCTATCATCGTTTAATATAGACATTGCTTCGTGAATACTTTCTAAACCGTCCATAGATTTATTATTTATCTACAAAATTAATTCAGATAAAATTAAAACGATATTTTAATATTTTAATTCTAAAATACCCTAAGAACTCTATCACCGACAACTAAACTGCTATCCTTCGCTGCTAAACTTCCATCGCTAATTCTACTAATGTACACCCCAGATTCTAAAGATAATCCGTGACAACCAGCGGCTAATCTAGCCGTGTGAACCCATCGAGCCACTTTGCAATTATTCTGATAATTCGGAGGGTTTCTATTTTGGGAATTTTGAGACGACCAATTCGCTGTACGTCTTCTCCTTATAATCATATGAACTACAGGTCCGCTCGATCTTATCGCTTCTATTAATGTTCGTTTAGTAACGTTTGTACAAACTATGTTTTTCACGTGAGTTATGCAATCGTTAATCCTAGAATTGTATATTCTATGAGTACGTAATGCTATATAGTTTTTACTACCTTAGTTTTCCATCTGCTATCGAACCTTTTGTTATAGAAGCTACATAGATTCCGTTATCGTTCGGATAATGTGGATCATCACGTCCGCCTACTAATTCAAAACCTAAATCACCATCCATTGATATACCAGTTAAATCCATTTCTAAGATTTCTGTCTCCCATTCCTTTTAAAAAATAAAAATTAATTCTTAATTAAACCAGTGTAAAAGAATCAGATATACGTTTAAAAATATATACAAACTTGCCTGCATATCACTATCAATCGCACTATCATGCTAATTATTATGTTCTAAACTCCTAAATTGACTCAATTGCGCTTCTTTCTCCATATGCAACTCTAAAGCCTCCTTCAACATCTTATTCTCTTTCATTAGCTCATTTCGTTGTTTTTTAATAGCATCAGATTCCCTTAAAGATTCAGCCAACTCCGAAACAGCTCGATCTCTCTCTTTCCTCATATTATCACATAACGTACGAATACTTTCCCTTTCCAAAACTATTTTATCCCTTTCGGAGAACGCCCAATCTCTCCTACCTTTGAAACCTCCGCTTCCTGTATAGCTTCGGAGAGTTCGTTTTGTGCCTTGTCTAGACTCTTGCGTAGAGATTCTAACTCTTGATTAGCTTGATCCAAGTTATCGAGTCTTTGTCGCTGTGAAAAACTTCTAGGTCTACTTGCACCTCTTTACGAGTTGAATTTTCTCCTAATAAATTCAAACTTTCTAACCGGCTCTTCATCATATCGCGGCTATCGTCTAATTTTGACGCTGTATTCACCGAATTTTTCTCTTAACTCGTTACATTCCTTTAGAGCTTTGTCTCTATCGTGCAAGGCACTTGCAATTTCTCTCAGTGATTCCATTTGGTAGTTTAGGTTCTGTTTCTCTTGATGAGCTCTTTATTGGTAGCTTCTAAAAGCTTATTCTTCTTGTAAGCTTGAGCTAAATCGTCGCTCAATTTCTCCATCTCCTTATGCACTGTATCTCTACAAAAGAAAAATCGTTTTAAACACATTGTGTAGCTGCAAAGACTATCATATGATGATGTTAATTAATAATGCAAATAAGTTCGATATATAGCTTAGTATATACGTAAACAAAAAACTTAAGGTCATTATCATGTAAATATTAATCCTAGTAACACATATTCGAATTTTTGTGGTTTATATTGTACGTCTTGTACTAAATTCATTTTACAATGCTTACCTTTCACTCATGATTAAATTGTATTCAGTCATTGTGGCATTACGTTCTTCAGTTAAACGTTGAACTTCTTTATTAGCTTTCATCCTAAATGCCATCGCTTGATTAACTTCCTTGACAGCTTCCTCATACTTCTGTTGTGCTTTAAGGTGGGCGTCCCTGTATTTATTGCAGTCTCTAACCACTTTGTCCCACTGACTGTATGCTGTGGTTATCTGTTGTTTTAAGCTACCGTTATCTCTTAGCTAAGATTAAAAATAATTTTCAGGGATTATACCGTTAAAAAAATTAATTTTTTGTTTCAAAAGAAGTTTGATCTGCTGGCAATTCTTTAGTAGATATGGAATACATAAAGATTACTCTGACAAAAATTATATGCAATTGAAATTATAGGAAAACAAAAAAAATTGCAAGTTGTCCTTTTTTATTTACAGAACTCACCACATTGTTACGTTCCTGTGTAAGTTCTTCGCATTTCTTCGTTAGGCGATTATTTTCATCTTGGGCAAGTTCCAGTTTTGTAATTGCCTGCGAATGAGATGCAAGAACTTCATCGTATCTTTTTCTAAGAGTTTCGTAATCATCCCTAACAACTTCGTTGTGTCTTGCCAACATAAATAAAGAGTCTGATGTATTATTTCCAGATAACAATACCTGTAAGAAAATATAATTGGAAAAAGATTAACTTTTAGGCGAGAGACATCGAAATGTACGAATGTGTTTTAGATGCAATAAATTAATTAATTTAAGTTAATAGTTATTTACGAACCAAGTGCGTGAAATCATATTTCGCGAATGAGTGACCAGTTTAAAGCGCGAGCCGGAGGCGAGCTGCTTTTTTGGAAACGAATTCGCGAAATATTTCACGCACGAAGTTTGTACAATATTTTTTGTACGAGAACTATAATAATAATACATATTGTTAAATACGTTATCGTTTATGACCATATTATTAAGGTTAGGGTTTTATGATTTTAAAATGTTACTAAATTAATCAAGTTCCAGGAAGTACCAACTTTACTTTCACGCACTCGTGCTTAAAGTGACTTTTTACGCACGCAAATCGAATCGTGAAATGACAGGTTTTGATAAGTGAGTACAAAAAGTTTATTTGGACTTACGTCATTCGTGACGTCACATTCGTACCACAATAATTTTTTTCAAATGGAAAGTTCTTTAAGGGCAATTTAGTGATTTTAATGCCCCTAGCATATTTAATTAGGCGTTAGGTTTACGATTTTATTAGAATATTTGACATCTACATATAAACGTCAAACTGACAGATATAAAATACTTTAATGAAACTATTGTTGGAGCTTTCAACGTCCCTCGTGAAACGTACGACGAAGTCTTTTTACCATGTGAAGATTTACAAAAAAAGTTTTAATAAACAATCTAAGAATTATTTCGCTTAACGTAATATTTCCTTACAAAATCGTACTAACCATGGTAACACACTGATGTCAATATGACGTTTTAATATGATTTTAGTCATTCTTATGACCGACATGATAGTATCAAAAACGTCGGTAGTATTATCAGAAACTGATGCCAATTTATCACGGCTAATAGATGTTATTTATAAACGTACAAATGACGTCAATATTTGATTTGCTAATAACGTCAATATGTGACGTACAACCTTTACGTCAAATTTGAACATCATTTGTACATCCATAAATCACGTGTTGTGGATGTGACAAACTGACATTAATCATAGTCTTTACAATGACTAAATATGACCGAAATTGTCTAAATTTGACCAAAATATGACCTTAAAATGACCAACATATGCCCTAAAAAGCATACGTACGTATGACCTTATAATGACCGATATATGACCTTACAATGACCGATATATGACCTTAAAATGACCAAAATACAACCAGAATATTGATAAAATGACCTAAATCTGACCAAATTATGACTCAAAATATGTAACTCTACGTGTAAACCACGCTAAAGGTGAAAACAAGTCGAAATACATACAAAACCAGGGTGTCCAAGAAAAACTTCTTGCATTACCGATGGATTAAGCGTACGGACGAGTAAAACTGATCCATGAAAGGCAGCACCGCGTATTCGAGCCGAAATACATTACTTACAAGTCAGTACGAGGACCATAAAAAAGATTAGTTGAAACACACCGATTCTCACGAAGATGTTCAAAAAAACCATTAATCAGGAAGACAACTACAATGGCACGTCTTGAGCATTTGAACTGGGCACTGAATGATTGGAAACGTGTGCTTTTCAGTGACGAGAGCAAACTAACATGTATTTTCAAATCTAACGTGCTGATTTGGGTCTGTTTTTCTATACATATATATGGAACAAGCACATTTTACACTTCATACATGGAATTATGGACCGTTTCTATTATCGAGAGATATTAGAAAATGTAATGATACCGTATACACAACGAGAAATGCCATTACAGTTCATATTCCAACATGATAATAATCTGAAGCGCACTTCGAACTAGTGAAGGAATATTTTAGGTATACTTCACATAATAATTAAATTGTTTTACTTTTGTCTGATACTGTATGTGAGTTGCTGCATATTTATAACAAACTATTTTTTTTAATTAAGCAAGTCGATGAAATATTTTTTTATAGTTTTAGCTTACTCAACTCAGCAACATTTATCAGAACTAATATTTTGTAAAAATTAAAATTGTTGCGTATTAAAGGATTATTAATATCTTCAAATATCCTAACTACTTTTTCAATATGTGGATAACTGAAGACTGGGTAATACCACATTCAGGTTAATATAATGGATCTTGTTGAATGCATTCTTGTGTGATCAACATTTACACAGCTACTACTTTTGAATTTTTGTATCAGATCACAACGGCCAAAATTATCAAATAGTGTAAATGATCTTCTCTCAAAGAAGCTCCATTTGAAGGTATGAAAGTATACATTTTGATCTATATAAGAACAGTTTAATGCAATATGACAATTCAAATGACATTATTAAAAATGTACTATGTAACCATGACTTCCTAACATCAATTCCTATGTGTAATCCAGTAATCTTACAAGATTCTCACATCATGTCATATTTTGTAGCACTGTCAAGGACGTGCAAATCAGTGAAAATTAAGAATGTAAATTCCTATCATAATCGAAAATAATATGAAATATTTTGTCTCGAAAATGATGTCACAAAGTAACCTCAAGAATGTTCCTTTGACAAACCTTTCAAGGTCGTCCTAGATTAGAATGAGTGAGGAGTAAAATAGAAACTTGGGATTCGAAAAAAATCTGATACGCAGGTGGATCAAAAAGAACTACAGCAGGTATGTATAGTAAAACCCTAAATTATAACAACACAATAGAGACTTGTGTCCGAAGGTGAGGTCAGGATAGCCAGGGGCTCTAAAGATATTAGCATCCTATCAGATAATCTCGAAACTAGCTTGGGACTACTTGGAAAACCTCAGGACCCTGGCCATTCACAATAAAATCACTTTGGTGCAACAACCTAGCAAGAAAGGGTTCTGAAACAATATTCACTGGATCTGAACCTAGTCTGGCGATAATCAAGACTGCGATAGATGGTGGTAGCTCAGTGGATCACAAAACCATACCAATTACACTAGAACAATGTTGAAGGACAGATACACAGCCAACGGTTGATGGGTGGAAATACCTACACAGAATGAGCCTTTCAATACGTCGCTGTAGCTTGTGTAAGATACAAATTATGATTCCATTTTATAGAAATTGCAAAACTAATCGATTTAAAATGATATAAAAGTACTAGAATTTTTACAGATAATTTATAAATAACTAAAAGATGGTTTAAATTAACGACTTGTACACATTAAACAGACTTCACGCTCTTGAACATCATTATAAGTTATTATAGCAGACAGGTGTATCAGTAATTACATTCTATTAAATTAAATACGTTTTCCTTGCAATAAATATTATAAAAATTAAGATGCAGATACAATTGAACCTTTCAATGGAGAAAACGCCTCTATTAATAAGAGCATTAATATGTTTTATTTTATGGTCAATAATATAAATACAAATAAACACAACTAACTAACTTTCTCTTGGTGAACTTCCTTCAACAAACTGTCATAGGATAATGCGTAATAATCGCGAACGTTACACTATTATAAATGATTTTACGCAATTTTAACTCATTTAAAATTATTTTTGAATGATAAAAAGATTATTTTTATTAGCCGTATTTAATTTAAATTTCTAATCAAGTAAGAAAACCGGTTTCCTATAGGTTTATACAAATTCATTAAAAAAAAATAATAATTCTAACAAAATAATCTTTATCTTACCTCTTGTTGGCGGTGAAACTCGGACAGTTCATTACGTAATGTATGCAATCGTTGATTTTCATTCAGAACATCTTCGCATTTTCTTAAAGCTGCTGTATCCTGCGATGATACTTCTAGCTGGTTCATAGCTACTCTATGATGATTGCGGTAATAATCCAATTCCTAAAGACGTTATGATTATTAAAAAACGATTTTAAATTGAATCGTGTATTTACCTTCATAGCATGATCGCATCTTCGTCTTAACGTGTTCAATTCGTTTAACGCTTTATCGTGCTGCTGCTTTAACGCTTCATAGTCCCTTGGTGATCCGGAGTTGATGGAATAGTTTCTGGAGAGAGTACCTTTAGTAAAAAATACATGATTGACATAGTGCAACTTATATTAACATTTGTGAGATTAGTGTATGTAAAAAATCACTAGCAAAATCCATGCTAATGTTATATACGTGTTATATATTCTTCCGCATTTTCTTTCAACATCAAAGGAAACAGAAATATAATTTTACATACCATTGCTGGTACTTCCATCTGTATTTGACGCCATAACACAACTAAAATAGAAAACAAGAGTACAAATAGAAAAATAGAAAGTTTATGTTTAATTAATACTTCCTTTATTATCACGTTCTATATCAGTAATTAGGGTACCGTAAAATTCATTTTAAAACAAAAACTATTGCGATATATAGTAACAAATTTGTAATTTTACAGGATTAATGCATGAAAATTAAGAAAAAATAAATTTGTTAGGAGAACATCAAGTTCAACAATGTAATGGTAAACACGCACAAACTCACGCTCAAATTCAAAATGCATACATTAATGATAAAATCAAATGTGCAGATTTAGTATAAAAGTAATAAAAACGAATTAAAATGTAAAACTGTTACTTACCCAATTTACAATCAACTAATATTAACACCCACCATCTTGAATTGTCGCGATGGTGTAAATATTTTACATCCGTGAAGTTAGCCTCTATTCTTTTATGATGTAAAATTTTCGAATTATAATTTTTTTATTCACAAACTTTACTTATAAAAGTTATAAACTGATAATTAATTAGATTTCCTTAAGTACCTCTGCAGGAATTACAATTCAAAAGAAATTTAAACTGGATGAGAGAAATGTACGCAACCACTTTTACTTTACTTGGCCTACAAATTTAAGAGACATCAAACTCTCAACTTACGTTATTCTAGCTTAGCTCGCTTAGATGAAGAAAAACTAAACAATCAGAATTATTTGCATTCTCAATTACCGTTTTATTGTTAATTTTTTGCAACGATATGCAACCAGTTTTACTTCTTGTGTTACGTTCAGCTGCGTCACCTTAGCGGTTAGCACAGATTTGCAAAAAAAATTGCGTTGAATACAGGCGTTAGAAATAATAAAAAGTTGGCAATATATAACAATATTCAATTATATCGTAATTGGTCCAACACGAAGAAAAGGAGAAATTTTCAAATCCTCGGACATTTTGCGATAGCAGTCTACAGATGTGTTATTTCACTGCGATTCACAGTGAATTGGTACAGAATTTAATTACTTTTGTAGTACCGCTTTAAAACGCCCGCGAAATTGAAAAATTGCACGTGGATGATATTAGTGCTACATTTTTATTTTGTAAATCACCGTTGCTATTTTTTAGGATTCTTCTTTTGCTGCTTCTTTCACTTCCATCTTAACTATTCATTCTACGGTTTTTTGTTGATTAGTTGTAGTATATTTTCTTTTAGGGTTTAGGAGCCACTGGAGTACAGTCATTTTCAATATTGACATACCACTTGTCTCTTCTTGTCTTAATCATTGCTGTAGGCTGAAAACTAATCTTTACACATTAATAGCTTCTGTGGGATTGAAGGGTTGACTTAGAAATAGAAAATTTTGTTGGAAGTTTCTTTAAACATTTCCTCCAACTTGATCCACCTTCCACTCAGGTGGTCCACTCCAGCAGCAGGATCCACTCGATGAGGTGGTGATGCTTTATCGTACTTTGAGTCACTGGAGAACCATCCTTGGCCAACCAATAAGGGATTCCAACATCAGTGGTGAACTCTATCGAAGATTTTGGTGGCTGTTCGAACGATAGAGGAGTTTATCGATATTCCTAACGTACCAGAGGGGGCATCGAGAGTCATTCTGAGCACCCAATTCTGAAACGCTTGGAGTTTATCCAAGTAGCAATTCGTAGCATTCGCCCAGATAATTGATGCTTAGAGCATCGACGGTTTGATGACAGATTTGTAAAGCTTGATCTTGCAAGCAGGATTAAGCTTACTTCTTCTGCCGAGCGTAACCGATGACGAATCCCACATGGGGTTCAAATGTTAGTTTTTTGAAGTTATGAATGCAATTAAATTTAATATATATTTCAAAATTGTGGAAAATTTGCTTTTTCACGTTATGTAATAAAAAATACGAATCACTCTGTATATCTATTGATTTGGTTTGATAAAATGTACATACAAAGTCACTACTTTAACAATTAGTTTTTATGTAAAACAAATCAAAGCATTTGCTTCGATAGAACATGAATTTGTGTATTAAATTTCTAAGTTTATTATATAATAAATGGACAATTCATGTAGTTCTATTAAAATGACACATTTATTTCTCATAAATCATTTATTTTAGTTACAATATAAGGTTTACGAGCAACACACTTCTTTAAAAGAGTTAGAACTAGAACTAACTAGAAAAACTACTTAATGGACTTTATGAAAGTCTCCTGTTTAGCATTGATACTTATTGTATCTAAAAGTTATCAATCTTATTTGTTAGATGAATTCGAAATACCGTTAAAATATTTAAATTTAAAATCAAATTGTTTAGAATCTTTAATTCGTATTAACTTCGCTTCTTCGACCGAGAAAAAGTTACTGACAGTTTTAATAAAAGCTAGAAATTTTGACAACTACGAATTACAGAATACGTTTTTGAAAGGACTACATGCAAATTGGTCTGTAGATGTTACAAACGGTTCGCAAATAGTATTTTCTTCATATAGAAAATGTATTTTACGTGGACATAACAAGGTGATCTACAAAAATTATTTTCAAGTTCCTATGAAATCCGACTTGTATTTAATAATTGTCGATTCCTTAGAATCGTTTGTAAATATAACGAATTTTATGGTAACGATGAAATCATTTAACTCTAGATCAAGATTTATTATCTTCGTCGATCAAATTGTGAATAACGTAGACACAGCTAAAACTGCTAAAGCAATCCTAGAGAATTATTGGAAATGACAAATTTATAAGAGTTTAGTTGTAGTACAACGAAATGTATCTCACATGGAAGTATACAAATTTGATATATACAGAAATATGGATGTTTGTGGAGGGAATCCATACTTATTACTAGTTAATAAATGCGTTAATGGTAAGATTGAGAAACAAACGTATTCATTTACAAGACTTCGCTTAAACACCTTACAAAATTGCGTGTTAAATGTGATTTCCATGAAATATCCACCTTTCGTCATTAATAATTCTAGCGGTATCGAAATTGAATTGATCAAATTGCTTGCTAGTAAACTTAATTTCACATTAGATATACAGGTTGGTGAAGCTTCCACCGATTGGGGTAAACGTTTACCTAATAAAACTTGGACCGGAAAAGTGTTAGAAATTATGAAAACTGGGGCTATTGGTATTGGTAACGTGCAAGCAGCTCCTGAAATGTACGAAGATTTCGATTTGACTACAGAATATTTAGTAGAAACTATATATTGGGTTGTTCCCAAATCAGAAATTATCAGCTATTGGGTTAGCATTTTTAAAACGTTCTCCTTAGAAACGTGGTTGATCAATATAGGAATAGCGATGAGTGGAAGTGTTTTATACTATTTCTTTTATGTAATAAATAAAAAGAAAATATCATTCATCGATAGTGTATTGGTGGTGGTTCAAATTTTTCTATCTAACGCTTTAGCTAACAAACCTACAAGACGATTACCAAGAATGATATTTCTATCATTAGCACTCTATGCTATAATACTAGATGCAATTTATCAGAGCTCTCTCGTTGATATACTAACAAATCCACAATATGAGCGTCAAATTAGCACTGAAGAAGAGATGCTTACATCGCCACTCTCAATTGGCGGAATCAATTCTTACAAAGATATTTTTGATGCACCTTCAGATGAACGATCAGCAAAGATCTACGCGAGATATCAAACTGTTCCAGAAGAATACGACACAGCCGATTATTGGTTGAGATCGGTATCACAATATAAAAATACTTCTTCTATAATGGGGGGTTTACATATTAAATATTTAATGGCCTCTAGAGATCCATTAATGATGACGTACCATGGTCAGCCGAAAGTGTATGTTATACGTAAGAGATTATTACAATATAAAATAAGAATGATCATGCCGAAAGGTCATTTTTTACTACGACCTTTCAACAAATACATCAATCAATTCAGGTATTATGGATTAGTAAAGAAATGGAAATCGCAATATACGAAGACTATAGTTACTAGTTTTTCGCAGGAAGGCGATTGGTCGAATGGTAATATACAATTGACGTTGGAGCATTTGAAAGGAGTGTTTGCTTTGCTTATAGTGGGATACTCGAGCGGTTTAGTTCTATTAATTGTTGAAATAGTATGGAATAGATATAAAATGCAAAATAAAATTCGTAGGCTTTTATCTTTTCCCTAAAATTATATTTGTTTTTTTGGGTTTGATGTGAATGTACTACAGCTTATGTTACATAAATATATCACGTCACGACACACATAGTTGTGTTAGATAATAAAGGAATTAATATTATTCATTGCATTGTTTCTTTTTTATAAGCGATTAAATAATATCCATGAAAGTACACTCTTGGATAGAATTTAAAACCACACTCAAGTCAGTGTGGGGCAGAGTTTTGTACGTGGGCACAATTGAGTCTACAAGAAAACCATTTTTGTTTCAACGAATGTACTTTTTCTTGATGAAACAACGATTAAAAAAAAAATCCAAGAATAGTTTGTCCAAATTATCACGGCAAACATCCAGGTACAAAATATGTGGCCTATATAATATGTGCCCTATTAAATAATGCTTCATCATATGGAACAGTATTTCGTCATTTAAGGAAGATTGGGAAAGTATCCAAGCTTGGAAAGTGGGTGTACCGCATGAGCTATCCGAAGCCAATATCCAACAGCGAATAAACATCTGCACTTCCCTTTTATCGTGCTTCGAAAGAGAGCCATTTTTAGATCGTTTGGTAACAGGTGACGAAAAATGGATTATTTATCATAACGTCACAAGAAAAAGAATGTGGACAGATAGAGATAAGCAGCCGATTCCAACAGCAAAGGTGTCTTTACATCCCAAAACGATTCTTTCAGTTCACCGGGTGAACCCAAAATACCCCAAAGCCAGTACTTCTTTCTAAAATTCTTTTGAGTGTTTGGTGGGATATGTATGGTGTAATTTATTTTGAACTGCTAGAACCAAATCAAACGATTAATTCAGAAGATTATTGTGAACAACTTTGCTGTCTAAACTCAGAATTGATCTAGAAACGCCCACGATTGGTGAATATGTAGAAAGTGGTGTTTCATCATGATAACGCTAGACGCTGCAAAAAATTTGTGAATTTAATTGGGAGCTTTTGCCACATCCTGCTTACTGCCCAGATATTGTCTCAAGAGATTTGCACTTATTTCGTGCCTTAAAAAATTTTTTACAGGGAAAAAAATTAAATTCTAAACAGGATGTACGTAGGTGTTGAGGGAGAGGGGGACGGGGAAGGAAGGAAGGAGGGGGGGGATTCCAGGGCAGGCGTCAATAAATTACAAATTAAAAAGAATTAAATAAGTTTGTAGTTTTTGAAACAGTTGACACATTGACAAATATTGTGTGTTTTACTGGTTAGTTGTTATTAAAATGGCTAAATCACAGCCAAAGAAAAGACTCATCTACAGTGATGACTATATTAAACACGGGTTTACATTTATTGAGAAAAACCATTTGACTCAGATGCGTAATTTGTCATGCAGTTCTGTATAAGGACAAACCGACCTGACGTTTTCGCCATTTGATTAGAAAAAGTTGCTGCTAAGAGAATGAAACTTGATTCCAGGTTTGGAATGGAAAATGTTACCTGAAAGTAAACAAGAAACCCCACTCAGTCGGTGAGTCACTCATGAAACCTTGTTTGCTTACTGCTTGTAGTAATGTATTCGGTGAAGACAGCTACAATAAAAGTGAATTGATGATATTGCTATTGATTTGAAAAATCAATTGGTGCAAAATCTAAAGAACTCCCCATTCTTTGCATTGCAGTGTGATGAAACAACAGACATTTAAAAACAAGCGCAGTTGTTGTTTTACTGTAGATATATAGATGAAAAGAAATTCCTTGAAGAAATACTGCTTTCAAAAAATCTTGAAACAACAACTACAGCAGTCGATATATTTTCTGCTCTTCAAACATTTTTAGAAGCTAATGACCTTCCCTGGGAGAGAGTTATTTGAATATGTACTGATGGAGCTCGAGCGATGACAGGTTGCCGATCAGGATTTATTGAATTGGCTAAGAAAAAGAACCATAAAATAATTGGATCCTATTGTATCATCCACAGACAAGCTTTGGCTTGCCAGAGTCTCCTGAATCACTTAACACTGCTTTGAACTTAGCAGTTAAAGTAGTGAATCACGTCAAATCCAGTGCTTTGAACACCAGACTTTTTCGAGTGTTGTGTCAAGAACTGAACAGTGATCAAGAAACACTTCTCTTTCACACCGAAGTTCGTTGGTTCAGATTGTTCAACTTGAAAGCAGAAATTGAAATCTTTTTGATGAGTTCAAGTGAAGAACTGTACAAGAAATTTACAGATGACAAATTTATCTTTTACCTGGCTCCGCCTTTCCAAAATTGAACAACCTTCTCGATGATACCCGAAGTCTTCCAGAAGACCTAGTAAATGGAATGAAGGACCTAATATCTGAGCATTTGTTGTCTCTGAAGAACAAATCGGAGCCTATTTCCCAGATATAAGCTCGGAAAACTGGGAATTCAAGTTAACAACGGACCCCTTTCAAATCAACGTTGATATACTTCCTGATCGCATTCAAGAATAAACAATTGACTTGCAATGTAATTCCACAGCTAAAGTGGATTTCCCAAAACATGGATCTCGTAGATTTCTGGCTACTATATCTTCCTGTTTACCCAGAAGTAGCAATGGAGGCAGCCATTACTAATAATATTTTATATAAATTTGACAAACATATTAAATGTCAATTTCTTCCACTGAAGAAGTTATTTAACGAAAACATATTATTATATGTTATGGAATAAATTGGTATTTAATTATTTATTGTTTTATTGATCTCTAAGTTGGAAATAAATCAGAATTAAAAGATAAGTCTAAATTAGTTAATCCATAAAGGAAAGCGTGACCTCACACCAAAGTATGAAGGGTGGTTCAGAGCCTGAAAGGCTGAATTAAAGGAATAAATCATTATTACAAGTCTGGTGGTTGATAAAATTTTGCTCGTTATAAAATAATATTGTACAAATCACCTACTGTTTTAAAATCATTGGTTTCACAATCAATTTTGCTCTTATTAATGGAAAAATTTTCATTGACATTTCCAAAATAAAAGCAAAGAAACCTAAGAGATATCCAAATGATAAAAGAATAAATGCACCTTGTAAATGTTGTAAGGACAACTTCATTTTAACTGGAACTGCCATAGATTTCCTTTGTAATCTTGTTAATTGATACATCTTCTTACTATAAGTATTTTCCCATTTATCGATATAGCCATAATCTTTAAAAGCGTTTACCAAATCATTGAGCCTTTGAAATATATAATGTCCTTTAGGAAGTACGATTCTACTCCTATACGCAACCACTATCTTATTTGGTATGAAGATCTTCGGTCTACCATGTTCTGTCACTAACGGATCATTTTGTGATAGCAAATAACGAACGTATATTTGTCCAGCAATTGTACATGTGTTTCTATAATCGGAAACCATCTTCAGCCAATAATTTATAGTATCGTATGCGTCCTCGACGACTTTGTAACGTTTATAAATAGCCATAGCATTTTTATCATCGCTGAAATTGAATGTTTGCGCATAGGTACTAACACCACCGATTTGTAAGCCAGAATTTAAAATTTCTGTTTCAGTAGAAATTTGATGCTCGTACAATGGATTTGTTAAATAATTTATAAGCGAACTTTCGTACGTACACGCAATGATGATTGCATGAATAGATATTGATATAAAAACTATTCTTACAAGGACATTTTTAGGTTGATATCGAACAGCATTTCCTATAAATGTCCGTATCGCTAAGAGCATTGCCGTGCTAAAACTTAAAAGTCGAGTATTTCCAATTTTTGAAAATAAATTAAATAAAATAGCACCTAATATTATGATTGCAACATTAATCATCCACATCTTTAAAGAAAACATGCTGTATACGTTAGTCCAATACTGTCTTGTTTTTGCAATTGGTAATATCCACACTATTTTTTCTGTAAGGTATCCAGTTGAGATGAAAAAATCTTCATTCATATCTGCAGTCGCTTGTATGTTTCCAATACCGAAAGATTGATCTTCTTTGAGCTGCTTTAATTTTCCACTCCAACTTCCATTCGGATGGCGTTCGCCCCAATCCCTGGCGATCTCCTCTATTTGCATGTTGATGTTAATATCGAAGACTTCCCTAATAGTTTGCACCATTTCGGATTCAATTCCAAGATTTCTATTTATAACGAAAGGCGGATATTTCATTACTATAAAATCAAACGAACATCCTTGCAGGAAATTATCGATAGCGTTAAATAAACCAGTGTTAGATTTGAATATTCCTTTCGAGCACGTCCCTTGCTTAGCGATGTATGGAATATCATCGCATTTTCCGAAAGTTTTACGTCTTTCAAATCCGTATATCTCTAATTTATTTTCATTCGATGGTATTACAATAATGCTTTTCCAACACTTTAGGCTCCAGAGTTGTCCTAATATTATCTCTACAGTTCGATGGCGATTCTCCACAATATTATGGAAATATATTATGTAATTAGCTATTGAGTCGTAATATTTCGAGCCGGCTAAAGCTTTGCTGTAGTTTAGAAATGATTCTAAACTTCCTATTAACACCAGATAAACATCGGTTTGTATTGGAGACGCGTAATAAGTTTTGTATATTTTTCTATCGCTAGATTTAAACATGTGGAAGTTAAGTTGAATCTCGTTTGAAATGCTTAATGTGCAATTAATTTGTAGCTTTCGTATAATGGCGGTAAGGAAAGAGAAATCCCGAAAGTTCTCCTCGACTAATATGGTAACTACGTTGTCGTCAGTGATTAAATTTTGTAAAATAATATTTTCGAAACATCTTGCTCTATAATCTATGCGAATATCTTCGACTATCGTCTCGGATAAAAGTGACTCGCTGCTTTTATAAATGTTTAACAAGAGTAATAAATGCAAGGCGTACATATCAAAGTATTAGATTCGAATGATATAAAAAATGATTAACATGTTATGTTTGTAGAGTTACGTCTCTGTGATATAACTTTATATTTTCCTAATAGGAAAAATATGTCACACAATACAAACCTATCATTATTGTAATTAATCCTAATTAAATCTGTAGAGAATAATTATTTCTGTATAATGTTTGATAATCCTGGTGGTAAAACTGTTTTATAACATATTTATCGCGTATAGATATCATTTTTTTTTGAAACAATAATATAATTGATGTTTAAAATCATTTAATTCTATTATAACTCATCCACACAATTGCGTGTTTTAATGCTAGGATATTATGTCACATATGGCATTATTTTTATGAACTGTATACCAACGGAGTGCTTCTAAAAATAATGATACCTAGGGACAAACTAATCTGTTAAAATTAGAGCGCGTTTCAGTGTCGAGGTGGTAGCAAAGGACAGTCGTAAATTGTTATAAAATTTCATACTATAGACGCAATGAAAATACTCAAAGATGTTTATAAAACGCTAAAACAATACGGGATCATAGGTTTCAGGTATTTACCATTTTTTTTTATATTAATTAATTTTATTATTTAAGTGTGTGTCTGAATGAAACAAAAATAATATAAATGTATTTAAAAAGTTGAATTATGAACGGTTGCATCATGCATAAAGCTATATAGGTAGATGTCGTATATTATAGACTAACTAAAAACTGATTTTTCTGATTTGAATGATGAATGATTAGGACTGAATAAGTTTTAATTACCTGATACTGGGTTAAGTGGAATATGTATTTTATCATTAAGCATGTATGCACAGTAATAATATCTGTTTTGCATGCTTCTTAAAATAATGAAGAGAGTTAATAAAATTAAAAACATTTAGCGCTGCGTGATGATTAATTTTAGTCTATTAAAAACTGTATAATATACAAGCCCATACTGATGACACTAAATTAATTTATTCTTTCAATTCTACTGCATACGAACGAGAAATATAGCTTATTAACATTGATCAAGTTGTCAACATTTTTTCTGGTCATATAATGACACTCTCAACTCATAAAACGAATGTTTTACTCTTTTACTTGACATCAACAGTGTTGAATTTTTAAAGAGGAATCTTAAATTACATATCTCTAGCTTTGTTTTCTAATTTGTTCATTATGTCTCTCATTTACCTAAAAAACGTTATGGTCGTTGTTTAACTTCACTTGATAAATATACAGGGTTTAAAAAACTTCAAAACTCTTCCAGAGTAGGCAAGTTTTTTTCTAGCTTGGGGTGGTTAAAGATGGAGAATTGATTTTATGTACAGTGACCTTCAAAGATAATTTTAATTATTTATTATTTAAAATAGAGCAGTCGAACATAAAATTATTAATGACCGGTATAAATAATAACCTGTATAAATAATGACCAGTATGAATAGTGGCCAGTATAAATAATGACCATTTGCTGACTCACTTTGACTTGCCGATAGTAGTTTTTGAGTAATTTTCTTTTTAAGTTATCAGTAAGAAAACGGCGAAAGTTCCAGAAAGCTTTTATAATTTCAAAACTACATTTATCTACTATTTACACTAATTAGATTATAAATGAAATATTTTTACAATAATTTCATCTACTTGACGCTACAGAAGCTTAAATTCCTAAATTCTAATATTTTAATTTATGCTATAAGTGTCTAAATATACATATATCATTAATTAATGTTAATTAATTGCACTTTCTCTGTTGCAAATTATGGGTCATAATTAAAATTTTAATGTAAAACAATAGGTTCTGAACAAGGGTGAAAACGAACGCTATATTCTGTGTTTCAATTAACGAACTCTAACTCAGTATTTGTACTGTAAATATCTATTTCATCTATTACCATTTACATTCTTCTGGATACTTACATCTCAGTATTTTATTAATATATACAGTACGTTTTTTTTAACTGTTGCCATAGGGAATTGCATGGTAAAAGTTCGACCCCGTGTTAACTTTTGTTCTGATGAAAATATTTAAACCATTTTTGGAACAAAGCTGGAAGATTCTTTAAACTATCGAATAGATTAGAATTCAATATTCTAAACTGGCGAAAAAGTTTCGAAAAAATATTTTTCTGAAAGTTTTCTTGCCACTATAATTTCTAGCAGGCGTGAAAGCTCCTCGAGACTATGACTAAATTATCTTTTGGAAGACAGAACATGTAAACATTTATTTATTTAAAAAAAACGTAGAAATCATTAAAGCACAAATAACTCAACAAATTTACAAAGATTATCAGTAATTATCAAAGGAATTGTTTCCCTTCGGCTGCTAGACAGTGTCCCAAGCGATCTTGAAAGTTTCTTCGAGTGTTTTGTAAAATTCGCACTGTAATGGAATTACAAGCTTCAGTTTTATTCTTGCCCTTAGTTCCTCCACACTTTCTGGTTGACCTCTTATGAGGTCGTAAACTTATGCCCTAAATGCCCTCCCACCATCACCCTCCCCCCTCATAAAAAAAAATCGAGGGCCAATGGAATGGTTCATATTGGCCAATCCAACTATCAGAAAATGTTTCTGACGATGGCAGCAGAACGGGCTGGTGTTCCATCCTGTTGAAATATTATTGCTCCGTTGCATCTCAAAGCATCCACCTGCGGGCTTATCTCCGTTTGAAGAAGATCTATGTATTTTTGCCGGTTCAAATTTCCGTCAAAAAAAGTGGCTCTACTAAGTGATTCCCAAAAATTCCTACCCACATGTTAACTTTATCACAATATTGCCTATGTGTTTCTTGTGTTCTGTAGGGATTTTCTCTTGCCCAAACCTGTCTGTTTTGTTTGTTAACTTTGCCATTTAATGGGAAAATAGGAACTCTCATTAGAAAATAGAATGTTATTTAAAATATTTCGATTTCCATTAATTTTCTTCCATCCAGAATTCACAGAATTCCATTCTTGGAAAGTAATCACGGGGCAATAGTTTCTGCACTTTTTTTTAATTTTGTACAACTTGAACTTTTCCATTTTCAAAGCTTTAAAGCAGCTGTTTCTTGAAGCCTGAAATTCTTCTGCCAGAGAAGTAAGTGTGGTGGTGTCTTCTTCTTCATCCGCCATACAGGTATTCATTCTTAAATCTTTTGTAACAACACACGAATTTCTTTTCATTTTTTGTGCTCATGATTTAATATTTGAGTATTATAGTTCTATTCGGAAGAGGACGATCGGGATATGCAACAGCAAAATTTCGGCTGATTTCTCTACTGGACATATGTACATTTAATGAATGCTGTTACAAGTTCAATACGTTCTTCAATTGTGAAAACAGACATTTTAAAACAATTGTTCACAATAACTGGGTATTTAGCAGAACTTATGAATAAAATGGCATTTGTAAATTTTTGATCTGTCAGATTATTCTGTCATTACCTTCAAGTTTGAAGAGTAAAATTAATCAAGTAAAATTGATTGTGATTGTTCAAACAGTATGCATTATGTAGTCTTATTGGTGATTTATTACCAAAAGAAAAATTAGCACCAAATCTGCATCGCATCATAAGTTAACAGGGGTATCATTTCGTCATTGTACATTGCATCCAACGAAATTTTCATTTCAAAAGCTACTTCTCCCTGCTACCATATCTACTCCAATCATGATTTCTTTTTATACCTCGAGATCAAAAGAAAAATTCAGTAGAACCAAACAATTACTGACGGATTGGTAGCACCGTGATATATGATTAGTCTGTTTCATTTAGTTATAATTAGTTATTTACTACCGTCGCAGTAGATGGTACTGGGTAGTCAATTATTGTTGTCTTTTTTTGTATTTGCAATTCATCTGTTTCCACAATTAGTTTTAATTTTGCTGTTTTTTTTCTATGGATGGAACCTGATCGAGTAAGAGTAACATTAAGCCAAACTTCGCCAGGTTTTCATTCTGTATCCCATGTCATTTTCATATTTCTGTATTTCTTAGATTAATCTGTACTTTTTCGCGATATAATTGGACAACAAAAGTGCTTTAATAAAAAACTTTCAATGGAATAATGATGTGTAGTCTTCAGTAAAGCATACAACTTTGGTTTGTGAGCTCATCTTGGTCATAAAATACTTAGAAGATGTTCTGAAGGCTCTTATTCAACATGGCAGGACGTGAGAACCTCCAAACATAAAAAATGCCGAAGTCCTTAACAACCTACAGTTAAAAAAGGCTCCATTTTGGAATTATAAATATTTTATTGATGTCTAATTTTGTTTCTGTTTACAAGGGAATGCCTGCTTTCTTCAATAGAATTATTACTCTTCCTTCTTTTTTTGGTACTCCAGAGTTTGGACATTTTATTGCTATTTAGGATAGAATTGTTTACCAAACAGTCGGTGATGGACTTTAACAATCTCGAATTAACCTGATTTGAAGGTCGTCCTTCTTTCGTATGTCTGGCGATTTCTGCACCACCTTGAAACAACCATAAGCCTTGAAATACAATTTTTTGATCGTTTTTTTTTCATCTGTGGCGGGTTGCAACTGCAATGGCTTCCAAGCAGTATTGCTTATCGGACTTGAACTTATTGGAATTAATGAATTAATGCTTTTTGTTTAAGAACGATGTAGAATTCTGACGCATAAACTCAAAATTATTCCTCCGAATGTGTTCGATAAATCTGTCCTAAATCTGTGACTTGATGCTATTAGCATTTCTGGGAAGTATCTATTGAAGCCTAGCATTTATGATGCATATAGCTTTCAAATTTTGATGGTATTTTCTTCCTTGTTCTTTTTAAAAAACCAGGATTTTCTCTAGATAAATTTAAGTTAAAGGAAGAGCAGTTTCAAGTTCATTCGATGCTTTGATGTTAAAAATTAAACTACTTTTTGAGACTATGATCTTGTATTCCTTGAAATGCTCTATTTTAACATTAATTAATAACATCAAATTGGAAGTTAGTCAAGTCATCGGTAATAAATTAGACGTCAAAACGTGTTATCGCATTAATTATGTAATAACGTCTGCTTTTTTGAAACTATGATAACTGACTGAATCGATAACAATTGCACATACTACATATGGATACATATATGAGGACTGCAAATCATATTTGAACCTTTGTTCTTATTTAATCGCAACACAACATAACGATGGAGTAAGTTAAGAGAGCGATAACAACGTATTTGAAGAGAATCATTAGTCTTACACATACTACTGTCGTGTAAAAAAGATAGTCGCAAGTATCTTGACAAAGTTTTTTTTTCTTATTGTTCTAGTCGTAAATCGAACGTGTTCGGCATAAATCCAATAATAATTTCAATTTTATTTATAATATTAACAGAATTCATCTGCGGATTTGTGAGAGGTGTAATTAAAAGAAATGTAAACGACGGACTATTGCGACAGCTTGTATTAGAATTCATCGCGACAGCTGAATTATGCGCTACATGTTTTGAACTTATTATAGGTGAGTGTTTTTACCAGGGAGTGTAGGTAGTTGGAGATTTGCAAAATATCGCTTGTTGCTGTGAACTTGTGTTTAATGTGGCACTTTGAGACGACTCTTGATTCAATTTTAATCAACGAGTTGAGTATAGGTAGCCTATAATATTTGTTGTGAGTAAGAGTTGCTCAAACTCTGATTGTTTGTGCGATTAAGAAACGCAACTACATATGCTTGAGGTTTGTTATCCTCTTTTTAGATACCTACTAGAGAATTATTACTTTGTGTATTTTAATTTTGTGTTTGTTTTGCATGCTCATACGTATAAGATAAACTTTCTGAATTATAACAACCAACTTCAAATTAAAATGCCAAAATTTTAAACATCTCTAATGCAATAACTGCTTATAATGCTGTGTACAAAATATTGCCATAGAAAAATGTTGAAATACGAATAGGATTTCAAAAAATCCATATCAGTGTCATAAGTTCTAGTTGTCCTGAGCATTGCTGTAAAAATTCTAGCCAAAATTCACGAAATAATTGACAAAAACATTTCTCACCACCCTCCCCCGCGTTTTTTTCTGGACAACTTTTTCATCATATAAATATTACCTAGCTTGATAACCGTTTGATGGATCTGCTTCCTCCTTTCGGCAAGTTGGTTCACCTTGTTAATCTAAACGAGAGGCCAAACTCCCAGCAAGGCACATTAACGTTATAGAGATAAATTTTCTCGAGAACCGTTTGATGAATCTACTTCGCTCTCGGCCAGATGGTTCATCTTGTTAATCTGAACGAGAGGACAAACCCCCAGGAAGGCACATTAACGCGTTTGAGCGCTGTGACCGTTCAAACTTTCATAAATTTTCTGGACAACTTTTTCATCATATAAATATTACCTAGCTCGATAACCGTTTGATGGATCTGCTTCCTCCTCGGCAAGTAGGTTCACCTTGTTAATCTAAACGAGAGGCCAAACTCTAAACCAGCAGGGCACATTAACGCGTTATAGAGATAAATTTTCTCGAGAACCGTTTGATGAATCTACTTCGCTCTCGGCCAGATGGTTCATGTTGTTAATCTAAACGAGAGGACAAACCCCCAGGAAGGCACATTAACGCGTTTGAGCGCTGTGACCGTTCAAACTTTCATAAATTTTCTGGACAACTTTTTCATCATATAAATATTATCTAGCTCGATAACCGTTTGATGGATCTGCTTCCTCCTCGGCAAGTAGGTTAACCTTGTTAATCTAAACGAGAGGCCAAACTCCCAGCAGGGCACATTAACGCGTTATAGAGATAAATTTTCTCGAGAACCGTTTGATGAATCTACTTCGCTCTCGGCCAGATGGTTCATGTTGTTAATCTAAACGAGAGGACAAACCCCCAGGAAGGCACATTAACGCGTTTGAGCGCTGTGACCGTTCAAACTTTCATAAATTTTCGGACAACTTTTTCATCATATAAATATTATCTAGCTCGATAACCGTTTGATGGATCTGCTTCCTCCTCGGCAAGTAGGTTAACCTTGTTAATCTAAACGAGAGGCCAAACTCCCAGCAGGGCACATTAACGCGTTATAGAGATAAATTTTCTCGAGAACCGTTTGATGAATCTACTTCGCTCTCGGCCAGATGGTTCATGTTGTTAATCTAAACGAGAGGACAAACCCCCAGGAAGGCACATTAACGCGTTTGAGCGCTGTGACCGTTCAAACTTTCATAAATTTTTCGGACAACTTTTTCATCATATAAATATTATCTAGCTCGATAACCGTTTGATGGATCTGCTTCCTCCTCGGCAAGTAGGTTAACCTTGTTAATCTAAACGAGAGGCCAAACTCCCAGGACAAACCCCCAGGGGCACATTAACGCGTTATAGAGATAAATTTTCTCGAGAACCGTTTGATGAATCTACTTCGCTCTCGGCCAGATGGTTCATGTTGTTAATCTAAACGAGAGGACAAACCCCCAGGAAGGCACATTAACGCGTTTGAGCGCTGTGACCGTTCAAACTTTCATAAATTTTTGGACAACTTTTTCATCATATAAATATTACCTAGCTCGATAACCGTTTGATGGATCTGCTTCCTCCTCGGCAAGTAGGTTAACCTTGTTAATCTAAACGAGAGGCCAAACTCCCAGCAGGGCACATTAACGCGTTATAGAGATAAATTTTCTCGAGAACCGTTTGATGAATCTACTTCGCTCTCGGCCAGATGGTTCATGTTGTTAATCTAAACGAGATGTTGGACAAACCCCCAGGAAGGCACATTAACGCGTTTGAGCGCTGTGACCGTTCAAACTTTCATAAATTTTTCGGACAACTTTTTCATCATATAAATATTATCTAGCTCGATAACCGTTTGATGGATCTGCTTCCTCCTCGGCAAGTAGGTTAACCTTGTTAATCTAAACGAGAGGCCAAACTGACCCACTTTCAGGGCACATTAACGCGTTATAGAGATAAATTTTCTCGAGAACCGTTTGATGAATCTACTTCGCTCTCGGCCAGATGGTTCATGTTGTTAATCTAAACGAGAGGACAAACCCCCAGGAAGGCACATTAACGCGTTTGAGCGCTGTGACCGTTCAAACTTTCATAAATTTTTTGGACAACTTTTTCATCATATAAATATTACCTAGCTCGATAACCGTTTGATGGATCTGCTTCCTCCTCGGCAAGTAGGTTAACCTTGTTAATCTAAACGAGAGGCCAAACTCCCAGCAGGGCACATTAACGCGTTATAGAGATAAATTTTCTCGAGAACCGTTTGATGAATCTACTTCGCTCTCGGCACATTAACGCGTTATGGACAAGAGATAAATTTTCTCGAGAACCGTTTGATGAATCTACTTCGCTCTCGGCCAGATGGTTCATGTTGTTAATCTAAACGAGAGGACAAACCCCCAGGAAGGCACATTAACGCGTTTGAGCGCTGTGACCGTTCAAACTTTCATAAATTTTTTGGACAACTTTTTCATCATATAAATATTACCTAGCTCGATAACCGTTTGATGGATCTGCTTCCTCCTCGGCAAGTAGGTTAACCTTGTTAATCTAAACGAGAGGCCAAACTCCCAGCAAGGCACATTAACGCGTTATAGAGATAAATTTTCTCGAGAACCGTTTGATGAATCTACTTCGCTCTCGGCCAGATGGTTCATGTTGTTAATCTAAACGAGAGGACAAACCCCCAGGAAGGCACATTAACGCGTTTGAGCGCTGTGACCGTTCAAACTTTCATAAATTTTTTGGACAACTTTTTCATCATATAAATATTATCTAGCTCGATAACCGTTTGATGGATCTGCTTCCTCCTCGGCAAGTAGGTTAACCTTGTTAATCTAAACGAGAGGCCAAACTCCCAGCAGGGCACATTAACGCGTTATAGAGATAAATTTTCTCGAGAACCGTTTGATGAATCTACTTCGCTCTCGGCCAGATGGTTCATGTTGTTAATCTAAACGAGAGGACAAACCCCCAGGAAGGCACATTAACGCGTTTGAGCGCTGTGACCGTTCAAACTTTCATAAATTTTTTGGACAACTTTTTCATCATATAAATATTACCTAGCTCGATAACCGTTTGATGGATCTGCTTCCTCCTCGGCAAGTAGGTTAACCTTGTTAATCTAAACGAGAGGCCAAACTCCCAGCAGGGCACATTAACGCGTTATAGAGATAAATTTTCTCGAGAACCGTTTGATGAATCTACTTCGCTCTCGGCCAGATGGTTCATGTTGTTAATCTAAACGAGAGGACAAACCCCCCAGGAAGGCACATTAACGCGTTTGAGCGCTGTGACCGTTCAAACTGAGCGCTGTGACCGTTCAAACTTTCATAAATTTTCTGGACAACTTTTTCATCATATAAATATTACCTAGCTCGATAACCGTTTGATGGATCTGCTTCCTCCTCGGCAAGTAGGTTAACCTTGTTAATCTAAACGAGAGGCCAAACTCCCAGCTTCCTCCTCGGGGCACATTAACGCGTTATAGAGATAAATTTTCTCGAGAACCGTTTGATGAATCTACTTCGCTCTCGGCCAGATGGTTCATGTTGTTAATCTAAACGAGAGGACAAACCCCCAGGAAGGCACATTAACGCGTTTGAGCGCTGTGACCGTTCAAACTTTCATAAATTTTTCGGACAACTTTTTCATCATATAAATATTATCTAGCTCGATAACCGTTTGATGGATCTGCTTCCTCCTCGGCAAGTAGGTTAACCTTGTTAATCTAAACGAGAGGCCAAACTCCCAGCAGGGCACATTAACGCGTTATAGAGATAAATTTTCTCGAGAACCGTTTGATGAATCTACTTCGCTCTCGGCCAGATGGTTCATGTTGTTAATCTAAACGAGAGGACAAACCCCCAGGAAGGCACATTAACGCGTTTGAGCGCTGTGACCGTTCAAACTTTCATAAATTTTTTGGACAACTTTTTCATCATATAAATATTACCTAGCTCGATAACCGTTTGATGGATCTGCTTCCTCCTCGGCAAGTAGGTTAACCTTGTTAATCTAAACGAGAGGCCAAACTCCCAGCAGGGCACATTAACGCGTTATAGAGATAAATTTTCTCGAGAACCGTTTGATGAATCTACTTCGCTCTCGGCCAGATGGTTCATGTTGTTAATCTAAACGAGAGGACAAACCCCCAGGAAGGCACATTAACGCGTTTGAGCGCTGTGACCGTTCAAACTTTCATAAATTTTTTGGACAACTTTTTCATCATATAAATATTATCTAGCTCGATAACCGTTTGATGGATCTGCTTCCTCCTCGGCAAGTAGGTTAACCTTGTTAATCTAAACGAGAGGCCAGGTTAACCTTGTTAATCTAAACGAGAGGCCAAACTCGCTCTCCGGCCAGATGGTTCCCAGCAGGGCACATTAACGCGTTATAGAGATAAATTTTCTCGAGAACCGTTTGATGAATCTACTTCGCTCTCGGCCAGATGGTTCATGTTGTTAATCTAAACGAGAGGACAAACCCCCAGGAAGGCACATTAACGCGTTTGAGCGCTGTGACCGTTCAAACTTTCATAAATTTTCTGGACAACTTTTTCATCATATAAATATTACCTAGCTCGATAACCGTTTGATGGATCTGCTTCCTCCTCGGCAAGTAGGTTCACCTTGTTAATCTAAACGAGAGGCCAAACTCCCAGCAAGGCACATTAACGCGTTATAGAGGTAAATTTTCTCGAGAACCGTTTGATGAATCTACTTCGCTCTCGGCCAGATGGTTCATGTTGTTAATCTAAACGAGAGGACAAACCCCCAGGAAGGCACATTAACGCGTTTGAGCGCTGTGACCGTTCAAACTTTCATAAATTTTTGGGACAACTTTTTCATCATATAAATATTACCTAGCTCGATAACCGTTTGATGGATCTGCTTCCTCCTCGGCAAGTAGGTTCACCTTGTTAATCTAAACGAGAGGCCAAACTCCCAGCAAGGCACATTAACGCGTTATAGAGATAAATGTTCTCGAGAACCGTTTGATGAATCTGCTTCGCTCTGGGCAAGTAGTTGATAAATTTTCTGGACAATTTTTTCATCATATACATTACCTAATATTACCTAGCTCGATAACCGTTTGATGAAATCTGCTTAGCTTTTATTAGTAACACACAGGCTATTCAAAGTTAATCGTATCCATTAGTAAAATAAGTTTACTTCAGAAAGTTATAGAATCAAATAAACAATTTTAAATATAAAAATTAAATTTTATAATTTTTCCATAGTTGCCGATAACTATGGAGTCTGGGTATACGGGGGCTTCCTCTTCGTACTCACTGTATGGTGGTCATTCCACTGGGAAACCGCCACTGCATGCCCTTATTGTCCCATTGAAGACATTTTTGAACGGAAAAGGAACATATTCGTAGGACTTTTACTGATAGGAGCTCAAGTATTAGGAGGATTGGCAATATTTAGATATATTCAAGTTTTATGGTCGTTTGAATTGGTGGAAACGCATAAAGGCCGTGCTTTTGAAGACTGTTCAACTGATCTCCAGGTGTGTTGGAATTATCAGTTTTATTTGTATTGGAATTACGTAATATTGTGTCAAATTTTCCTTTACAGGTTCCTGTAATAGTTGGTGCCATCATAGAAGGTGTAGCTACCTGCATCTATAGGGTCACTTCTAAAGTTTTGGCGGAGACAAATACGAGAGTATCGAATGTACTAGACGCGCTTTTTGGAACATCTTTGGTAGTAGCAGGTAATTCAATAATTACTTATTTTAAAAATAGATTAATTATAGTTTGATAACTCACTCATCATTCATTTCTAGCATTTCACTATTCTGGTGGATATTTTAATCCAGCATTAGCAACTGCTTTAAAATATGGTTGCCAAGGAAATACTATTCCAGAGCACATGCTAGTTTATTGGCTCGGACCGATGATTGGAGCCATATTTTCCGTATTCGTTTTCAATTCTAAACCAGTCCAGAATATTGTCAAGACATTGACTGGAAAACGCGATTAACTGTGATTAACCAATTTAGATTTGTTTTTTTTTAATTAGTGATAGTATTAAAATTTTGAAACTGCCTTTAACATTTATTCCATTGTTGGATTGTTGTTATATTTATAATTGTTTAAATTCAAAAATGAAAAATTAAATTTGTTGAAGTGTATTTAAGGTCCAAATTAAATTAAATACAGAATGGAAACAGGTGTTACATTCTAATTGTTATTGTTGAATTAGTTATATATCGAGTAATCTCGCATTACTAGAAAATAAGACACAATTCTCATATTTTCGGCAACACCAGACACCACAATGCTTAATTAATTCGTGACACTTGTTTCAACGATGCGTGAGTCATCATCACCAATCAAATATAGAAACACATGTTCAGAATTAATTAAGCGTTGTGGTGTCTGGTATTACTGATTACACATTAATTTATTATTATTTAAATAGATCAAGTTACCTAAAATCGCAATTGTTTGTTTTTTAACAAGAAATTGATGCTGTATTATGCTGTTAATTGTTCATAAGACAAAAATAAATATTTGTTACGTTAAATTTGTTTACATTCGAAATTTTAGAAGCATATATGTAATAGGATTCAATCCAATGATATCAATGGAGTACCAATAAAAAAATTCTTTTTGCTATTATTCATGTGCTAAAGTAGCAAGTCTCGACAGTTTCTTAAACCTACCACACGATGTGCATCTTTTATGTGCTTTGAAAGACCTAAATTTGGCATTATTAAACCTTTTATCGTGAGTTGGGCACGACCAACTACTTCTATAACCAATTCCTGTGTATCTGGAGGAAAAAAGTTGTTTTTAAATGTAATTTTTGCCGAACCAAGTATTGATCATTCTTTTTTCTGAATCTGACTTTATGTAGTTTAACAATTTGGGCTTCTTTTAAGAAGGCCAATTTTGTTGGACGTTCTTGGGGTGTTTAGTTTTGTTGGAATGGGGGTTGGGCGGAAGGGATAGTGGAGTTGGACTTGGGACTAGAATGCATTTATCTTGAGATTCGCTTAAAGTTTGATGAACATCAGGGTTCAAGGGATAATTGCGTCCAAAATTAGGGGGTTGGTAGATCGTTGGGCATATTCGAGTGTAGTTCTTGCAAATCTTCTACATCGTTCATTCAAATTTTCAATTTGAAAGTTTCTTTTTAATTGGGTATTACGCATGAGTCACTGAGCTTCAACTATCAACTTAAGAGTCATCATTCCAGAAAGTTATTAGATTTGTCTAATGTGACACCAGATGAGGCGCTGGTGCAAAATCAATCCCAAATATTTGGTGGAGAGGCTTTATCGACTACGATGTTCGTAGCAGGAGTTAGGGGACGGGGGATCAAAACTTAGACGTGAAACGCATGGCAATATACTTTTCAGCTTAAAAAAAATGTAGATATTCTAATTTTCCAATATGAAAAGGCTCTATCGACTACGATGTTCCTAGCAGGGGTTGGGAGGGAGGGTGGAGAGGAGAAGGAGGGAGGAGTACACTAATATCTGTGATAGATTTCCTGTGAATAAAAGCCAGCTTCGGCCTAAACATTAAGCCCTGAGGCACACCCGATGTGACAAGAAGCAGCTGTGCCAGACACCGATCTCTGCTGTCGTAAAAATTCTTATGAATAGTGTTTGAAACTTTTAAAAGTTTAAAACTTGTCGAGTGCTTCGAGCTAAACCCAAATTGTTCGATGAAAAGTGCTTCAATATGGGCAAATTGAATTTTTTCCACTTTTAGAGCTGAACATCTCGAAAATTGCTGGGTTTTAGTGCAGAATAAATTGGTTAAACTTACCTTATATTATACTGGAGAATTGAAAAATGTAATAAATAAAAAATAAAAATCGGGCTTTATATTTATAAATAAAATACTTACTTATATACTTAAATATGATATATTATAAATAAATCTAAATCAAAAATGAAAAATAATCGATACAATATTGCATATTCAAATGCAAGATAAATACTCAAGTACTATAAAATGGAATGTTCGATAATACTTCAAAACATAATCTAATTTAAGTAAAGACGCACGTAAGTTATAAATAATAAGAAGACGTTTAAACTCAGTGGTATAAAATATAAAAAAAATAAACATTAGGCAATAAAACAGAATAATTAATTTGTAATTTTCGTTTGTTTTGAGATTATGACTGTTGCATTTTTTTTTTTCCGAATATTATATATCAGAAATTATATATAGAGATAGTTTCTTGTTAGTTCACAGAAATATTTACGTCACATTTTCTATTTCAATTGCCCAATGTTAATACTTACACAATACATTTTCAGATATAGTTTCTAGCCTATTAAATGTATAGTATATTTCATCTATTGTACAAAATCACCATTTCAAAAAAGGAATGGTTAATTTCCCCATATCAGTCACCCTCTATCCACTGTTATTTTTCATTTTTAACTTTAGTGTGGATTTAAACAATTAATATATATTTACTATACGTTGTTTCCTTAAATCCAAATATATATATGTATATCTGTTGATCACAATAACACGTGCCAATTGAATATAATTCGTAATCTATAATAAATAAATTTTAACAGTTTAAATCTTCACTACTGATCGTTAATGTTAAACTTATATATATATAGTCGTTTTAATCAAATTGCAATTAATTGAAAAACAAAAAAAATCATCGAATTACAGAAGTCAAATACAATTGTAATCTTTGTTTTAGTGTCATATTTAAACAGACAAAAATAAGCGATAATCAGATATAAACGTAAAAATTATTCTTTGCATTAAAAAGTAATAATACCATCGAATATACTCATAGAAAATAAAGCAATAAATTAAATATAATTCTAACCAATTCCACGATTTGCAATTGCTTTTAAATATTACATACTCTTTTAATTCTTATTTACAAATAGAATGAAAGCTTTTGTATTTTTTTTTATTGAATATACGCTTTCTGAAAAGTGCGAAATTTATAATATTTATTTATTCGTTGGCATTTGATGTCTAGTAATATAATGCGCGTAATTGGTTTCACATTCGTAACTAGGTTTACTATGATTGCGAAATAAATTCTCTAATATTTATGTAGAGAAAAATGTAGATATTGCAGAAACAACGTTGGTTGTTTATTTAACTGAGATTCAATTAAATTGATTTAATTTATTATCCGGGACACGTGTTTAAAGGGCTCACAGGCCTTCTAAAAAATGCATTTTGTGAATCAACATGTGTCTTTCCGTTTTCAGAATATTTCGGCATTTTAAGCTGATAAAATTCCGATGGATGAATAATTAGGACCCACTTTCAATCAAACTCAAGAAAAAGAATTTATTCAGAAGCAAACAAACTTCCCCGTAAATTTAACAAAATCCGCAGAGAGAGAGAGGGGAGGGGAGGGGAGGAGGCAATGATTTAAAAATAATTTTCGAGAATTAAATAATAAGTTTAATTCTAACAAAATATGAAAGTTGGCCAATGCATCAATACATCGACGAAAAGGAGACAAATTAGAACAGTTGTAGCCTCTACTAAAGCTTGAATGAATGAATCCACACTTCCTAAACGGAGCCATATCTAGGACAATGTTTATTTTGCCACCACACCCTACAAACCACATTCAACAGCAAAAACAGTTTTTGCTCCTTTTAAGAGCTCTGTTATGAGGGCTTCCAAGTTTAGACCGTATCATGGTAGAGTGGCTCCTGAAGAAGCCACTTAGGTTAGTGGCGAATCGTCGAGTAAGTTTTTGTATTTTCATTTTATAATTTTTTGTATTGTAAATATATTTATTTTACTGTGATGTTGTCAAAACCCGAAAGTCCTCATAACATAGACCTAGACCGTGGAAGCCTTCGATATAATTTAAATTTTAAAAGCTGTTTAAACTTGGAAACGAACACTCTGAGGGTCATGGAATGTGATATGTGTCCTATGATTGCTACTGCCTTCAAGATGGCAGCAATCATGGACAACATAACCCACGATTTTGATAAGGTTGTGCTCCTCTTAATGATGAAGATAATTTGAATCACCCGGACTAAAGTGACGAAATAAGCAATCCAGATGAAAAAGAAAAAAAATCCTGACAGAACACCCCAACAACAAAATTTTCTGATTAGTTTCCAACATCTTTCCATTTCTAAAGGCAAAAAAAACACAATCTGTAAAGATAAGCAAATAATTGCAATAAAAATTTGAAATCATAACAAGTTCTACATATAAACAAGATGGTAGCACAGGATGGATGGTTATAAATCATTGAAAGCTATAGAATTATGTTGAAAAAAGAATTGCAACGTTTAGTTTGCCACCACACCCTACAAACCACATTCAACCACAAGACCTAATTGTTTTTTGTCATTTTTAAGAGCTATTTAAATTCAGAAATGGACAGGTTGATGCTTATGTTATGTATTATGTGTCCTATGACTGTAAGTGCCTTCAATCTTGTAGATCTTAATGATGAAGATAAATTCAATCATCAGGATAAAAGTGATGAAATAAGCAATCCAGATGAAAAAAAAAAATCCCGACAGAGAACTCCTTGACATCTTTCCACTTCCAAAGCTAAAACAACCAACCTGTAAAGATAAGCAAACGATTTTCACACACAAATCTGAAATCTTAACAAGTTTTGCATCCTTTTGCACCTTCTGATTGAATCACTGACTGAAATGACCTTCATTCTATTCTTAAACTTACGCTTTTTTTAGTTTTAATACTGAACAACGTTGCATCTTACATATCTACATTTCCAGTATCAACACACAAACAAATAGGCTAAAATACCTGCAAATTTAACACTTTGGAAGATTGATGAAACTGCAAGCATTGCTTTATAAGTGAAATACACGCAATCCTAGTTTCGATTTACAAGGAAAAGGTCTACAGCTTCGTTTTTTCATCGTCTACAATATTCATTGTAGAGTCAAAATGATCAAATATTTATACACAGTATGAATTTTGCTATCTGGGTTACAGAATAATTGATTAATTAGATGAAAATTATTACGGTTCAAAACTCATCTAAAATCTCACAGAAAATTCATTGCATGGTCACTTGCAACAACAAAAAATATTTCTTCAATACAATTTATACGAGCTAATTGCGCAAACACACGTTTTTTTCCCAATTATTGTTATTTATTATTAAAATACACAATAAGAGAGAATATTGTTTAGTTTAGAAAAATGCGTATTTTAAATAATTTTAATTTTAGACAACATGAGATAAGTGAATGAGTGGTTACACAATAATTACTACCCTACTGATTTGTGCGTATTTTATAAGGTGGAAGATGAATATCATTTCCAATATTTTTTAATACATTAATCTAGAACATCTAGAATCTAAAATAGAGATTAGGCTCACTTCCGGATAGCTAAAGAGACTGGATACAATTTAGAGGGTTAATTATTATAATAACCAACAAAAATTTTCTATAAACGTTCTTAAAATGATTTCATCAATTACTTGATACTATATTACCACTTTTGCAGAAAAGAAGTCTGAACTGAATTTAATAATAAATAACAACAGAAGAACGTAAGTTCACGCAGATACCTCTGTATACACTTCTATAATTGTGTTATCTAACTCAATGGAAGGCAAAATATGTTCTGTAGAATAGATTTACTAGGTCGTAAATCGAGCTGCAGTATACCATCGTCATAATCTTCCAGATCGGGCGGTGGTGGGGGCGGGAACTTCGGAGGGGGATATCGAGGAAGCGGCGGTGGTGGCGGAAGATTATTCGGATGAAACTCACACGTCACGTTATGTCACACACAATCTTCGAGCGACATTAGAAGTGGATTCACGTATTCGAAGCCCTCGAATTCCGATTGGTCTATCTTCTCGATTACGCGCCTGGAATAGATAAAAAGGTGTAGTAGATTAATCCGATTACAAGTTTCGGAACGTTAGTTTTGTTCGCGTAGAGCGTCACGTATCCTTTGCTAGATACTTACGGATCGTCAGGAGTTAAATGCACTGGTTCGTCGGTGAACTCTGGAGGGAAATTTGCCAAATCCCTATCGGAGTCTAAACGGGGTTTGTAAGGCGGCGGCACTTGTTTCTGTTCAAGCTGAAACAATGCAAGAAATATTAAATTTCATTTCAGTAAAAAAATAATTTTATGTTGCTGAATGCACATAGTATTTTAATTTTAAGTTTTTTACAATCAAATAAATTTGCATTTATTGTAATAATCAATAATGATCGAAACATATCAAGATCTAAATGCACGAATTTTCTGCCGTTCTCTGGAAACCTGTTCCCTTAAAGTGAAGTGCAATATTTTTCCAAAAACATTTTGGCACTTATATTGTTGCTGCATTATTTTGAACCTTAAGTGTAAATAGTTCTTTAGGTATCTACCGCACTATAATGGAGCCTAATTTAGATTATTAGTCGATTATCTATGTTTATATTTTGTTCTGTTATGCATTCATGATGTATAATCAATCCTTTTGCATAACAGATGCCCCAGATAGTGACACTCAGCGTTAAATGCTATTAAAAATGGAGAGTCTGCTAGAACAGCTCACCATTTTGGCATAGTCAGGAGAACATACCACACGAGAATTGCCTTTGAAATAAAGCTCGGCCTACAATGACAAGAAAGTCGACATTTTCTGAAAAACAAGAAATACAATTAAAAGGTCTTATGGATGTAGAGCTCAACCAAGTAAATCTGGCCCGCGGAAAATATGCGAACTAACTTGCCAACCTCTTACATCGCACCCTCCCTAACTTAAACTTTCAGCGTTTGACAGCTCGGTACAGTCTCGTTCTAGGTGTTGGTAGTTTTCTTGTGTGTCAAATTTATATTTTCATTTATTGCTGCATTTTTTCTTCATTTCCATCATTTACTTACTTATTTTACATACATATATGAAGTCTATGAATTGTTAGACGTAATAAACCATAGCCGGAATATGAGATCGACAATTATGCAGCAAGTTTAGGTCATTCCGTATTAAGATTACCTCCATATCAGTGTGACCTTAATCCGATAGAGATGATTTGGAGCATGGTGAAGAGAAAGGTAGCCTCAAAGAATGTTGATGGTGGTTGTAATGTGGAAGCCTTAACTAGGCAGGGGTTTGCTAAAATTACTCCAGAATTGTGACAAGCAGAATGTAGACATGTACGGAGAATACAAAACCAATACATCCATAGTGACAACCTAATTGGATATACAAGAACAATTTATAATTACATTAAATGATTCAGATTCGGAGTCAGATACAGGCTGGTTGGTCCACTATTTTTTTTAGCTTTTAAATAATGTTAATTTTCAGTCCGAGAAGAAACAAAATAATCAATTTCCTTGTCCAGCTTCTTTGATCAATTCCTTGGAAATTAAGTTTTGCTTTCAGATCCCTGTTATTAGAATTAACTTCATCGTTTCCTTCTTCAGCCCATAATTTTCTAACCATGCTTGTTTTCACATTTTTGTCCAAAGTATCATCAAAAAATGGCAATGGATGAAAAGGCAACTTGCTCCGAATTGAGATATCATAGATGGTTAATTGTTTTAGACAATGCCTTGTCCGCAACTTCTTTATCAATTATTCTATATTAAACTAAAGATTTTAATAATTGTAGGTTTTGGTTGGGGGCCAGGGTGGGCTTGTGTGCGTTAGACCATGCTTTTACATAAATATTGATTATAAATAAGTAAATATCTTCAATAGCCTTTCTCTCTAAATCAGTTAATGAAAATTGATCCTTGAAAAGATATATTTTGAGACAATAAATGGCCTTTGCCATTCATCTGGCGTGATGAATAGCTCCAGGGGGGATATTCTCGAAACAGTGGAAAAAAAGCACTCCCAGGGAGTAACTTTCACAGCTCACTCCTCGTTACTACTCGTTATGAAAAAGTGAGAAAGTCAACTCCAGAATTGGAACTATTGAAATTCCCACAGATTCGAGAATAACCCCCCAGGTATTCTAAAAGTATTTTTTTTTCTGGTGGTAGACGTCCTAAATAAATATTACTTCTAAAATTTGTATCTTCTATAACTGTTTTGTATTTATTTTTGTCTAGCTTAGACCACCCAGTTGGGGATTTTTGAAAAATTTCTGGTTGAGGATCGGTGGATTTGCCCATTTTGTACTTAAAAACTTCCTTTAAAACAACTTCTAAAATATGGTGGTGACATGCTAAATAAAGAAGATTTTTCTTCTAATAATTGCTCCAGCACGATGCAGGTTCCCCTATGGCGACCAGTATTTACTGCCGAGGTATCAAAACACATTACCTGATTTTTTCCAGCTTCTCCCCACTGCTCTATTGCTGATAATACATACAGCTATTACTATTTTCAAGGACTGGAACCCTTATCAACTTTTTTTTGAAGTTTCGAAGTTCATTTGTTGCTTTTCAGTCTGCCATCACGTGTTATCATAATTTTTGTATTTTCCAATATTTTTTTTTTAATTTATCGGATTAAAAAACTATTGAACTTGAATTTCGAAAACAGGATCCCTTACTTTTTTGTGTATTAAGTCTTCTATATCTGCACACACCCTTATTCTTTTGAAATCTCGTTTCAGATTAAAAAATACCTAATAATAAAAATAGAGAAAATTGAGCGCAAAAAAACAGCATCCGTCTTAAATTACTAAAGCTATTGATGCAATTCGGAAAAAGAAGATTGTTGGCAGTAATTAAATATTTTAACAGATAAATAAAAAGACAGACCTACAACTTTTGGGTAACGATCTTGAAGGAGAGTTGATTCACTATGACCTCTCTATGAAAGCTTTTTTTTTTGGGCTTGTGAAGAATGGCCATACAATTAGCAGAGAGAAATGTCGTTTCGCCACAAAGCCATATTGTCAGAAAGGAAAGGTACTGGAACATGTTATAGCAGGTCTCTTAGGCTCAGCAAAGAAGATACAAATGAATGTTAGTGGTTTATTCGTTCCCTCCTTTAGTAATTTTTCAATGAAAAAATAAGAGTGAATAGTTGAAAGAAAATTTCAGCACAGCCTACAGGAGGGTGGATCCAAATAAACTACTTCATTTCCTGATTATTTCAAACCTTGCTTTAGTTTGGCAATCTTACGAAGAAAAAATCTGCGTTACTGCGCTTAAGTAACCACTTTAGACACACACAAAATTGTGATTTGGGCGTTCGAATTTGATTACTTATTAGTAAAATAGTAGATTATCCGCGATTAAAAAAATACAAATAATGCCGAAATAATTTCCAACAAAAAAAGACTTTAACGATGTAAAAGAAGAAGTCTTGGAATTACGAGGGAGCGTTTTTATATTCGCGGAATGATCGGGTTGTAGGGGGGTGATTAGGCGCATTGGGGGCGTGGCCTGTGCAGCGACTCATAATTAGTATGAATACGAAGTTTAATTGTTATTAGACAGTTAGTCTTTGAGCTATCGTCAACCAAGTAACATAATCAGGAGTGAAAAGTGAAATATGGAAAAAATCGCGTGTTCGCGTGCATTTTTGGACCTCTGTAATGAAGGCAAGGATGGTGTATTGAGTCGAATTGTTACTGGAGACGAAACTTGGGTTCATCATTATGAACCTGAGTCCAAACAAGACTCCATGCAGTGGCATAAAAAGAGCACAGCACCTCCCAAAAAATTTAAAGTGTCACAATCAGCTGGGAAACTCATGGCAACGGTATTTTGGGACTCGGAAGGAATATTGTTGATTGATTATAAAGATAAAGGTGTTTCTATAACCGGAGAGTATTACGCTTCAATATTAGAGCGACTAAAAGAAGCCATTAAAGAGAAAAGACGGGGAAAATTGACGAAAGGTGTGCTGCTTTTGCACGATAACGCGCCCGTCCACAAGAGCCGCGTTGCGTTAGCTGCCCTGCATAAGGTGGGCTTCGAAATTGTGAATCACCCACCCTACAGCCCAGACCTGGCCCCCGAGTGATTATTACCTGTTTCCGAAAATGAAAAAAGAGCTGCGGGGTAAAAAATTTACTGCCGATGATGAAGTCAAGGAGGCAGTTTCGGCGTATTTTGCAGATAAAGAGAAATCATTTTTTTATGAGGGTATAAATAAATTAATTGAAAGATGTGAAAAATGTATCCGTCTTGCAGGTGAATATATTGAAAAAGAAAAATAATTTGGTTTTTTATTTCCACCCCTTATTCCCCATTCCGCGAATATAAAAACGCTCCCTCGTAAGAACGTTTATTATTTCATCGAAAATGTCTGCCACCATTAAATCTAAAGCCTTTTACAGAAACTGTGGAAATATAGACGTAATTTAGTATCAATTCATAGAACTATATTGAGGACATTTTACCCGAAAAAACAGTAAACAGGTTATGCGTTTATTATCTATTAGATAACGGATTCATTATAGCTACATATTATACGATACTATTACTACGAAAAATAAGTTTTTGATTGATTCCCGAGCTATAAAATTGTAGTTTAATATTTTATTAGAAAAGCGGTATAAAAGCTTTTATATCTCCTGAAATAAACTTGATAATATTAACATCTTTATTACTAACATAGTGTGATGTTTTAATGTTTTTAGGTATAAGACGTAATTTCTAGTTTTATGAGGGAACACTTTTATATCCCCTTGCTACGGTTTAGTTGGTAGTTTTAGATATTGGGTGTAATAATGTTGATGATCAATGTTGTATCGTAAAGAAATGCACATTTTTTTACTTACCATATCCCAGTCGATGCTCTTGAAGAACTGATGACTTGTGATCTCTTGGAAAGAATCGTGACCATGGCAACCCAAACGATCCGCAGGATTTTTATTTAAGAATCCTTTAAGAACGTTGGCTGCTTTTACGCTAAGAGATCGAGGTATACGAATAGTCTTCTCTAGAATAACTTGGAAAAGGTAGTCTTCAGTGTTTTGATCCGGATTTTCAGACGCTCCAGCAATATCGAAAGGCGACCTACCAGCCAACATTTCATACAGTAACACACCTACATATTTACATAACAGATTAGTTAGTTCTGAAAGCAAAATATAAATCAGAATTGTTTACCTAACGCCCACCAATCTACGGAAAATCCGTAATCTTCTCCGCGTAGAATTTCTGGAGCAATATAATTGGGAGTTCCACAGAATGTCGATGTCGTATCGCCGTGTCGAATTCCTTCTTTACACATACCGTAATCGGTCAATTTAATATGACCTTCGTGATCCAATAATACGTTATCTAATTTCAAGTCCCTATAAATGATACCTTTACTATGTAGAAAGTGCAACGCTAATGATATTTCAGCAGCGTAGAATCTAGCGTGTTCTTCAGGTAACCTCCTTTGCCTCTGCATGTGGAACATGAGGTCGCCGCCTCTTACGAATTCTATTACGAAGAATAAACGCGATGGTGTTTGGAAGCATGAGTGCAAACCTACGAGGAATGGATGATTTGACGCGGTTTCGAAGACGTGCTTCTCAGTCTGGACCCAATCTATGTCTTCGTCGTCAGTAACTAAAGCTTTCTTGATAACTTTCATAGCGTAGATACGTTTAGTCTTTTTCAATTCGACCATGAGGACCTTAGCATACGATCCACGGCCTATTACGCGGATCAATTCGAAGTCGCTGAGGGAATACTGTCGTTCGGCTCCGGGTTCGAGAATACTTTCTGGTATTGTTGATTTTTCCGGATCTTCGACTGGAATAGATTCACCTGTAATGACTGTATGTGTTATGTTACGTTGTTTTAGAACTATATTTGTTAGGATGTAAATTACCGGTAACATCTGGTGGTGGTTCTGGATAACCTCTTAGGGAGCCCTTATCAAAGCGATCATTTGAGGAAGCACTGACGTCATGACTTTCACCATTATGGTCTTCTTTAATAATCGGATCGACGTGTTCGTTGGTACATGCAATGTGTACAACTTTGTGGCACTTCTTGTGTACCAATAGTTTGCATTGGATGCATTTGAAGCCTTGCCTCCCTAATCCCCAGATACGATCATGGCAGAATGCGCAAAATGCTTTCTGAAAATTGAAATGACGTCAAGGTTCAACAAAGAATTTAGAAAACAGGATTCACAGCTTTAGTTATTTGTTGTAACATTAACATTTATCATAAAATCAGTTCATTGCACTTATAACTGATACAATCTTGATATTGTCACAAAACTCTAATTAACATGTTAATATTGAAGCGGGTTACTAGTGCATGTAAAGTTTACAACATGACATGTGATAGCAATAAAAAAAGTTGCGTGTCATGAATGTTTAAATATATTCGTGACTACAAATTATTTACGCGATTAATTTTAAGCACAGGGTGTGTCATTTTACGAGATTCTTGCATGTAGTTTACATTACTCATATTAAGTATATTTTTATTAGGTTAATATTAATTGCAAGTAATAAATTCCGTAGAAGTAAAAGAAGAGACTTTCGTTTTAACACATTTCACTTTGAAGTTATTCCAGTGAGAGGGCGTACAATTTAGGAACAGATATATTTACCAATGATGGCACCAAATATTGTGCTGAGGCAGGATTCGTTAATAATCTGTTTGAAGTCAGTTCTATTTCCACAGTGGATGATGTGGGAAGTTATAATGTTATGCAACGATTTTAACCCTTTTCAAGTTGTGCTTAGATTGCTTATGCTCAGGGAACCCGACGCAAACTACTGAATAAAAGTTTAATTGCAGTTAGTCCCTTCGTTTGTTTTTGGTATATGATGCAAATTACATTCAAAACAGAGTAGTATTCGGGGTATATTACATACGAAAATGAAAATGTTTGAAATATTATACGATTTTGTTAGTTAGAATATGTAGAATTCTAAATTAATTACTCATCAACAATAGTTAAATGAGGTTGAAACCATTTGAATAAATGACGGGAGGGAAGGGGGATAATAACAGGATTTTATGCTTAACATTGTTTGAGTGAATTCCAACCTTTTATCGCCACTAATTTTCGCGTATTCAGCTTCTTCAGGAGATTTCTAAAGTCTGATGTTGTTGTCTTCTGCTCCACAACCACAACACCGAAACGGTTGCAGTTCATCGAACTGTAAGAATGGATGATGAAGAAGAAGAAACAAGGTATGAACAAGAAGTCGATGAAACAACAATATCAGTCCTAACGGAAATGTCAAGTTCAAACTTATCTACGCGACAACACCCCGAAGACTTCAACATAGTAAACAACGGTCGTGAAAATCTACGCTCAGTCTATGTAGTTCACGAAACAACTGTCAAAAACAAAATTTTACACTTCCTCTGTTTTTTATTTTATTTCAAAATTGATGCAGATTTTTGAAAAATAATATTAATTGAAAGAACCGAAATTTCTAATTTAGAAAAAGAGGGCATTGACCTAAAACGCTTTTTTTCGTGTTTTGTATTTCAAATAATTTGTAATAGGTATTCGTTTACAAAACTCTAAAACAATGTATGCAGCAATTTTCTTTTTACAAACCTATGGAACAATCTACAACAAACTTGAACCAATCCTGGAATAACTTATAATAAAATTTTTAATTTCGAAAAAACGTCCTTTTTTGGACCAATTTTGAATATTTATTTGCAAAACGCTGGAACAAAGTTAATTAAAAGTTTTTTAAATGTCAAGTTGAGAATGCTGACTAAAAATGTTTTTTTTCTGTCTCTCCTGAAAATTGTGTACAAAAATGTGCGGATGAAGTTAAAAAAAATCAAGAAAAAAGGGGGTCCTCCCCCTCCCTCATCCCTCTGTTATCACAACACCGTAACGGATGCAGCTCATCGAACTGTAACGAATCAGCGAAGCGAAGAAGTAACAACGTATTAACGAGGAGCAGAAAACAACAACATCAATCTTTAGAAACCTTCTGAAAAAGCTTACATCATGAAACGTCAAGTGCAAACTTATCTACACGACAACACCCGGAAGACTTCAACATAGTAAACAACGGTCGTGAAAATCTACGCTCAGTCTGTATAGTTCATGTTTTTCCCCCAAAAATGATGCAAATTTTTGAAAAATAATATTAATAACTGAAAGAATCAAAATTTAGTGGACTTAAAACCGTTTTTTTTCGTGTTTTGTTTTGTAGTAGGTATTTGTTTACAAAACTCTAAAACAATGTATGTAGCAATTTTCTTTTTACAAACCTATGGAACAATCTACAACAAACTTGAATCAAGTCCGGAATAACTGATAATAAATAATAGCATTTTTAATTTCGAAAAAACATCCTTTTTTTGGTCTAATTTTGAATATTATTGTACAAAACGCTGGAACAAAGATAATCAAAATTTTTTTAAATGTCAAGTTGAGAGTGCTCACTAAAAATGTTTTTTTTGTACTCGCTTATCAAAACCTGTCATTTCACGATTCGATTTGCGTGCGTAAAAGTCACTTTAAACACGAGTGCGTAAAAGTAAAGTTGGTACTTCCTGGAACTTGATTAATTTATAGTGACATTTTAAAATCATAAATCCCTAACCTTAATAATATGGTCATAAACGATAACGTATTTAACAATATGTAATTATTATTATAGTTCTCGTACAAAAAATATTGTACAAACTTCGTGCGTGAAACATTTCGCGAATTCGTGTCCATCGCCTCCGACTCGCGCTTTAAACTGGTCACTCATTCACGAAATATGATTTCACGCACTTGGTTCGTAAATAACTATTTTCTGTCTAATTTTGAATATTTGTTTACAAACGTATTGAAAAATGTAGAAAATAATGTAAAATAATGTGAAAAAAAGTAAAAAATTCAAGAAAAAAAAAAGGGGGGTCGCCATCCCCTCTCCCGGGGAGGGTGAAAGGAGGGGGAGGGAGGGGGTACGACACGAGAAGTGGTACCCGTAACAATAAAACATTAAATAACTAAATCAATACTTTTTCTAGGCAGAACGAAGTCTGCCGGGCCAGCTTGTTTGAAATATTTGAAAATCTAGAACAATGGAGAGCAAATGTAAAATGCAATACAATAGAAATGTGCAGGATTCACGCAAAAAGTTAATAAGTCCAATTCTGCCATTTTTTAGCTGCTCACAGATCCTAAATATTTATGGTGATTTTGAGTGATATTCAAGTCTGTTTTTACGTAAACGTTAATAAGTAATATGCAGAAAAAATTCCAAATTGTACGACTTCAGGCAAAAGCTTATACGTCCATAACATTATGTTTTTATTTGTAAACTTAAGCAAAACTAAATAAGTGACGCACACCCTACATAAAAGGTTATAACATTTCAAGCAGAAGTTGATAAATACCTTCAGATCCGGATCTGAATTGGTACACAACACTTTTAGGTAATGATAAAATGATGAAAATTCTCCAAGAAATCAGGAAGAAGAATAGGGTATCAGTTTGGGATGTTATGGGAAAGAGGAAGAACCCTGCACCTATCTGGACGAGGATCTGGGTTATCGCATTTAACTAAAATAGTTGCCAATCTTCAAATTTTTCTTTTCTTTAAATTACACTGTTCATTACTTAACTATGTATCATTGGTTTTAAGCATATTAATCAAATAAAAAAGAAAAATCAAAAAAATTCCTAAGTCCATGTCTATTTTTTAAGCAAAACTTAATAAGTACACGGCATTCAATGAAAACGTATGTCCAACAAAAAAAACCTGAATGTTGTAGGAAAGATTTGTTTTTTTTGTAAACTCCTAGCATGATCTTATTATGGAGAACACAACAATTTTGTCAATATTTTGCTTTATTATGTGATTATTCAATTTATAAGCTACTGATATAAAAAATCTTGATACTGAATGCTTTCGCAAATAAACTAACAAAAAAACAAACCTAAAACACATTGGAAGAACTAATGAAGAGGTGGGGGTTGGGGGATAGGTGAACATTATTTTACAAAACTCTGGCACAATGTCAATACTTTCAATCCTTTTAAACGCATTTATTTCAAATTAGCTTCATATTAATTATCGCAATTCATCCATATTTTGTTTTGTTTGTAAAAGGAAAATAAAAAACAAAACGGGAAATTCTTTTTAGAACTCAATTTCAAGCCAAAAAGAACATTCTGAGTTTATTACTCCAACATTTAGCTTTCGGTGATGGTTTAATTCCCTAGTTCATCCTCCTTTTGTCGAGTAGACGGATAAAAGAATATCAAGGCGTATTCTTCAAACGCGTATTCCGTTTAGATCGCAGCTGATTGTAATTCATTGGATAGAATAAGCAATGCCAGCGATGTATACATGCAATTAACTTCTTTACGACAACAACCAGTACAAATACTCGTAGTGTGTATTTGTTTGGGACAGCATGGTTCGTAATTATATTTTTGAAATCAGCGTTTGTACTGCACTGTCTACGTTTGACGCTATCACAATTGTCTACGAGCTTAACACACAAAATGCTTGAAAATTTCATCCTTTACACGAAACCAATTCAAATCCTCAAAGCTACGGTAAAAAAGCTCATTATTCTCTGTATTGTTGGGTATTTATTTTATTCGCAAAGAGACAATTAATCCAGTCTATCGTTGGATATAAGTGCTTGTATCTAAGTAGAAACGACGCTCTTGCTTTCCCGCCAATTTTAAATTCGTGCCTTAATGTATTGGTGATTGTGGTAAAATCTAATTCATATTAAAAACAAGTTGAAGTTACTGTCAATTTTTAATTAACCTGTAGATGTCTCGAGATACATACAATTCTGATATTATAAATATTCAAAATGACCAAACACCATCACTTGCTAAACAGATCGATGAAATCATCTCGGCAACTC
>CM043022.1:41872767-42104747 GCA_023690525.1 Holotrichia oblita
TAGCAAATTTCACCGTTTTTTCGAAATATCTCGGCAACTATGAGAGATAGAGCCGAAATCTCTTCGGTACAACACTCAGAACGCCGAGTACAATCTGTTCCACCCATCGGAGTTTAAAATTCGACAAATGCCCGGCTAGCAAATTTCACCGTTTTTTCGAAATATCTCGGCAACTATGAGAGATAGAGCCGAAATCTCTTCGGTACAACACTCAGAACGCCGAGTACAATCTGTTCCACCCATCGGAGTTTAAAAATTCGACAAATGCCCGGCTAGCAAATTTCACCGTTTTTTCGAAATATCTCGGCAACTATGAGAGATAGAGCCGAAATCTCTTCGGTACAACACTCAGAACGCCGAGTACAATCTGTTCCACCCATCGGAGTTTAAAAATTCGACAAATGCCCGGCTAGCAAATTTCACCGTTTTTTCGAAATATCTCGGCAACTATGAGAGATAGAGCCGAAATCTCTTCGGTACAACACTCAGAACGCCGAGTACAATCTGTTCCACCCATCGGAGTTTAAAAATTCGACAAATGCCCGGCTAGCAAATTTCACCGTTTTTTCGAAATATCTCGGCAACTATGAGAGATAGAGCCGAAATCTCTTCGGTACAACACTCAGAACGCCGAGTACAATCTGTTCCACCCATCGGAGTTTAAAAATTCGACAAATGCCCGGCTAGCAAATTTCACCGTTTTTTCGAAATATCTCGGCAACTATGAGAGATAGAGCCGAAATCTCTTCGGTACAACACTCAGAACGCCGAGTACAATCTGTTCCACCCATCGGAGTTTAAAAATTCGACAAATGCCCGGCTAGCAAATTTCACCGTTTTTTCGAAATATCTCGGCAACTATGAGAGATAGAGCCGAAATCTCTTCGGTACAACACTCAGAACGCCGAGTACAATCTGTTCCACCCATCGGAGTTTAAAAATTCGACAAATGCCCGGCTAGCAAATTTCACCGTTTTTTCGAAATATCTCGGCAACTATGAGAGATAGAGCCGAAATCTCTTCGGTACAACACTCAGAACGCCGAGTACAATCTGTTCCACCCATCGGAGTTTAAAAATTCGACAAATGCCCGGCTAGCAAATTTCACCGTTTTTTCGAAATATCTCGGCAACTATGAGAGATAGAGCCGAAATCTCTTCGGTACAACACTCAGAACGCCGAGTACAATCTGTTCCACCCATCGGAGTTTAAAAATTCGACAAATGCCCGGCTAGCAAATTTCACCGTTTTTTCGAAATATCTCGGCAACTATGAGAGATAGAGCCGAAATCTCTTCGGTACAACACTCAGAACGCCGAGTACAATCTGTTCCACCCATCGGAGTTTAAAAATTCGACAAATGCCCGGCTAGCAAATTTCACCGTTTTTTCGAAATATCTCGGCAACTATGAGAGATAGAGCCGAAATCTCTTCGGTACAACACTCAGAACGCCGAGTACAATCTGTTCCACCCATCGGAGTTTAAAAATTCGACAAATGCCCGGCTAGCAAATTTCACCGTTTTTTCGAAATATCTCGGCAACTATGAGAGATAGAGCCGAAATCTCTTCGGTACAACACTCAGAACGCCGAGTACAATCTGTTCCACCCATCGGAGTTTAAAAATTCGACAAATGCCCGGCTAGCAAATTTCACCGTTTTTTCGAAATATCTCGGCAACTATGAGAGATAGAGCCGAAATCTCTTCGGTACAACACTCAGAACGCCGAGTACAATCTGTTCCACCCATCGGAGTTTAAAAATTCGACAAATGCCCGGCTAGCAAATTTCACCGTTTTTTCGAAATATCTCGGCAACTATGAGAGATAGAGCCGAAATCTCTTCGGTACAACACTCAGAACGCCGAGTACAATCTGTTCCACCCATCGGAGTTTAAAAATTCGACAAATGCCCGGCTAGCAAATTTCACCGTTTTTTCGAAATATCTCGGCAACTATGAGAGATAGAGCCGAAATCTCTTCGGTACAACACTCAGAACGCCGAGTACAATCTGTTCCACCCATCGGAGTTTAAAAATTCGACAAATGCCCGGCTAGCAAATTTCACCGTTTTTTCGAAATATCTCGGCAACTATGAGAGATAGAGCCGAAATCTCTTCGGTACAACACTCAGAACGCCGAGTACAATCTGTTCCACCCATCGGAGTTTAAAAATTCGACAAATGCCCGGCTAGCAAATTTCACCGTTTTTTCGAAATATCTCGGCAACTATGAGAGATAGAGCCGAAATCTCTTCGGTACAACACTCAGAACGCCGAGTACAATCTGTTCCACCCATCGGAGTTTAAAAATTCGACAAATGCCCGGCTAGCAAATTTCACCGTTTTTTCGAAATATCTCGGCAACTATGAGAGATAGAGCCGAAATCTCTTCGGTACAACACTCAGAACGCCGAGTACAATCTGTTCCACCCATCGGAGTTTAAAAATTCGACAAATGCCCGGCTAGCAAATTTCACCGTTTTTTCGAAATATCTCGGCAACTATGAGAGATAGAGCCGAAATCTCTTCGGTACAACATTCAGAACGCCGAGTACAATCTGTTCCACCCATCGGAGTTTAAAAATTCGACAAATGCCCGGCTAGCAAATTTCACCGTTTTTTCGAAATATCTCGGCAACTATGAGAGATAGAGCCGAAATCTCTTCGGTACAACACTCAGAACGCCGAGTACAATCTGTTCCACCCATCGGAGTTTAAAAATTCGACAAATGCCCGGCTAGCAAATTTCACCGTTTTTTCGAAATATCTCGGCAACTATGAGAGATAGAGCCGAAATCTCTTCGGTACAACACTCAGAACGCCGAGTACAATCTGTTCCACCCATCGGAGTTTAAAAATTCGACAAATGCCCGGCTAGCAAATTTCACCGTTTTTTCGAAATATCTCGGCAACTATGAGAGATAGAGCCGAAATCTCTTCGGTACAACACTCAGAACGCCGAGTACAATCTGTTCCACCCATCGGAGTTTAAAAATTCGACAAATGCCCGGCTAGCAAATTTCACCGTTTTTTCGAAATATCTCGGCAACTATGAGAGATAGAGCCGAAATCTCTTCGGTACAACACTCAGAACGCCGAGTACAATCTGTTCCACCCATCGGAGTTTAAAAATTCGACAAATGCCCGGCTAGCAAATTTCACCGTTTTTTCGAAATATCTCGGCAACTATGAGAGATAGAGCCGAAATCTCTTCGGTACAACACTCAGAACGCCGAGTACAATCTGTTCCACCCATCGGAGTTTAAAAATTCGACAAATGCCCGGCTAGCAAATTTCTCGGTTTTTTCGAAATATCTCGGCAACTATGAGAGATAGAGCCGAAATCTCTTCGGTACAACACTCAGAACGCCGAGTACAATCTGTTCCACCCATCGGAGTTTAAAAATTCGACAAATGCCCGGCTAGCAAATTTCACCGTTTTTTCGAAATATCTCGGCAACTATGAGAGATAGAGCCGAAATCTCTTCGGTACAACACTCAGAACGCCGAGTACAATCTGTTCCACCCATCGGAGTTTAAAAATTCGACAAATGCCCGGCTAGCAAATTTCACCGTTTTTTCGAAATATCTCGGCAACTATGAGAGATAGAGCCGAAATCTCTTCGGTACAACACTCAGAACGCCGAGTACAATCTGTTCCACCCATCGGAGTTTAAAAATTCGACAAATGCCCGGCTAGCAAATTTCACCGTTTTTCGAAATATCTCGGCAACTATGAGAGATAGAGCCGAAATCTCTTCGGTACAACACTCAGAACGCCGAGTACAATCTGTTCCACCCATCGGAGTTTAAAAATTCGACAAATGCCCGGCTAGCAAATTTCACCGTTTTTTCGAAATATCTCGGCAACTATGAGAGATAGAGCCGAAATCTCTTCGGTACAACACTCAGAACGCCGAGTACAATCTGTTCCACCCATCGGAGTTTAAAAATTCGACAAATGCCCGGCTAGCAAATTTCTCGGTTTTTTCGAAATATCTCGGCAACTATGAGAGATAGAGCCGAAATCTCTTCGGTACAACACTCAGAACGCCGAGTACAATCTGTTCCACCCATCGGAGTTTAAAAATTCGACAAATGCCCGGCTAGCAAATTTCACCGTTTTTTCGAAATATCTCGGCAACTATGAGAGATAGAGCCGAAATCTCTTCGGTACAACACTCAGAACGCCGAGTACAATCTGTTCCACCCATCGGAGTTTAAAAATTCGACAAATGCCCGGCTAGCAAATTTCTCGGTTTTTTCGAAATATCTCGGCAACTATGAGAGATAGAGCCGAAATCTCTTCGGTACAACACTCAGAACGCCGAGTACAATCTGTTCCACCCATCGGAGTTTAAAAATTCGACAAATGCCCGGCTAGCAAATTTCACCGTTTTTTCGAAATATCTCGGCAACTATGAGAGATAGAGCCGAAATCTCTTCGGTACAACACTCAGAACGCCGAGTACAATCTGTTCCACCCATCGGAGTTTAAAAATTCGACAAATGCCCGGCTAGCAAATTTCACCGTTTTTTCGAAATATCTCGGCAACTATGAGAGATAGAGCCGAAATCTCTTCGGTACAACACTCAGAACGCCGAGTACAATCTGTTCCACCCATCGGAGTTTAAAAATTCGACAAATGCCCGGCTAGCAAATTTCTCGGTTTTTTCGAAATATCTCGGCAACTATGAGAGATAGAGCCGAAATCTCTTCGGTACAACACTCAGAACGCCGAGTACAATCTGTTCCACCCATCGGAGTTTAAAAATTCGACAAATGCCCGGCTAGCAAATTTCACCGTTTTTTCGAAATATCTCGGCAACTATGAGAGATAGAGCCGAAATCTCTTCGGTACAACATTCAGAACGCCGAGTACAATCTGTTCCACCCATCGGAGTTTAAAAATTCGACAAATGCCCGGCTAGCAAATTTCTCGGTTTTTTCGAAATATCTCGGCAACTATGAGAGATAGAGCCGAAATCTCTTCGGTACAACACTCAGAACGCCGAGTACAATCTGTTCCACCCATCGGAGTTTAAAAATTCGACAAATGCCCGGCTAGCAAATTTCTCGGTTTTTTCGAAATATCTCGGCAACTATGAGAGATAGAGCCGAAATCTCTTCGGTACAACACTCAGAACGCCGAGTACAATCTGTTCCACCCATCGGAGTTTAAAAATTCGACAAATGCCCGGCTAGCAAATTTCTCGGTTTTTTCGAAATATCTCGGCAACTATGAGAGATAGAGCCGAAATCTCTTCGGTACAACACTCAGAACGCCGAGTACAATCTGTTCCACCCATCGGAGTTTAAAAATTCGACAAATGCCCGGCTAGCAAATTTCTCGGTTTTTTTCGAAATATCTCGGCAACTATGAGAGATAGAGCCGAAATCTCTTCGGTACAACACTCAGAACGCCGAGTACAATCTGTTCCACCCATCGGAGTTTAAAAATTCGACAAATGCCCGGCTAGCAAATTTCACCGTTTTTTCGAAATATCTCGGCAACTATGAGAGATAGAGCCGAAATCTCTTCGGTACAACACTCAGAACGCCGAGTACAATCTGTTCCACCCATCGGAGTTTAAAAATTCGACAAATGCCCGGCTAGCAAATTTCTCGGTTTTTTCGAAATATCTCGGCAACTATGAGAGATAGAGCCGAAATCTCTTCGGTACAACACTCAGAACGCCGAGTACAATCTGTTCCACCCATCGGAGTTTAAAAATTCGACAAATGCCCGGCTAGCAAATTTCACCGTTTTTTCGAAATATCTCGGCAACTATGAGAGATAGAGCCGAAATCTCTTCGGTACAACACTCAGAACGCCGAGTACAATCTGTTCCACCCATCGGAGTTTAAAAATTCGACAAATGCCCGGCTAGCAAATTTCTCGGTTTTTTCGAAATATCTCGGCAACTATGAGAGATAGAGCCGAAATCTCTTCGGTACAACACTCAGAACGCCGAGTACAATCTGTTCCACCCATCGGAGTTTAAAAATTCGACAAATGCCCGGCTAGCAAATTTCACCGTTTTTTCGAAATATCTCGGCAACTATGAGAGATAGAGCCGAAATCTCTTCGGTACAACACTCAGAACGCCGAGTACAATCTGTTCCACCCATCGGAGTTTAAAAATTCGACAAATGCCCGGCTAGCAAATTTCTCTGTTTTTTCGAAATATCTCGGCAACTATGAGAGATAGAGCCGAAATCTCTTCGGTACAACATTCAGAACGCCGAGTACAATCTGTTCCACCCATCGGAGTTTAAAAATTCGACAAATGCCCGGCTAGCAAATTTCACCGTTTTTTCGAAATATCTCGGCAACTATGAGAGATAGAGCCGAAATCTCTTCGGTACAACACTCAGAACGCCGAGTACAATCTGTTCCACCCATCGGAGTTTAAAAATTCGACAAATGCCCGGCTAGCAAATTTCTCGGTTTTTTCGAAATATCTCGGCAACTATGAGAGATAGAGCCGAAATCTCTTCGGTACAACACTCAGAACGCCGAGTACAATCTGTTCCACCCATCGGAGTTTAAAAATTCGACAAATGCCCGGCTAGCAAATTTCACCGTTTTTTCGAAATATCTCGGCAACTATGAGAGATAGAGCCGAAATCTCTTCGGTACAACACTCAGAACGCCGAGTACAATCTGTTCCACCCATCGGAGTTTAAAAATTCGACAAATGCCCGGCTAGCAAATTTCACCGTTTTTTCGAAATATCTCGGCAACTATGAGAGATAGAGCCGAAATCTCTTCGGTACAACACTCAGAACGCCGAGTACAATCTGTTCCACCCATCGGAGTTTAAAAATTCGACAAATGCCCGGCTAGCAAGTTTCACCGTTTTTTCGAAATATCTCGGCAACTATGAGAGATAGAGCCGAAATCTCTTCGGTACAACACTCAGAACGCCGAGTACAATCTGTTCCACCCATCGGAGTTTAAAAATTCGACAAATGCCCGGCTAGCAAATTTCTCGTTTTTTCGAAATATCTCGGCAACTATGAGAGATAGAGCCGAAATCTCTTCGGTACAACACTCAGAACGCCGAGTACAATCTGTTCCACCCATCGGAGTTTAAAAATTCGACAAATGCCCGGCTAGCAAATTTCACCGTTTTTTCGAAATATCTCGGCAACTATGAGAGATAGAGCCGAAATCTCTTCGGTACAACACTCAGAACGCCGAGTACAATCTGTTCCACCCATCGGAGTTTAAAAATTCGACAAATGCCCGGCTAGCAAATTTCACCGTTTTTTCGAAATATCTCGGCAACTATGAGAGATAGAGCCGAAATCTCTTCGGTACAACACTCAGAACGCCGAGTACAATCTGTTCCACCCATCGGAGTTTAAAAATTCGACAAATGCCCGGCTAGCAAATTTCACCGTTTTTTCGAAATATCTCGGCAACTATGAGAGATAGAGCCGAAATCTCTTCGGTACAACACTCAGAACGCCGAGTACAATCTGTTCCACCCATCGGAGTTTAAAAATTCGACAAATGCCCGGCTAGCAAATTTCACCGTTTTTTCGAAATATCTCGGCAACTATGAGAGATAGAGCCGAAATCTCTTCGGTACAACACTCAGAACGCCGAGTACAATCTGTTCCACCCATCGGAGTTTAAAAATTCGACAAATGCCCGGCTAGCAAATTTCACTGTTTTTTCGAAATATCTCGGCAACTATGAGAGATAGAGCCGAAATCTCTTCGGTACAACACTCAGAACGCCGAGTACAATCTGTTCCACCCATCGGAGTTTAAAAATTCGACAAATGCCCGGCTAGCAAATTTCACCGTTTTTTCGAAATATCTCGGCAACTATGAGAGATAGAGCCGAAATCTCTTCGGTACAACACTCAGAACGCCGAGTACAATCTGTTCCACCCATCGGAGTTTAAAAATTCGACAAATGCCCGGCTAGCAAATTTCTCGGTTTTTTCGAAATATCTCGGCTGCTATGAGAGATAGAGCCGAAATCTCTTCGGTACAACACTCAGAACGCCGAGTACAATCTGTTCCACCCTTCGGAGGTAAACAACTCGCTACATGTAAGCTACTTGTACGCTACATGTAAGCTACTTGTACTCTAGTTGTACGCTACTTGTACGCTAGTTGTACGCTACTTGTGCGCCACGTGTACGCTACTAGTACGCTACTTGTACGCGACGTGTACGCTACTAGTACGCTACTTGTACGCTACTTGTACGCTACTTGTACGCTACTTGTACGCTACTTGTACGCTACTTGTACGCTACTTGTACGCTACTTGTACGCTACTTGTACGCTACTTGTACGCTACTTGTACGCTACTTGTACGCTACTTGTACGCTACTTGTACGCTACTTGTACGCTACTTGTACGCTACTTGTACGCTACTTGTACGCTACTTGTACGCTACTTGTACGCTACTTGTGCGCCACGTGTACGCTACTAGTACGCTACTTGTACGCTACTTGTACGCTACTTGTACGCTACTTGTACGCTACTTGTACGCTACTTGTACGCTACTTGTACGCTACTTGTACGCTACTTGTACGCTACTTGTACGCTACTTGTACGCTACTTGTACGCTACTTGTACGCTACTTGTACGCTACTTGTACGCTACTTGTACGCTACTTGTACGCTACTTGTACGCTACTTGTACGCTACTTGTACGCTACTTGTACGCTACTTGTACGCTACTTGTGTACGCTACTTGTACGCTACTTGTACGCTACTTGTACGCTACTTGTACGCTACTTGTACGCTACTTGTACGCTACTTGTACGCTACTTGTACGCTACTTGTACGCTACTTGTACGCTACTTGTACGCTACTTGTACGCTACTTGTACGCTACTTGTACGCTACTTGTACGCTACTTGTACGCTACTTGTACGCTACTTGTACGCTACGTGTACGCTACTTGTACGCTACTTGTACGCTACTTGTACGCTACTTGTACGCTACTTGTACGCTACTAGTACGCTACTTGTACGCTACTTGTACGCTACTTGTACGCTACTTGTACGCTACTTGTACGCTACTTGTACGCTACTTGTACGCTACTTGTACGCTACTTGTACGCTACTTGTACGCTACTTGTACGCTACTTGTACGCTACTTGTACGCTACTTGTACGCTACTTGTACGCTACTTGTACGCTACTTGTACGCTACTTGTACGCTACTTGTACGCTACTTGTACGCTACTTGTACGCTACTTGTACGCTACTTGTACGCTACTTGTACGCTACTTGTACGCTACTTGTACGCTACTTGTACGCTACTTGTACGCTACTTGTACGCTACTTGTACGCTACTTGTACGCTACTTGTACGCTACTTGTACGCTACTTGTACGCTACTTGTACGCTACTTGTACGCTACTTGTACGCTACTTGTACGCTACTTGTACGCTACTTGTACGCTACTTGTACGCTACTTGTACGCTACTTGTACGCTACTTGTACGCTACTTGTACGCTACTTGTACGCTACTTGTACGCTACTTGTACGCTACTTGTACGCTACTTGTACGCTACTTGTACGCTACTTGTACGCTACTTGTACGCTACTTGTACGCTACTTGTACGCTACTTGTACGCTACTTGTACGCTACTTGTACGCTACTTGTACGCTACTTGTACGCTACTTGTACGCTACTTGTACGCTACTTGTACGCTACTTGTACGTACGCTACTTGTACGCTACTTGTACGCTACTTGTACGCTACTTGTACGCTACTTGTACGCTACTTGTACGCTACTACTTGTACGCTACTTGTACGCTACTTGTACGCTACTTGTACGCTACTTGTACGCTACTTGTACGCTACTTGTACGCTACTTGTACGCTACTTGTACGCTACTTGTACGCTACTTGTACGCTACTTGTACGCTACTTGTACGCTACTTGTACGCTACTTGTACGCTACTTGTACGCTACTTGTACGCTACTTGTACGCTACTTGTACGCTACTTGTACGCTACTTGCTACTTGTACGCTACTTGTACGCTACTTGTACGCTACTTGTACGCTACTTGTACGCTACTTGTACGCTACTTGTACGCTACTTGTACGCTACTTGTACGCTACTTGTACGCTACTTGTACGCTACTTGTACGCTACTTGTACGCTACTTGTACGCTACTTGTACGCTACTTGTACGCTACTTGTACGCTACTTGTACGCTACTTGTACGCTACTTGTACGCTACTTGTACGCTACTTGTACGCTACTTGTACGCTACTTGTACGCTACTTGTACGCTACTTGTACGCTACTTGTACGCTACTTGTACGCTACTTGTACGCTACTTGTACGCTACTTGTACGCTACTTGTACGCTACTTGTACGCTACTTTGCTACGCTACTTGTACGCTACTTGTACGCTACTTGTACGCTACTTGTACGCTTGTACTTACTTGTACGCTACTTGTACGCTACTTGTACGCTACTTGTACGCTACTTGTACGCTACTTGTACGCTACTTGTACGCTACTTGTACGCTACTTGTACGCTACTTGTACGCTACTTGTACGCTACTTGTGTACTTGCTACTTGTACGCTACTTGTACGCTACTTGTACGCTACTTGTACGCTACTTGTACGCTACTTGTACGCTACTTGTACGCTACTTGTACGCTACTTGTACGCTACTTGTACGCTACTTGTACGCTACTTGTACGCTACTTGTACGCTACTTGTACGCTACTTGTACGCTACTTGTACGCTACTTGTTGTACGCGACGTACGCTACTAGTTGTACGCTACTTGTACGCTACGCTACTTGTACGCTACTTGTACGCTACTTGTACGCTACTTGTACGCTACTTGTACGCTACTTGTACGCTACTTGTACGCTACTTGTACGCTACTTGTACGCTACTTGTACGCTACTTGTGCTACTTGTACGCTACTTGTACGCTACTTGCTACTTGTACGCTACTTGTACGCTACTTGTACGCTACTTGTACGCTACTTGTACGCTACTTGTACGCTACTTGTACGCTACTTGTACGCTACTTGTACGCTACTTGTACGCTACTTGTACGCTACTTGTACGCTACTTGTACGCTACTTGTACGCTACTTGTACGCTACTTGTACGCTACTTGTACGCTACTTGTACGCTACTTGTACGCTAGTTGTACGCTACTTGTATGCTACTTGTACGCTACTTGTACGCTACTTGTACGCTACTTGTACGCTACTTGTACGCTACTTACTCGTCTAACGTACTTGTACGTTACTTGTACAATACTTGTACGATACTTGTACGCTACTTGTACGCTTCTTGTACGCTAAGTGTACGCTACTTGTACACTACTTGTACGCTACTTGTACGCTACTTGTACGCTACTTGTACGCTACTTGTACGCTACTTGTACGCTACTTGTACGCTACTTGTACGCTACTTGTACGCTACTTGTACGCTACTTGTACGCTACTTGTACGCTACTTGTACGCTACTTGTACGCTACTTGCATGCTACTTGTACTCTACTTGTACGCTGCTTGTACGCTACTTGTACGCTAAGTGTACGCTACTTGTACGCTACTTGTACGCTGCTTGTACAATACTTGTACGCTTTTCGCGAAAAATGAGGTACAAATTTCGGTTTTTCCACGATATCTCATCTATTATGAGAGATACTACCGTAAACTCTTCTTTACAACGTTCGGGACGATAAGCGCAATCTGTTCCACCCATCGGAGGTAAAAAAATTCGACAATTGCCCGGCTAGCAAAATTCACTTCTGAAGAAGATCACGACAAGATGATCGAAACGTTAAGTACCACAACTTTTCTACACGGCAGAGAACCCGAGAACCGAAGAGCAGCAATCAACAGCGGCCGTGAAAGCCTGAAGACTACACTGAAATAGTATATTATGACACTAGTGCATAATCAAGCACTTTTAAAGCACGAGTAACGAGTTTAAAGCCACGACTTTTTAGTATAAATGCAACAATAATTTTAATTAGAAGAAATTAAGCATGACATGACTGTATTTGACAGACATTTTGTACGCTTTTCTGAAACATTGTCGATAGCTTATGAGTGTGTTTTAATTGGTTTATGATAAATGCATACTAAAAAATTTATTCTTATGTCAGCGTCAAATAAATGTCAAAGTCGGCTCCAAACTTTGCTATAGTTGCAATCACGAAAGATGATCCCTGCGTCACTTACATAGAACTCAATCAACGACACTCAAAGAATACTTTTCATATCCAAATATCTATTTGTATGACAAGGACAGCCTGGATGACAGTTTGTATTTCGAAACGTTGTCTAGCACAGACGTACGGCTCGTACAATTCACTTGAATAAGACAAAGACGAGATTAGTTCGTTGTCTGCGCTTAAGCTATATATTTGACGTTTATACAAATCACAAAAATACTGTCAACACATCGAGCTACTAATCATTACCTTACTAAACTGTCAGATAGTCGTACGTACAGTGTAATTATTTTTTTGTATAAAATGGGGCAGTCGAATATAACATTATGTACATATATAACACGTACATACATAAATGGACTTTTATACGTAAAACACAAAAACTAACTTCCACGATAATATCATATGTAGATACATATGTACGGAAAAAGGAAATAAATCCAAAAAAAAAGGTTGGGGAATGCGGTTTGTAATAGGAAATTCCTTCTGTTTATTGCTTTGGCTAGCTTGATGTTGGTGTTCGTCCATTGTTTCATTTTCTTCTTTATGTTTAATCCAAAACGGTTGGTAATGTTTCGATAAAACCTCATCTGAAAGATAGTAAGGGTAGTTTCTCGACTGAAAACTAGTTAGGGAAAAAGGAAATAAATCGAAAAATAGTTTGGGGAATGCGGTTTAAACTATTTTTGGATTTATTTCCTTTTTCCCTAACTAGCTTTTGCTCGAGAAATTACCCTTACGATACATGTATGTAGAGGGTGTCTCTCTAGTGCGTCCAAGTACAATATCTTCCCTTGTAGATATTTTTTCTGAAAAATAATTATACGAAGGTTACTTGAATTGATATGGCACATCTTCTAAAATTACTTTCACTTATACAGGAAGTTCCACTTTTACTAAACAAAACAACTTTGTTATTTTAAATAGAATGGTATAATTTTTTCAATGCAATCGATTTCACGCATTATTTGCAAATATTTTGTATTAGGGTTCCCTGCACCAAAATTCTTTTTCTTTTTTTCTTTAAGATGGTGCAATAAGAAAATATTATGGAAAATTGTAAATATCTTCGAAACAGTTGAATTTAGCTATAGGGAATCCTAATACCAAACATTTGCAAATAATGCGTAGAATCGATTGCATTGAAAAAAATTATACTATTGTATTTCAAATAACAAAGTTGTATTTTGTTCAGTGAAAATGGAACATCCTGTATAAGTGAAAGTAATTTTGTAACATGTGCCATATCAATTGAAGTAACCTCCTGATAATGGATATGGTACTTGGACGCACTAGAGAGACACCTTGTACATATGCAGAACATTTAAAGTGACTAAGACCAGCTAGAAAAGAGATAGATCTACAGTTGGGCGGTTGTAAAACATATACGGAATAGCACGCTTGTCAACGCGTTAAATCCCTATATGCTTACAGCCGCCCCACTCTAGATCTATCTCTTTTCTAGCTGGCCTTAGTCACTCTAAATGTTCTGTATATTTATGTATAGATATATGGTAAGTTAGTTTTTTTTTAAAGAAAAATTTGAAAACTTAAAAAAATCTTTATTTCGAACAGTATCACAAATGTGTGAGCGTATTGCAACGTATACATACACTAAATATTAGTTATCCTAATTCCTAATTACATGACTTTTTATATTAAAAAAGTATCTTAGCTAAGCAAATCCAAATATTACACAAAAATCTTAGAATTATGATCTAATTAAACTTAACTTCAGGATGATTTCATGCTGCGCACCTAATACATAACTGCCTACATATCACCCTAGACAACTGTAACTAGATATACACTCAACAAAATTTCTATAGTTAGTTAAAGTAATTATCTGATCATTCAATTAACTTTATTTCCGAACGTATTCGGAAATTCGGTGATTTCGAATAGTTTGATCTTTAATCACGATTTCATGTCCGTTTATATTTTTAATCAGATAACTACCTTTTACAATGATCTCTTAGGGCCATATTTATAGTTTGCGCTTGAGGTTGTGTCGATACTTGAGTACGCAATTTTGACACATTTGCTTGGCATTTACGTCAGAATCGCGTGCTCAAGCATCGATACAACCTTAAGCACGAACTATATAATGACCCTAAATGTTGGTTCTATTTGTCTATATAAGTTATTTTGTACAAAGATGGGTAATGGATTAAGGTGAAAAGTTTCCTTATTTACTATAGACTGATATTGGTAAAATAAATGTGAATACAAAAAAATATTTTTTTTGTACTCGCTTATCAAAACCTGTCATTTCACGATTCGATTTGCGTGCGTAAAAAGCCACTTTAAGCACGAGTGCGTAAAAGTAAAGTTGGTACTTACTGGAACTCGATTAATTTAGTGACATTTTAAAATCATAAATCCCTAACCTTAATAATCTGGTCATAAACGATAACGTACATTAACAATATGTATTATTATTATAGTTCTCGTACAAAAAATATTGTACAAACTTCGTGCGTGAAACATTTCGCGAATTCGTGCCCATAAAGCGCTCGCCTCCGGCTCGCGTTTTAAACTGGTCACTCATTCGCGAAATATGATTTCACGCACTTGGTTCGTAAATAACTATTATAAAGCTATTAAAAGAAAATTTACTTTTTCTCCGCAAAAACCAGAACTGTAGTTAGTTCCTCTAATTCTTGCTTCAGGCAGGGTGTATCCAGGAAGAGGCCTTGATAATTTAGCACGCTTCTTTCATCTTGAGTCACACGATTGGTTTCTAAAATGTCGGCTACACTTCGCCGTACCTTCTAAATGGCTACTGACATTCTCTATTAGTTTTATTTTGTTGCTTTTTGATTTTCTTCTGGTTCTTTGATTTGTTGCGCGTGTTGTTGATCTTCAGTTTTTTCCTTTATTAAATGATACAGCGTGGTAGATGATGATGGGTCTATCCACTCTGTCTTGGATGGGATATTCACTGAAGTTTATTACTTTTATTATGACTTAGTAGACTTCAGATATATGGTGACATTTTTGGGAATTATGCTTCTGATATAATTTCTTGGTGTGTAATTAGGTCCATAGCTTCTATTTGGATTTTTGGATCTTCTAGGTGTAGTTGCATTTCAATTAATTTGGTTGGAAGCTTCGGTGTTTATAAGGAGTTTATCATTTATCTCTGGGATTACTATGTAGAGTAAACGAATGGCGTGTTGATGCTTAATCTCTAAGCGTCTTAATTCGGATTGTTCGGGGGTGGTGGTTCTTCGGATAATCCTGTTATTTTTGTACTGCCCATCCAAATTGTTCAATTGGTTTATCCAATTCCGGTTGGTGTTCATACTGATTAGGGTTTTCTATTTCTCATTGGTCTTGTTGGTGATGTTCTCTGGAGACGTCCTCTTGATGTGATGATGAACCAAAGATGTCGTTCTGTTTCGTATTCGGCTTGTGTTGAGGTTTACGTCAATAGGTTATTGTCTTGATTGTCTTCTATCTAGTTGTTGTCCTGGCGTCTTTGCGAACTTGAATGAGCTGGATGTTGGTGGTTGGAATCGATTCTGATTTGGGAAAGAATGACGGGGAAGGGGTTGTTGCGTTGGATAACGTAACGAGGATTGGAAATGTTGGATTGGAAATTGTGGAGAAAAACGTCTTCTATGACCAAGGAAGAGTATGGTTGATGCTTGAACTTGAGGTCGCATGTTAGGAAATGTTGTTCTTGGGAAATTGTGTAAGGTTACTGGTGTGATTTGCTATAGTGCCTTATGTTGACTTTTAATGTCTGCCCAAGTATTTCATTTTCGTGAGCCTATATGTGCTTGTGCCTCATTTCCTAATCTAAACTTTATCATCCTAATTTTAAGTATGCGTTGATGCTGTTAACCAAATTCCTGCTATCGGCATAGATACTTAATCAGTCTGTGCAAGCATCCACAAATGAAGGTAATACATGTGGAAATATGGAAATAGTTGAAATTTTGGCTTGTGTGATTGAATCAAGGTGGTATATCTGAAATATAATAATTGTTGGGTTTTTTCGAGATTTTGATCGATTGGATCATCAAATTACCAGGTTATATTCAGATTTAGACCGTCGTAACCGTTCTTGATTATGGTAGGTATTTTTTCCTTCAACGCGTTGCTTTGAGAGTTGACATTGTGAATTAGGTTGTGATAGAACGGTTTTTTGCCGGCTTTAAATTCGTGCTAATATGTGTAAAAAATCTTGGGCGCCAGGGTATATGAATAAATTCCCTTGTGAACCCCCAATGACGGACGTTATGCGATACCAAAATACAGAAATAATTCCGCTGCCCGACAAGATGTCGACAACAATGACATTTAACGTAATAAGGAAAACCTGTACTTATTCACAATAAGCCTACCTGCTATCTGGAGGCTGTTTTCTTAATGTAGAAGCATTGTTGCGCAAGTATTGTTATGTGTACAGAGGTATATACGTATGTATTATATGTATTTCTTGACTACATACGATTAGACTATTAATCGTGACAATTTTAATCCCATTGAAATTGAAAATTAGCACCGTGGAATAGGAAATATAATGCATTCAATATCTACATAGATTGAAAACACTTAAGCAACTATGCCATATTGGCTTACTTAATGCGCAAGACTATTTTCAAGTAGTAGGGAGCGATAAGGGGGACGAGGATTCTATAGATCGCTCGTGTCCTTTTTAATAATAATAATAATAATAATCCATGCCTTAGCATCCCCCAACAGCTTGCGCCAATTACAGGGGGCATCGGCTGGCCATGAGTTATTATTACGCCTGCGGCTGTAGACCGACTTAAGATGTTACCTTTCCGCATTTGCCGTGGAATTTGGAAAACTACAGAAAACCAAACTCAGAAAGGAAGCACCGGGGTTCGAACCCGGTACTGCCGGACTGCTAGTCAAGTGTGCAAGCCACTAAGCTACCAGCCGACTTTTTCGTCACTCTACTGATTATCTTTCAACGATTTAGTCGAAGTAGTGTTTTGGTTTGATTGGTTTTGGTGCTCATTAGCGTTAGTTCTTTTGATTTAATTTCTAATTTCTTTTTTTCGATTGTCAATATTTTCTTTTAGTTCACTCTGGTTGTTTGATTATTTGTTTAGGTTTCTAGTTAGTGTTAGTTTTCAAGATCAGCGGTATATCTACGCTACATTTATCGTTTTGCGTTTTCTTAGATTGTTTTTTTCCTCCCACCTGGACTAGTTTTTAAGTATACCTAGCGCATATTTGTTTCTTATCGCTTATTTTTCTTTATAAACGGTATTTTAAGTTGCTTATTTAATATATTTATATTAGGAATTGTGAACTAGGGATCTTTAAAGTGCATATTTCTTGTCATCGTTCTTCTCCTTTTTTTCCGATACAATTTATTATTTTGTTTCATTTTATTAACTATGTCGAAACACGTAGAGAGTCTATGTAAAATTCTATTATCGCCTAAGTACAGATGTATTGTCGATGATTTGGGTAAGCCCGTTGGACCGAGTTCTGATATATAAGGGGAAATAAGTGAAAAACTGAACGGAGCTATGAAACCCAAATATATATATGTTATGCTACACTGTAATCGATTCGGTATTTTGGAAAAAGTTTTAAAATATCATAACATAAGCAGCCAAAATACCATGACGACTACTTCTATCATAAAGTCTTCCGACATTAAATTCAATATAGAATTTTGTCCGGAAACATGGACTACAATGCAACCTCGCGAAATATTCTCGGATAAGAAAATGAGAACACTTAACGTACTTCCACAGCGAATTTGGGCAAACAAAATTCGCGAAGCCGTGTGGAAACAAACTCACTTGCCTTGTGTTCTGTCTTTCAAACGGTCTGACGTTTCTTCTGCAGGTATATATGTGACCGTAGTAGGAGGTTGTACCGAATGTAATTGTTCCTTTACGGGACGTATCGCAAACAAACCATTACCTAGTTCAACTGTGGTAATGGAATGTTCTATATACAATTTCGACGCGTCAGTTTGGCATTGTGAAAAGCGACAATCACCAGCCAAACGAAATATTCAAGCCACCAAACCACCTGCTTTGCCGAATAGTTCTGTTCTGTCCAAAGCAAAGACGGAAATTAGTCGTTTAGAAAATATATACAGCATGAAATATTCATTACATGCGGGAGAGATCCATTCAATTGGATTGGATCCCTTTTTCGTCCATTATTGGACACAGAAACAAATGGCAATATATATCAAGCATTGTAATTTAATATCAATTGATGCTACAAGATCTCTAGTTAAGGAGTTAAAAAATCCAAACAGTAAACAATCCCGCCACATATATTTCTATCAAATCGTAACCGAGACACCTTCGGTAAATATGCCCGTCTTTCAAATGCTCACTACTGAACAAGATATCAACATGCTTTCGTATTGGTTCAACGAAATACTAAGAATAGGTACGTCTCATAAGTCGAATTTTCCAGTTCCACGAGAGGTTGTTTGCGATTTTGACAGGACTTTGATGGGTGCTGTAGCTATAGCGTTTGGTCGATGTACAGATCTGAAAGATTATCTAAATAAATGTTACCATTCTCTTACAAGCTCTTCCGTGAATCTTCCATCTTGTTTTTTGCGGTTAGCTACATCGAACTATATACATATGATTTCCACATGGAAAGAATTAAAATTATTAGATCCGCAGGTTACGACATTTTATATAACAACCTTGCGGTTACTCCCAGAAACCACGGATTTTAATGAATTAAAGGAAATCATTAAATCCGCGATTATACTTTGTATGGCCGAGGAATGCGGAAATGATGATAGTGCGGACAGTATAAATGCAGCTGACCGAGCTAGTGAGTATCTTCGAAATAAAATTAAAAGATTTAAAAGTTTACCTCCACCTGAGATAGATATATCTCAATGGAGGAATAAATTCGACGACATAGAAGAGAATGACGAACAAAGTTCGCCCATAAGTTCACCGATAATGCGATGGGCAAAGCGCTTCTTTCGGGATTGTTTAATGGAAGTACAATCAACATCACATGGAACACACATAAATCCATATTATGCACCAGAGATAGCAAATCGAATTAAAATACTTCTCCCATATTTTCCATTCTTTTCTGGAGCAATGATTCCAATCTTTGGTTACGGGAGGATGATCGCCACTTCAGCAGCACAATCTGAATTCAAAGACTGCGAACGTCGTTTCCTCAAAGACAAATACCATCCAATTCCAGTGGACGAGTTTCTAACCATTCATTTAAAATCGTTCTCTGACAGAGCTGAATTAGCTATGGCGGTGATTTATACAAATAAGAGGAAGAGAGGGCAAGAACACTCCATAATCATAAAGGATGCAACTCACGTAGATGATAGTAAGATTGAGGCTGTGTGCGACTTAGTGAAGGAGCAAAATTTGCCCAACAAGAATATTGCAACAATAAGAACGAAACGGTCTTGTCTTGATGCAGCACAGCCCGATACGGACTCCGGATCCAATGTCACTAAGCCGAGTGCAACGTTTACCGGTATTCTTCAGAATGGCAACATCTGTCCATCTATAACAATAGAAGGTCGTAATATTACGGTGGAAAACACATGCGGATTCGATAGCATTGTCCAAATTTTGGCAAACGCATGTGCAAATGACTATTTTCGCAATGTCATTCAGTCTGCCGAAACAGATGGTTTTAGATTTGTAAAATCTTTTCTCCATACGTGGCCGTCTAACGAAATCTATAAGTTACGAGCAGAAATTCTCCGCCAAATACCGTCTCTCGATCATAGAAAAACTACAGCCAGGACACTCGTTATTGACTGCGCTTCTAATATATGTAATATGTGTGATTGGGCTTTTAAATATGAATATAGTTACAAGGAATCTCGAGAATGTTTAAGCTGCAAGAGGAAAAGAGCTATAGAGCGGGTTATAGTACCTCTCAATTTAAATATACTGGCAGAATATGGTTATTCAAGAATGGCAGAAGCGATCGAACAGGGTCGACCGTCACACCCTGTTTGTTGTAACACTCAAATGTCAGTAATTAGGAACTACCAGTCCCATTTATTTATCGAGTGTGGCGGCTTCGATAATAGACCGACGCTACTTAAAAATATAGAAAGCCGAATATCATTGGGTTCAAACTCGTACTTGTTAGCTGGATTCGTTGTGTACTATGGCAATAGAAGAGGAACATCTGTAGGTCACTATACAGCCTATATTAAGCGCGATTCGACTTGGTGGGAGATAGATGACCTGACAACAAGGTCAAAAAGATTATCTGAAGACACGTCCGCCACTCCGGAGTTAGTCATTTATATAAAAGAAAATTAAAGAATCAGAACCAGTAAACTATTTTTCAATAGATGTGTACTTCTACCAATTAATCAAAATAACTTATTTCTTCTTTTTGTTGAGGCCAACCTTGCTAAACATATTTTTTAATTTTTCGTAAAACATGATCGTAGTTGATAGCATTTTTTAGTCTATCTGCGTTTCGTTTTGGGGTTGAAATGACTGTAAACACTCTTAAATTGTTTTCCAAATATTTAGTGTCAATATTCTCGGACAAAGGGTCTCTACTAAGTGTATCTATCTGAAATTTGCATGTATTTTTTCTCGGAATTCATATCGTAATAGCCTATACGCTAATCTCGGTAATCTACGAAACATTTCATCTAAAGGTTTTTTAAGTATAGTTCTATTAATTGACGGTGATCAGTTTCTAAAGTAAAAATCACAACCAAACAAATAATAATGGAAATGTTCACAACCAAATATGTACTAATGCTAACAGTTCTTTTCGATATGATTATGTCATTGTTGTGTATCTGTTAATGAAACAGATGCAAATTAAATTGGATTAAACGATTGGCATCGACAGATAAGATGGTTTCTTTATTTGGATCGAAATAGCAAAGTAGATACAGTTTTTTGTGGTATTAGCTGTTTAAGTCGATTGAAGCAACTTTCTGCATTTTTGCTCCAAGTCTATTCTACACGTTCACTTAGTAATTTTCTGATGGTGTTTGTTTCTTGCGAAAGGTTTGGTATAAATTTTCCTAAATAAGTTATCATTCCTAAAAATCTCTGCAAATCTTTTTTGCATTTACGTGATTTCATAGTTTTAATTGTCACTACTTTATTTTCATCAGGAGATATTTCTTTCGTACTAATTTCATGTCCTAGAAATCTATTAAAATAGCATGAGGTGGTTGTTACCTATATTTTTACGGTTAATATGATCATCGTATTTTTTGTATCGTCCGGTGTTGGACTGTTGTTAACATTATAATCTGCGCATTTAGTCTGCTTTCTTCCACTGTTTACCTTACGTAAACAATTTGTAACTACTATTAACATTTATTTTCTACTTTTACATTTAACAAACAAATAAAAAACATTTGCTGCACTGACTTTTATTATGTCCTCATTTTTTCAAAATATCTCGATTAATATTAATTTGAGATCATACCTATGTGGTTTACTATTTTTCTCTTCACAACTTATAGCTCTTTTAGAATTCTCGTATTTCTCATGCTCATAGTGTCACTCATTTTTAAAAAGTTTTGAAAATATTTCAGTTTGAAAAAAGCAACGTACAACTGTTCACAACTTCTATCTACCAAGAGGATACAGAACAAAATAGTTTTGTTTATTTCAAACGAATTTTGAGAGGGATATAGAACAAAAACCATACTGACGAGGATAAAGTTCAAGATAATTCTCACAATTTTAGTAGAACAAGCTAATATTGGTACGGTTTTTATTTTAAGAGGATATGGGATATTTAATTACCGAAAACTTTTACAATGAGCAACGTAGAACTTAAATTTTTGTGGATTCGGAATCAGTTACTTTTACAAATCCAACCAACAATATATGTATGTCATTTTGCCTGTAAATTGTATATAGAACAACATAATGTTAGGGTAACGATCTATCTATAAGAAATAAGTTATTTTGATTAATTGGTAGAAGTACACATCTATTGAAAAATAGTTTACTGGTTCTGATTCTTTAATTTTCTTTTATATAAATGACTAACTCCGGAGTGGCGGACGTGTCTTCAGATAATCTTTTTGACTTTGTTGTCAGGTCATCTATCTCCCACCAAGTCGAATCGCGCTTAATATAGGCTGTATAGTGACCTACAGATGTTCCTCTTCTATTGCCATAGTACACAACGAATCCAGCTAACAAGTACGAGTTTGAACCCAATGATATTCGGCTTTCTATATTTTTAAGCAGCGTCGGTCTATTATCGAAGCCGCCACACTCGATAAATAAATGGGATTGGTAGTTCCTAATCACTGACATTTGGGTGTTACAACAAACAGGGTGTGACGGTCGACCCTGTTCGATCGCTTCTGCCATTCTTGAATAACCATATTCTGCCAGTATATTTAAATTGAGAGGTACTATAACCCGCTCTATAGCTCTTTTCCTCTTGCAGCTTAAACATTCTCGAGATTCCTTGTAACTATATTCATATTTAAAAGCCCAATCACACATATTACATATATTAGAAGCGCAGTCAATAACGAGTGTCCTGGCTGTAGTTTTTCTATGATCGAGAGACGGTATTTGGCGGAGAATTTCTGCTCGTAACTTATAGATTTCGTTAGACGGCCACGTATGGAGAAAAGATTTTACAAATCTAAAACCATCTGTTTCGGCAGACTGAATGACATTGCGAAAATAGTCATTTGCACATGCGTTTGCCAAAATTTGGACAATGCTATCGAATCCGCATGTGTTTTCCACCGTAACATTACGACCTTCTATTGTTATAGATGGACAGATGTTGCCATTCTGAAGAATACCGGTAAACGTTGCACTCGGCTTAGTGACATTGGATCCGGAGTCCGTATCGGGCTGTGCTGCATCAAGACAATACCGTTTCGTTCTTGTTGCAATATTCTGGTTGGGCAAATTTTGCTCCTTCACTAAGTCGCACACAGCCTCAATCTTACTATCATCTACGTGAGTTGCATCCGTTATGATTATGGAGTGTTCTTGCCCTCTCTTCCTCTTATTTGCATAAATCACCGCCATAGCTAATTCAGCTCTGTCAGAGAACGATTTTAAATGAATGGTTAGAAACTCGTCCACTGGAATTGGATGGTATTTGTCTTTGAGGAAACGACGTTCGCAGTCTTTGAATTCAGATTGTGCTGCTGAAGTAGCGATCATCCTCCCATAACCAAAGATTGGAATCATTGCTCCAGAAAAGAATGGAAAATATGGGAGAAGTACTTTAATTCGATTTGCTATCTCTGGTGCATAATATGGATTTATGTGTGTTCCATGTGATGTTGATTGTACTTCCATTAAACAATCCCGAAAGAAGCGCCTTGCCCATCCCATTATCGGTGAACTTATGGGCGAACTTTGTTCGTCCTTCTCATCTATATCGTCGAATTTATTCCTCCATTGAGATATATCTATCTCAGGTGGAGGTAAACTTTTAAATCTTTTAATCTTATTTCGAAGATACTCACTAGCTCGGTCAGCTGCATTTATACTGTCCGCACTATCATCATTTCCGCATTCCTCGGCCATACAAAGTATAATCGCGGATTTAATGATTTCCTTTAATTCATTAAAATCCGTGGTTTCTGGGAGTAACCTCAAGGTTGTTATATAAAATGTCGTAACCTGCGGATCTAAAAATTTTAATTCTTTCCATGTGGAAATCATATGGATATAGTTCGATGTATCTAACCGCAAAAAACAAGATGGAAGATTCACGGGAGAGCTTGTAAGAGAATGGTAACATTTATTTAGATAATCTTTCAGATCTGTACATCGACCAAACGCTATAGCTACAGCACCCATCAAAGTCCTGTCAAAATCGCAAACAACCTCTCGTGGAACTGGAAAATTCGACTTATGAGACGTACCTATTCTTAGTATTTCGTTGAACCAATACGAAAGCATGTTGATATCTTGTTCAGTAGTGAGCATTTGAAAGACGGGCATATTTACCGAAGGTGTCTCGGTTACGATTTGATAGAAATATATGTGGCGGGATTGTTTACTGTTTGGATTTTTTAACTCCTTAACTAGAGATCTTGTAGCATCAATTGATATTAAATTACAATGCTTGATATATATTGCCATTTGTTTCTGTGTCCAATAATGGACGAAAAAGGGATCCAATCCAATTGAATGGATCTCTCCCGCATGTAATGAATATTTCATGCTGTATATATTTTCTAAACGACTAATTTCCGTCTTTGCTTTGGACAGAACAGAACTATTCGGCAAAGCAGGTGGTTTGGTGGCTTGAATATTTCGTTTTGCTGGTGATTGTCGCTTTTCACAATGCCAAACTGACGCGTCGAAATTGTTTATGGAACATTCCATTACCACAGTTGAACTAGGTAATGGTTTGTTTGCGATACGTCCCGTAAAGGAACAATTACATTCGGTACAACCTCCTACTACGGTCACATATATACCTGCAGAAGAAACGTCAGACCGTTTGAAAGACAGAACACAAGGCAAGTGAGTTTGTTTCCACACGGCTTCGCGAATTTTGTTTGCCCAAATTCGCTGTGGAAGTACGTTAAGTGTTCTTATTTTCTTATCCGAGAATATTTCGCGAGGTTGCATTGTAGTCCATGTTTCCGGACAAAATTCTATATTGAATTTAATGTCGGAAGGCTTTATGATAGAAGTAGTCGTCATGGTATTTTGGCTGCTTATGTTATGATATTTTAAAACTTTTTCCAAAATACCGAATCGATTACAGTGTAGCATAACATATATATATTTGGGTTTCATAGCTCCGTTCAGTTTTTCACTTATTTCCCTATATATATCAGAACTCGGTCCAACGGGCTTACCCAAATCATCGACAATACATCTGTACTTAGGCGATAATAGAATTTTACATAGACTCTCTACGTGTTTCGACATAGTTAATAAAATGAAACAAAATAATAAATTGTATCGGAAAAAAAGGAGAAGAACGATGACAAGAAATATGCACTTTAAAGATGCCTAATTCACAATTCCTAATATAAATATATTAAATAAGCAACTTAAAATACCGTTTATAAAGAAAAATAAGCGATAAGAAACAAATATGCGCTAGGTATACTTAAAAACTAGTCCAGGTGGGAGGAAAAAAAACAATCTAAGAAAACGTAAAACGATAAATGTAGCGTAGATATACCGCTGATCTTGAAAACTAACACTAACTAGAAACCTAAACAAATAATCAAACAACCAGAGTGAACTAAAAGAAAATATTGACAATCGAAAAAAAGAAATTAAATCAAAAGAACTAACGCTAATGAACGCCAAAACCAATCAAACCAAAACACTACTTCGACTAAATCGTTAAAAGATAATCAGTAGAGTGACGAAAAAGGGACACGAGCGATCTATAGAATCCTCGTCCCCCTTATCTCTCCCTACTACTTGAAAATAGTCTTGCGCATTAAGTAAGCCAATATGGCATAGTTGCTTAAGTGTTTTCAATCTATGTAGATATTGAATGCATTATATTTCCTATTCCACGGTGCTAATTTTCAATTTCAATGGGATTAAAATTGTCGCGATTAATAGTCTAATCGTATGTAGTCAAGAAATACATATAATACATACGTATATACCTCTGTACACATAACAATACTTGTGCAACAATGCTTCTATATTAAGAAAACAGCCTCCGGATAGCAGGTAGGCAACACAAAGTATTGTAGTGTATACTAAGTTGCCTATGCTGAGTAATATATTAACCATATATTAGAAAACGCACTACAGATGGCAGCAAGAACTGAATTTTATTTTTAATAGTAATTTCTATTATTAATAAATTATCAAATCCCTTTACCATGCTCTTAATTAGTACAATTATTTCAAGTTTATTTAATTACATATTTTTAACGGTTTAAATAGTTACTCATACTCTTTTATTAGAATAATTTTAGCTATAGTCACTAATAAGGAAAACAAAAAATTAAAAGCAGAATCGGTATTTTTTAAATTTTTACCAAATTTAAATGTAAAACAATAAGATTATCTACACATTTTGTACCAAAAAAATAAATAACTCAGTTTAATTTCGCGGTCATTTAGAATGATTCACGTGGCCAACCTAAAGCCACATGGACCATTAAACATTGCAATGTTAAAAATCACTGTAAGTAGCGAAATTGGGGTAGAGAGCTCGCTTTATCAATTGTGTTTGTAAATAAAGCATTGATTTGTGTTTCTTACTAATGTCACCTGATAATTTATAAATTTTTATGTGAGTATATCAGAATTGTTAATAATATTCAATGTAGTATTTTAACGATATATTTCTTTAGTTAAAGTGCTTACAGTAGTGCTATGAATGACTAATAAATTACATGCCTTAACAGTTACTAACTTACATCTTTATTTCTTACAGAAAGAGGAACATATTTTTACATTTTTGTAAATTAATAAAATGCCTACGCAGCTAGCGAATGACAATAACATAAATGAAATACGAGCTAAGATTGTTTACAATGCTGAAGTATTAATAACTTATATAGATCCGAATATTACGCTAGAAGAAATATGCAAGGAAATGAGAGATACTTGTCGATTTCCTACCGACCAAGTTTTTACTATGAAATGGGTGGATGAGGAAGGCGATCCCTGCATCATATCGACTCAAATGGAATTAGACGAAGCGATTCGATTGTATGAAATTAACAAGGATACCGAATTAACAATACATGGTAAGTAATTTCCACATTTTCTTTTAAATTAAATAAAATTAAACTTGAAATTATTTTATAACCTGATTTAGTGAAATTTAATTGTATGAGTCAAGTTGATGTTTGCCAATATACAGAGTGAAGCAAAAAAAAAATCGTACACCTAACTTAATTAATTTCCCAGATTTCCCCTGTTCATCAATTGTTTCTTAACAGACAAGTGACAGATAAGCTTTAAGCTCCGCCTATCCGCCATGAAGAGGCTAAATTCGAGACGTCATACAAAATTCTTATAATTTTAGCAGAAAATTTAATTTTTATTATTTATTTAATAATAATTCTCTAGCGCTGCAAACTTCTAAATATATTCCACACTTTTTTCGTTTTATTATTAAATATTCGTAAATATTGAGACTCGGGATATCGACAAAATCAATACTCTCTTAGGTTTAGCACAGAATGAGTGGAGGAATATATTAAAAGCAATTTAGAAACGAAAATTGTTGTTTACTCATGTAAAATTAATGCCTAGTTACTTGGGATACGCTTTTGCTCCCTGAGGGTATCAGAGCTTACCCAATCTTCTTTTATTTCTACGCATATCCTTGTGTATAACGTCTAAGACAATTTCACAAAGTACTACGACGTATAAGTAATTTAAAGTTGGAAAAAAATTATGTTGTATATCAAACAAGGCTAGAACATGAGGAATAATTTAAAAAGTGAAAGTAAACTTTTATCTCATTTTATTTATTTGATATTTATTGCCAGTTAACTTTATAAACAAAGATATTAAATTAAATTTAATAATAAATGTGCGTGTTGGTGGAGAGGTCGGAGAAGTAAGGGGGAGGATGGAGAGGGGGTGATTTCACAACGACTGACGAATTGAGGACCTCTTGATGTACTGGGTTAGAGTCATTTCAATTATCTAAAGTAAGTAACCCACTACTTACTTTAGATAACTCAAATGACCCTAACCCACCCACCTGAAGCAAATTCTCTTGTTTGCTTGTATCGAGGCTAAGAACTCAGCATCTGCGAAAATATTTTCACGTTTTTCTGAGATCATTCATTGCAATCTCTCCAGTTTGCACTTTTAAATGAGTCTAATACACTCCAGCTGTTTAGAAGGCTTGCATGGGTTCACTTCTTCTACATATTGGCGTCTTTTATTTTTAGAAACATAATTGGGGTTATTCTAGATACCCTCTAGGTCTTTTGGTCCAAAATTCAACTACTCGTTTTTCATCGTATGGATGTTACATTTTTCACACTCTTCGAGACCCAATGTCGAAAGTGAAACATTGTTCTGCAGGTGGCAACTGCCAAAATTAAACTTTTTTAAACAATTCCCAAATTTCTGAAAACTTCCAGAGCATTTTTCGTACCATATGCCTGCAAAAGTATTCACGAAAATGTTCTAAATGTCAAATACATACATACATATATTGCAACATTTTACTGAATGTTTGCTTTTTTGCTATCTTTACTGTGCTCGTATTATACGTGTATATCACATATACCAAATCTCTATTACGCCTCGCTTTCCAACTGTAAATTAGCTTGAACGGGTTCCTGGAGCAATAATTTTTTTATAACCTGCCACTCGCCATTTTCGATGTTTGGTAAAAGTGTACGTTTATTGATGGCTTCCTACCCCTCGAATTTATTGATGTGACGAACTTTATGGCAATTTCATTCTCATTCGTATTGGATTTCATCTGATCTTTCGAACATGTGCCACCGAAACAGCAATAAGTCATTTAACGATTCTGCACCATGTTTTGTGCAAAAAAAAAAACCTAAAAAAAGGTATATATAATTTTATATCTTTAGTAAGTTTAGCAAATTCGCGAATTAATAAACATTAAATGATCGTACGGATAAACACTATTTGCTTTACATTGAGCGCTGTTAATTGCGTATAGAAAATTTGGAATACGCATCAGTTGCGACAGGTTGAAGAACCTTAACATAACGGCTAAGTTTATTGCATTTGTTATTAATATTCATGCGATTAATTTTCTTTATAAAGGTAACAGACGACAGACGTATGTACAGTGATCTTCAAAGGTATCCGGACACGACTAGATAGAGACATAACTAGCGCTCAATACTATATTCGAAAGAGCCGCAGGGCCAGCTTACTACCTGCTTAGTGTAACCCTAGTTTGTCCCTCTTACAATAACATTGTAGTGTAAATTAAAATATTAGAATAAAGGAATTCAATCTCCTGTTGCTTTAAGTCAGTGAAATAGTTGTTCTATATCACAAACTAAAACTTAAATTTATTAGGTAAAAGTTAGTTTCTAGCATTTGCAGCTAATTTTTGTACAACTTGTCCTGCATTCATTTTGCGATTGATACCCTGACATTGATAACTCATTTGATATTTGTACAAATAACAAAATACTGTCAACATACCCAGTTGCTGCTAATCATTACCTTATGATCTGTCTTTATGTCATTTTCATTATTGTATATAATAGGGCAGTCGAACATAAAATTGTCTATATAAATAATGACTAGTATAAATAATATCCAGTATGAATATTGACCAGTATGGAAAATGGCCAGTATGAATAATAACCAGCATGTATAATGACCGGTACGAATAATGACCAGTATGGAAAATGACCAGTATGTATAATGACCGGTATGAATAATGACCAGTATGGAAAATGGTCAGTATGTATAATGACCGGTATGAATAATGACCAGTATGGAAAATGGCCAGTATGAATAATGACCACTAGGGAAAATGACCACTATGGAAAATGAGCGGTATGAATAATGACCAGTATGGAAAATGGCCAGTATGTATAATGACCGGTATGAATAATGACCAGTATGGAAAATGACCAGTATGAATAATGACCAGTATGAATAATGACCAGTAGGGAAAATGACCAGTATCAATAATGACCAGTATGGAAAATGACCAGTATGTATAATGACCAGTATGGAAAATGACCACCGACTTGTATGTTTATGAGAATACCAAAGTAATGAGGCAACTATATTGTTACACGTTATGATTATAATAAACTATTAAATACAACAGATAACTATAAAAAGGCACTACATTTTTACCTGGCAATATGTAATCACTTTTCTGAAAATGTAAGGAACAAACACGCATATATTGGGTTGCTGGTTTTCTCATCATCAACTTCAATTTCCATACTTTTTTCCTGTCCACTTCTTCCAAAGTTCCCAATTTATTTGTTACACTAAACTACTTTTTGCTTTTGAAAAGCTGGTGAAGTTTAGAGAATCTTTTTTCGTGTGACAACCGTAAACGCAGCGTTTTATATTAGATTTTCCCTTTGGCTTCTTACATATTTGAGTAGGCAGATGAAATAAATCTTAAAAAAGGCCATTTTTTATGAAGAAATTGAAGTCAACATAAAATGAAACTGGCGAATGTATGAAACGTTATGTGACACTATACAGGTATACCTCCATTCGACGCCATTTTGGCATCGATTGTGGCGCCACCATCGGTAATGTTAATTGCCAATAATAACCAGTATGAATAATGGAGGTCACATAGACGAAAATAAACTTCTGTATATGTAAATTTTTATAAAATCCGATGCTGTTTATAAACTTATGGACCAAACCAACTGTTAAGAAACGTGCGAGTAATATTCTATCCTCTTGGTAACTTGATAATGTGTAACGTTTTTGAACCATCCTGTATATTTAAAAATAATTTTAAAATATGCTGTTAATGGATCTACACATCACTCAAAAAAAATATTTTAAAAATTCCATGAATGATGGAAACTATTATTAAATAATATCGATATTAGTTTTTTTAAATACGTTGTCGTCTTGTCAGTTGCGACATAACATTATTAGTTAGTTCCTTGTGTGTGCATCTATGTAAATGGATAGATAACTCATCTGAAAACTTAAACAGTGCTATCGATTTTCTAGTATAGTAATCGGTACTCCCAAATTCTATTCTATCTGAAAGTTAAACAGGCATTGTTGTATGAATACAATAGAGAATGTTTGAAACAGTTTGCCTGGTAGCTCCAGGAAATAGTTGACAAATATGGTGTTATATTAAAGACGATTGCACACCATATAAATTGTCTCGTACAATTTGTATTTATTAGAATAAAACAAATAAAGCAAAAGTTTGATTATTTCTTGAATTATTGAAGTGAGTTTATTTAAAATGTAAATATATAGTTTTGCTTTCATTACGTTTACACAAAAAAAAATATAAATTCAGATTTTTTTTGTTTTTCGCCAGTCTAATTGCTCTTGTCCAGGTCTTATTTCGCTCAGAATCAACGAAAACTCCCCCGTAGAAGCAAAACTAACCACAGGAACATATTTCTTTTGATTTTAATTGCATATGAGATTACTCGCTGCAGCTTGTTTCCTCGTCTAAAGCGCATAGCTTTGGCGATAAGTTCTGGAGAACCATAAACAATATCGTGTACTTACTCTAATTGAATACATTTCTATTTCTCGCTGCTACAGATTTCACAAATTGTATTTAGGATTTGTGTTGAGAATTTACATAATAGTCCTGCATTCTTTTATCTTCATATTTTTTTATTATTATTACATTTTCGAGGAAAAATTAAGATATTTAATAATTTAGGATGGTCAGCCTCAACTAAACAATTCATGGGAGCTATAAAGTTTTACGCCAATATCCTTTGCCGGCAATACCAATAGACGAGGAGGCTTTTTTCTATATCTTCACGTGATATATATCTGGAAATAACTATAATCTTTGAAGACCAATGGATCGATCCGAAAGGACCGTAACCATGTCTTCCCAGAGACACATACCCGACCTTGCTCTCCTCGATTTTTATTTATTGGATTACATGGAATAAGGTTTATGAGTTTTCTTTCGGACTTGAGTAGAATTAATAAATACTGCAAAAAGTTGGAGCTCGAGCAAAGTCTGATTTCCACATTTTTTTTTCTTTTTCTGTTACAAAAGAAATTCTATACGATTCGAAAACTATACTTGATCTAACGATATTTATACAACATTTCTAAAGTGAAAAATGAACCGTGTTTTAAAGGTATCTCCCCTTTTCAGCGCTTTTACCATATTTCTAGTTCACGTGCCGAAATGTTCTTTCTGAAGGTACAAAATAATTTACAGCGGATGCTCTTTCATGGATGCCGTGCTTGGGAGTTTTTCACGATACTCATAAATTAATAGCGTGTTCTTGTAAAAGATACACACACCTACCGCAGAAAGCGACAGCTATTTTTTATAGGCCCCTTTTTATCGCGTAAGCAAAAAATACTAAAATCTACGGAGAATAGTAAAGTATTTTTTTTTATTGGGAACAATAACTTCTTGACAAATTCAATTGTAACTAGCCAGAAAATATGATATTTCAAGGTAATAACAAATTCTCTCTCTAAATATCAAGAGAATCAAATGAAGCAGATTTAACTTTTAGTGAATAAAAATGATCTTTTTTTGTCATCAACCTAGGGCAACTCCAAGTTAAGTTACCTATAAAAAAATTGATTGATAGATTTGGCCCCAGTAGACTTTTATTGTGTAATTATTGAAGACTTCAAAGATGCAATTAGCAAAAGTGTTAAAGTTAGTCAATATCTAATGGAAGTTATTGTGCAATGTACAACATTAAAACCTTAATTTCAGTATTGGCGAGGTTATTCGAGGAAGCACAATTCTAGTATTGGTAAAAAAGCTTCTCACTTCAAACAAAAGTCGATCTGTCTTAGCATTCTTGTAACTCTCTAAGAGTATCAAAACAACACAAAACTCATTAGATCGCCATATCTTTCGACAAGTTTCTAGATAAGTGCTTCAGCGTATAGGAATGTTTAGTTTGAAACTTCTGCTTCATTGTAGCCCACACATTCTGTATTGGATTTGCATCCGCGTTCTGGGACGGTCATTCCAACATCCTCTAGCAAAATCCACTGGTTGCTATTAACTCCAAACCAATTTCTTAAAAGGGGAATGGGACCCTTTTGTACAATTTTATTATCCTTTCTGTGGTCTATAGTCTTTCTAGACGTTAACACACTTGATATAAGGATGGTAAAGAACTTTAATGCTCTCAGAAATAAATGGTTTGTCTTGGGCTGCAAACCACTCATTCACCTCTATCAACAGTGTCTCATTGCCCTGACAGTGGATCCCAGGAAGGTGTTCTTTGAGTTTGGGGAATACATCGAAGTCACTAGGGAGGCCAAATCTGGAGAATAAAGCGGCTGTTCAAAAATTTGCCTTTTTGATTCAGGATCCGAATGGTGATCCCAGGTTTCATCCACAGTGACGAATCTTGCTAGTAAGTGTTGAGGATCTCGCTTAATGATGGCCGGATTCATCACACGTCTCCGCATAGCTCATGATTGTACAGTTTTCTGTGGACAACATTTTCTGATACACATACGCAAATTAATACATCAAACATCGTGAAGTAGATTAGCTTAAGATTGATGATGTGTTGATCAGGTATTAACTACCGTTCTGAATACCCTTAATCTTTTGATGTTCTTACCACGTTTAGGATCTTCTTGGGGGAAGTGGTGGTACTTTAGACATAGTCATCGTAACTGAAGATATCATATGATATGTTCCACCATTTTCCTGATTTGTTGGTAATTTAGCCTACGACATAATTTGTTGTCAAAAATAATGTGACCATTTGGTATTTTCAGAAAAAATAAAATTTCTAACGGGTCGATGGCCGCAGTGGTTAGGCGGCGTGACTATTGATTGGTGAGAGGACGATAGGTGAATGGAGGTTCAATTGTTCTGGAGGGATGGTGACATTTTTTCAGAAATTCAATCCAGATCGACTTGCCATTCGCTGTTGGGAGCAAAGTTTGATTCCCCTCACCCTATTTGACAATATATAATAAAGTTGTTTGATGTAAAATATGCAAAATTTTCAGTAGATTCCGATTTAAATATTTATGATAGACCTAAACTTGGTAAAGTTGTAAATTAAGTATTAAAAGTGAAGTTACGCCCTTAGCGGTCAGTCACGCTTTTCTAAATAATTTCCAGGTGTTTCTCTGGGTCATTTTAAAAAAAATATTTTTTTCCCAAAATTGTACTGTAAACCGTTCCTGAGATATAGCCGAGCGACATTCTTAGTTGGCCACCCTGTACATATACAGGATTGTTGTTTTTTCATTGTCCAGCCTATATCAGCTTTATTATCGAAAATTCAAAAAAATTTTAGAGGAAAATGTTTTTTATCTCGAAATGGTTGCATTATTAGTAATCTTTCATAGCTTATTGATTTTTAGCAGCGATAATCAACTTCAATTTTTTTATGGAACACCCTGTATATTTTCTGTAAAAATTAATCCTCATTAAATTATGTTTATCATGATACGTCACAAGTTGACATATGTGTAGCATTTGTCTACGGAAACAAAATAATAAGTAAAAGTATGGAAAATTAAAAAAAAATTAAATACTACATAGTAGTAGTAATGTCCACCATTACTTTGTAAGCATTTGTAGGCTGCCATAATTATGTTCCTCCTGGCGTTTTGCAGCATTACAGGTATAATTAGCAAGCAAGCTACGGTAATTTGATTCTTCAGTACCTGAAGATTTTGAGAAGGAGCATCATAAATTTGGTTTTTCAAAAAATCCCATACAAAAAAATCGATCGGGCAGCCGATCTAGTTTTGACTGTCAGGATATAAATTTTGATACAAGATAGCAGCCTGACGTTTATTGTTGTTTGATCTGTGAGAACAGCACAACATATTAACTTTTTCACTGTTTGTGAAGCTCATGTTCATTCGCAATACCTTTATCACTATCAAACCCTTCTAACTAACTTGTGTCAAATATTTACAGCTATAATCAATAGAATATCACAGTCGACTACTATAATTTAATTTTTCCAATTATTTAGAATTTAATTTAACGGGTCGATGGCCGCAGTGGTTAGGCGGCTGACTATTGTTGTGAGAGGACGATAGGTGCCGGGGTTCAATCTGGAGGGATGACATTTTTTCAGAGAGTTTAATCCCGGATCACTTCAAAAGTGATTAAAGCGCGGCATTAAAAGGCGATTGATGTCATCAAAGCCATTTAAACACAATAAACACTAAATATCACCGCAAGAGTTGCAGTGATAGCCAGACAATAATTTAATTTTTGCAATAAGCACCCACCACACATTAAAAAAAAAAAAATATTTAGAATAGAATAGATTATATTCTAATTTTAAAAAAATTAAAGTTGATTATGGTTACTAAAAATCAATAAGCTATGAAAGATTACTAATGATGCAATATGATAGACCATCAGGAGATAAAAAACATTTTCCTCTAACATTTTTTTTTTGTATTTTTGATAATAAAGCTGATATAGACTGGACAATGAAAAACCAACCACCCTGTATACACCGTGTCCGAAGATATCGGTGCACTATTGCTATCTCCGTTATTTTTGGTTAAATTAGCAAATTACGAGTGTTTTTAACGCTGATTACTATGCAGTTCATGAAAAAAACAATTGAATTACTTACGTATTTTTGAGAAATTTTAAAATTTATAATTTTTTTAAATGGTACACCTTGTATATTTGTACATATTTAGAAAGATAATTTTATTTGTGATATAAAAGCTTTAATACACTATTGTCCATAAATGAATAATAAAGTAGTTATGTTGGAATTTAGTCGATGTCAAAGAAACATTAATAGTGGGCTTCTTTCACTTTAAGCCAAAAAACAACAAAATATAATGTTCACGGTACAGAAACAATAAACACAATAATTAAATAATTGTTTTTGTACCGTGAACATTATATTTTATTATTTTCCATGATCAATATAAAATTAAATGTTAATAAATTTCTTAAACTTCAAACGCTTCTCATTTGTTTATTTTTGAGTTAAAGATAGCTATGTATTCGATATTTTTTGTTCAAAACGTTAGGCTCTTTCCAAATATGTACAAATATAACATTTTTTTTAATAGTGTACTAAAGCTTTTATATCAAAAATAAAATTATCTTTCTAAATATGTACAAATATACAAGGTGTACCATTTAAAAAAATTATAAATTATAAAATTTCTTAGAAATACGTAATTCAATTGTTTGACGGACACGGTGTATACACTTTTTGTAATATCCTTTAACACGAAAAAATATTTTGGTCCCGTCAGTTTCGTGTTAAACGGATTTCACTGTAGTTTATAACGATAATTCCTGCGGCACCCCAAAAAACCGTGGCCATAATTCTCCCCGCAGATGCTGTTGCAAGAATCTTTCGAGAGGGTGGTGAACCATCATGCTGCCTCCATTCGATGCTTTGCCTTTTTGAATCAGGATCAGAATGTTGAACCCAGCCTTCATCCACGGTAACGAATCTTGCTAGGAAGTGTTCAGGATATCGCTTAATGATCGCCAAATTCGTATCTAAATTGACCTGTCGAATGTGCTTTTGCTCTGATGTTAACATTTTCGATACCCATCGTGCAGACACCGTTTTGATATCTAATTCTTTATGTAAAATGATTCAGGATCATAATGGTTCTAATATATCTAATAAACCAGCAATTAATTAATATAATAATAATATCCAATAACGTTTGGACGGATAATATGGATGCCCGAAGTTTTATAATTATTTTAATCGATGTATGTACATATTGTCAATGAACAGTGCCCCTCTACCAGTGAAAACAGGTGCTAAAATTGCTTCGTAGTTTCCCTTAGAATCGTGTTTTACAACGTTATAACATTGTTGGCTCTCTTCTAAATACTATTTAAGCGGGTCTACAAAGACTCTATGAATTACGTGCCACCAAAAGCTTTCTAGGATTAACTTGCAATTCACAAAATCTGACGTCCTAAATATATATAAACGTACTTGGCTTATAATTGGAAGTTAGCCCAAATTTTTGACATTAGTTGTAGTTTTTATTTCTTTAATTTTTTTTCAAGAATCGTGTTCACTCATGTTTGAAACGTTTTCTTTTTTGTATTTGAGAATTCATTTTCCCCGTTGTGTTATAATTTCTGCATCCGACGTTTCGTCTAGATCGCATAGATTTGACGGAAGTGGCATCGTTTCATTTTCACATCCACTAAAGAAGGGAAAAAAAAAACTAAATCTATCCACCTATGACGGATGTGTATTGGTTAAAATAGACCTCCACCAAGTTTGGGTGGCTATCGATTTACGGCGCCACCGTAGTCAGCCCGGCCTTTCAGCCGGCAACGTTGCCGTATCTAACCTATCGCGTACGTTATTCGCTCATCGTGACACCGCACTGGAGAAAGCGCATTGCGACGATATCGGCAACGTGGCATTCGTCAAAATTGCCGTAGTCATTTTCAGTACCTGTCCGCCTGAAAACTAGCCCGTTTACTCCCAAACATACGAACCCAGCTATAGCATATCCCGATTTTCTTTTCCGCAAGACTTTTTTCCCGTCAACGTTCATCTAATCTTTACACGTTTCATTACGATTTCATTTATTCATATTCTCCCATTACGTTAACTCATCATTTCGTTTTAATTTGAAACGTTGAGTGCGACAGGCTGTGATTGTGCGGTTGTGTTTTTGATTATTATTTTGATTTATTTATTCAGTGTTTGGCGTGCTCCAATCAATCTTAGAAATCGAGTAAATTTGTGCTGCTCGTTTTGTGCTTGGTATTTTAGTGTTGTTTGTGCGGTAAAGTATATTAAATCCCTAAGACAATTTTTAGAAAAAGATAATTCTTCAACTATTTGTTGCTACACTTAATTAATTAATTTATTTATTAATCAATATTTTTGAAATTAAACTTTATAAATTTATGATCCATCCCTCTGTTGGTTGTAAGCTTTTAAGTCGTTAGCATTCAAATGTAAGCTCAGTTTTTTTTTTCAACAAGTATTACAGATTTCTTTTTAAAGCGACTTAATAACAACGAATCAATTACTCAACTAATCTAAAAAGTAAACCACACCCTTACATGAGATAAATGTTCTCTTTAGAAATCCAGAAAAATGTGGAAATCCGTTACTTGAAGGGTCATTTATTTCCATCTATTGTGTTCCTGTGATACATTACCAGAAAAACTTTTACGACCTACGTCAATACTTTTCCTCGAATCATCCATCACAATACAGTTTATACAACTTACTTTTCAGCATATGTGTAGATCAAATTTTTTATATCAGTTGCTTACGAGTACCTGTCATAAATTTGATAAAATTGAACAATATTTTTTATCAAAAAAAGAAAAATTGGAGATCTCTTAATTTCACCGCCAACATAGATGAGGAAATGATTGCGAACCTCGAGTCTTTTATTATCCTTCAGTTCAACAAAAAAAAACCTATCGGCGATCAAGCAGATACAAGTTTCCTCTTACGGAGTATTTACCATCAATTTCAGACGAAGCAGCTTGTTAGAATCTATCAAAACATCTCAACAAAAGATCTCTATATTCACAAAATCATATTTATCAACCGAACTGTTTTTCTCACTTCAAGATATTCTTGGAAACCTTTAAGGTGGTCAGTTTTTATGGTGCCAATTTCTGGGCAGCTTATACGAAGTTTCTAACTTCAATCATGTTCATTATCTGCAGCTAATCACATCAGAATGCACCAATCCATTAGTAATTGTTTATTTCTGCCAAATGAGTCAATTGATGTCCTTAGTGATCTTTGAAAGTTGGTATTTTCGTTTAGAGAGTCTTTTAATTAAACTATTTCACTCTTCGCTTTGCCCCCTCTTCACCCCCCTCCCCCCTAAATGCTGCTCTTGTAGTTCTGGTAAGTCAATCAAATTTGTTGTCTTTCATCTTTTCCTTCCTCTTATTTTTTGGATTTTATTAAAATCTCCTTTAGGTAGTGGTTTTAGAATTTCATCCATAATTAATACTATGGACGTAGATTCAGTTTGTGGTGGTGGTGGATAAATGATGTGTTTTTTCCTCGATGGACCCCGTTTATCTTTTATTGAAACAGAGGATTTACGATTTGATCCAGGAGAGAATCTATCTTTCGTTTATAGTTGATGTAGGTGCATTCCCTACAATGACTGAATTGTCGTTTTCCAGAGGCTTCATATCCAAAGAAATTCCGATATTGTTTGGTGTAGTAGCCAATGGAAGAGGAGCCCTCAGAAATCAGAAAGTGCTTATAGGAACAATTTCGTCACTTGACAGATTTACTATTTCTTCAAATTTCAAGACACCTATTAATGCTTAATGTCTCGAAAGTTTTTTTTTACCTCTTACAGTTTTTAAATGCGTTTAGTGCCTTTGAAGTATAGATATCTCTGTAATAACAACAATTGACACCTGTTACAGTTAACACCGGTCTGTACAAACTGCTATAAAGATATTGTCATAAAAAGTAAATCAGTATTATGCCACGACCACACAAAATGCTATGGATGTTTGCTGCATGTATGTATCAAATTAAAACTCATACAGATATTAAGTTGTTTGCTTTAGAGTAAAGAAATCGGTGAAAGACAACGATAACGTTTTAGTATACATTCGAAGAGCCCTTATGAACCCACTGCATGGATTCTTGTTTAGTAGGAGGGTCCCAATGATGTACCCAAGTCTCACCCCCGGTGATAATTCGAGATAAAAATGTTTTGTCCTCTCCAGCTCGGCCAAATTTTCTTGAGAAACTTTTCTGTACAGTTTTTGTTGAGGTGCAAGCAATCTGGGTATCCACCGTGCAGACACCTTCTTCATACCCAAATCGTCATGCAAAATTTTGAGGACACTTCCTTCGGATATACAGACTTCATTAGCAATGACAGAGATCTTTACACGCCGATCTTTCAGTACCAAATTTTCGACTTTGCTCACAATGTCTTCAGTTCGAGCTTCAACAGGTCGTCCCGACTAATTGACTCTCGGCCCCATCGAAAGAGTTTAGACCAATATTTTACTTGAAAATAAGATGGTGCATATTCCCCATACACAGCAACCATTTTTTCATGAATTGCTCGAATCGCTGAATCGACTTCTATACATTTCGCCCATCTTTCAGGTATAATTGAAAAAAATAATGCAAAGATGTGATAGTCGGATGGAGTCAGGTCTGAGGAGTACGTCGAGTGCGAAAGGATGTCCCATCCAAGCAATTTCAAGCTGTCTTTGACTGGTTTTCCTGAGAATGAGTGAGACGTCGCATTGTCGTGCAACAAAATCACTTTGCTATGTCTTCTGGTCCATTAATGCGTGGTTTAAATGAATTATTTGTTGGCGATGGAGTTGTGTATTAACGGTTTCGCTGAGCTTTAATAGTTCATAATACACAATACCGTTGTGGTCCCACCATACACAGAGCCGAAGAGATTCAGCCTTGGTGTTGAAGCACCGGTTTCGCCAGGTGAAAGCCACTTGTTGGGTCATCAACCAATAACTCCTGCAATTGCTCGTCTTCGCATTTTTTGTGGTTTACCAGAGCTCTCCTAGTCTTTCACATTGAAATCACCATTTTTAAATTGTCGAAACTATCTCACATGTTCTTTCTAATCGATGGAGCGTGTTCACCATATTATGTTTCTACCAGCAAACAATGACTTTCAAATGCTCAGCAAGATTGGTTAACAAATTGTCCAAAATTTGAGCGGTAGGAAGTACTATTTCACGTACTAAACGACAGCTTCAGCAGAGTGCTTTTCATGTTAAAAAAATGAAGACAATTGTGAAACAGATACCTAACTTCAATTTTAAATATGATATGTAGAATATGTAGATACATTTGACGTGTTACTATAATTTTAAATTCAACATTATCAAACATCATCGCATCCTTTGCAAATAATTTGCGGCGGCAAGTACCGTGTTTGCACATCTAAATTTAATATCATCCTTTGCCGTCTAATAGTAAAATATTTACGTATAATTCAGCAATCAGTTCAAACAAAACTTCACGGTTACATTATGCGTCGTATCATAATAGGGGCGCTATTATATTTATGAATATGTAAACAATCTTAAAGATGTGAGTCTGACGAAGTTTGTTTGTTTGCGCATAAGGGTTGTGACCGAACAAATCGTATGTATACTTAATTAAGTTATGAAATTAATTTTGGAGTTCAATATATTTATTTAGGATCGTAATCATAAAATCGTTAATTACTGTTGTTTGTAGAAAACAACATAATCTAATATCCAGCAATTAACAATCTCATAATTAATGGATGTGATATTCTTGATACAGTTCATATGCTTGGCCGATTTATCTACATTACCATTTAAAAATTCATGACATTATTGCGTAAATATAAAATACGGCGAGGTACAAAAATGTTCTAGAAAGCTGTTAAGAAGGTTGGTAGAAGCCCATTTGCATATATTATCCAAAGTCTGCAGTTTTTCGTTTTTTTTTAAGCATGGGCGATATAATGCGTCAGCCTGGACTTTCTCGTACAACAACAGTAATAAAACTGGTATTTTTTTCTGCATAATACTTTTATCTTAATACACTTTCATTTTTATTATCTCATTATTTATACCAACGAAAAGAAACTAGTAATTTACAGCTTATTAAGCAGCACATAGATTATGTTGTTACCTAACCGCTTTTAATGCATTCAATTAGAGGAATTTTCAGTCAATAGGATTTGGAAAGAGAGTGAAAAATTTTTTCTCTGATCGGCCCTCCTCCCTCCGCCCTCCCCCTTCCAGGTTTATTTAAAATGCATTCACACCTTTTTCGTCACTGTCTCATTGTCCCGAAAGTGAATCCCACGAAGGTGTTCTTTAAGTTTTGGGGAACACATGGAAGTCACTAAGAGCCAAACCTGAAGAATAGAAAATTTCAAAACCTGCATTACGAATTGCAATCATTGAAGCACAGCTCCTCTGGGCAGGAGCCTTCTCCTAATGACACAGCACACTACGTCTGAGTGTTTCCTTCCTTTTTTCTATTATGGGATGAAGCACTTTTCAAATTAAAGCAGCATAATATTGCCCAATTGTAGTTTGAACATTGTGGCCATGATCTTCCCCGCAGATGTTGTTGCACGAAACCTTCGAGGGGGTGGTAAATCCTCGTGCTGTCTCCATTCCATGCTTTGTCTTTTTTTCATCACACGTCTCCGCATAGTCCATGATCGTACAGTTTTCTAATACACATCTGCAAATTGATACCCGTAATCTTTTAGTTCTCATTGATCTCCAAACTTTTGAAGACGTTTAGGATCTTCTTATCTTCTTAGCACATATAATATGCTCCACCATTTTCCTGTGTTCAGAACATCTATCTTGCCCATCTTCTTCAGGTTATACCTCAAGGAGCAGTAACCGTGCTAAGATCTCTTTTATGTCTGAAAGGAATGCTACTCCAATACGAGATTTTTTGATCAGTCTTCTACTGTTGTAGATAAGCCTTTGTGTTAGTTTTGGTAAAGTCACAGAATGGCTATGATTCAATGAATGGAGATTTCACGGTTCCTTAATTCTCGTTATTGTTTTTCTTCGAATTCTAAATATCTGTATGTTGATTTTCTATAAGCCAGATTTAACACTTTTGCGTTTTTACACCACCATTAAGTCAGAAGTCAATTTTTTTAATTCCTAGGATTTTTTTTTGTGGAGACCGCAGCTTCCGTGGTTTCTTAGGTTGTTTAATTTGGCAAGACTAGTTTAACCCCAGTACCAGATTTAACGACACGTTTCCACAAGTGTCACTGACAAGATTCGAACCTTGAACCATAAGTACTACCCTGGCCATGGCCAGTCGCTCTTACCTTTACGATTATCATACCTGAAAATGAAATCTGCTTCCTTCAAGCTGCACATTTTACATCATTGACTGATAAGTTTGCAATTTCCTAAAAATTATCCATTTCCATTCCTTCCTATTTCTTGCTTTGTCTCTCCAATTTTTTATTTGCTTCTCTTTTAAATCCTCGGCGATGGCTTCGCGCCATCTTCTCCTGGGTCTCCCTCTCTTCCTTTTACGTTCCGGTTCTCTCCAGCGTATTGTTTTCACTACTGTTTCTTCTTCTTTGGTTCACCAAATATGTCGTACACTTCCTCGTTCGTCCGTCTTTCCTATCCTACTTCAGTTCGCTTCCCTCCAAAAATTCGTGTTTCTATTTTTTTTATACATATATAATAAAGTTGGCCATGACAGTTTTTTTTCCATTTTAGGATTTTGTGACTATATTTATTTGCAACAATTACTTTTTTTAGATCCTCCATGTTATATTTCATTTCGATTTATTTATTATCACAATAGCCTATTAAATTTAAACTAACACACATCAGTGTCACATTATCATGTCATATTTACCTCGTGTAAAGCAAACATCCATTAGTATTTGTGTGGGATCGATTGATTTAATATGAATGCATTTTAAAAAATTTACTTAAAGCAACATTAAATATTGAATTAAAGCCTGTAACCGTATAGGTAATCCTTATTTATCCTGTTTGCTAGAAAGTGTAGCATCAAACTGAAGTAAACTTTAATTAAAAAAAAACCATTTTGTATGTCGTTATGCAATTAAATAGTTGAGAGTGTCAAATAACGCACAAAACAATTCCGCCTTTTTGTGAAACATTCTGCTCTATCCTCACCGGTAAAATGGCGTGGGGATATTGGAGCGCCACAACCGTTTCGGACCGAGGGCGCAGCCCTAGAAGGAACCAGAACGGAGCCGCCGTACAAACCTTACCGGTTACAATCGAAGATAGACCATCCGTCAGTTCGACCTATTCATCCGTTAATTCCAACAATAACACCCAGATCACGGAGTTCGACGTCGTTCCGACCACGTTCTCGAGACGGCCTTCCCTCGATCTCAGCCTAGGTGGACCCCAAAGCACGCTCGCCGGAATAATATGCGCCGCACACGGATCCAGACATCCGGGAGGGACGCTATCTGCTGGTAACACATTGACGAGAATGGGTAGTAGGCATACAGCTGTAAGCGTGGAGTATGCCGTACCACATCATTTGCAATATCATTCGGCCTATGTAGATTACCACCATCAACAACAGCTTTCGTTTTCAGACGACGATTCGAGTTCCGAGCCTGGCTATGCAACAGGTACTGCTCTCATTTTATTCTGATCAATATTTTGCGCTCCATTTTCCTTTAATAGATTCCGATGCATGTGCTTGAACCGTATAAGATTGCTTTCTTATGTCACGCTTGCATTGGTTGACGTTGACCTAAATTGGTGCACTTATGGCAAGCACGATGGTGTGCTTTCTATAAGGGAAGGTGGGGGTGGAAAGGAAATCGAATTGTGTGGTATTTTGCATTTTGTACATATTATGACATTGTAAAGTCACTAAACAGTTATCAAAGCATTGAGAACATAACCTATAATTTTATACAATTCAAAGCTGTATTTTTATGTGTGGTTTAAATTTCGTGATAGATATCACATTCAGGAACCGAGTAATAATTGTCGTGTTGCGTGAACACACTATTATATCACGAAGAGACAGTCAGTGAGCAATACAGCAAGATTTTGAAGTATAGGAAGAACACAAGATCTACTGAGCTGAAGAAAAAAAAATGACGACACCAACAGGTGATAGATTTTTGCTTGGAAATAACAAGTTGAATCCAACAAAAATAAGTGACAACCTGCCACAAAATTTGGCAGCATTAGGCGTAGTAATACATAACTCAACTATTCGTAGAAGACTTTTGGAATCTGGTTGAAGAGTTATTCAAGCAACTTCTTATTGACCGCATGAAGAAACGGAGGCTGGTCTGGGCTAGAACTAGCTCCAACTGGATGACTGGAAGGAGGTCCTATTTTCACATGAATCTCACTTCATAGTTCAGAGGCAGCGGCCTAAATTCTTCAGTAAGTCTCAAAATTAATAACTTACTCCAGCTAATATTCATCAAATTGCGAAACATCCAGTCAAGCAAATGTTTTTGGGGTGTTGGGGTGAAGTGAGGGGGTGGGACGGGAGGAGCATGATTAGCGACCTTGTTAATCACAATAGGCTTCTACAGAATATGGAAAGTATTGGGTTAAGAGGTGTACTTATCAAATAGAAAGCAAGTAGTGGTACTGAACAACAAAACTTCGTGTGAACAACTAATTAAAACTGGAGTCCTACAAGGTTCAATCTTGGGACCTCTATTATTCATACTTTTCGTCAATGACCTAACACATCTTATTGATAGTAATAATCGAGTGATGTATGCCGACGACAATAGTTATGTGGCAGCACACAAGGATGTATATGCAGTCAGTTATTGATAAGTTCGTTAACTGGTTTGACAACAATCCACTGCAGGTGAACACCACTCTTGTTACATTTTAAGGATTAATGGACATTCCATCCAACAAGTTGAGGACAAAATTCTTAGGACTGTGTATTGAGAATGATATAAGCTGGCACAGTCACGTGGAGGAACTCTGTACTAAACTGTCACAAGCTTGCTATGTTATATACAGGCTTGTTGAACTAACATCGTTGGAAACCGATTTATCCCATACCTATTGTACAATTATTTATGTACCATGTGATCTTTCGGATTAAATAAATTATTATTATTATTAATAGTAGTTAAAAATACAAGTCGATGTTGGAATACTGTTTAAACAAAGGGATTAAAAAAATGCTGAGTCCAAAGAGGAGCAATTCTTCAGTAATTTTCTGCTTCCTGTCAGTCGTTGAAGGAAATGTTAATATATTTTCAGGATAAAGAGATAACTGTTCAACTCGAACAAATCTAGACTGTTCAAAATCGACTGCACTACAAAAATAAAGATAGCAGAAGCGGTCACTCAGGTTTGGTATCGTGATGTGAGGATCTCTGAAAACTGTCAAAAACTAGTTCATCGTTTCTTAATAGGGAAAACTATTTTTAGCTTCAGTTATCAATGTCCTCAATGCTCCCAACATTTCTCCGCCAGGTAGGTAACCTAAAACTTTTTTTCAGTTTTCTGTTTGAGTTCTATCTGGCTAAACATTACCCATGATGAAGAAATCACGAATTTAAGCTATAGACGTTTGGACTTCCATTTTCAAAGGTTTCAAAAATCTCAAACAATCTTGTCTGTATTTATTTGCCTATCTATTTACCTCAAAAGGACTCCAATATTTTGCGTAGCTCAGGACCTGGACTACAAGGTATTCTTCATTAATAAAGGTCGTAGATTGAAATTTTATGGGCAGTTCAAAAATATTGCTTCCATCGGTGTCACTTTCTGCAGTTTTCATTTCATTCATCTCGTTTTTACCAATTTCCTCTTCATTATCTTGATCCAGTTCGTCTAAATCTGTTTCTCTGTCCTACATAATATTGGCATGAATTTCTAGACTGTCGCTGCCTTTAAATTCTATTTCCTTTGTGGAATCTGCACACACGTCACTACCACATCAATGTCTCAGTCATTGTTTGAATAAATAGAAACTTTCTTCTTTTCCGGTTAATATTTTTGTTTGTGTGAAGACGTCTTTCTTTTGTTTACTTGTTATCTTTGAAGCAGCTTCTTCCTTTATCTATAAAATGCTTCCATTTTTTCGACAATCACTTTGTTACCTGGAAGAGCAGGAACTCAGGGATTGGAGATTATGGCGCATATTTTCTGGTTTTGTACAATCTGGAAAAGCGGCGAAAAGGTTTCTTCCAATAGAAGAGATTACCAAACAGTTTTTAAAGGTCAGAAGAAGGCAATTTGTGGGGAGGAGGGGTGGAATGCAGAAATGTCAGTATCATCACAGAATATCACGTTGAAGCAAATCCTGTTTGCGTTCCTTTAATCTTTCTTGGTTGATCATGAAAGTCAACTGAAAAAAAAATGCAATTTAACATTTGGACATCCAAAGAACCCAATGATATTCAGCTAAAGTAACCAAACCTGTGCCGCTAAGTACATACTAAAAGCAAGCTAATGTAAACAAATTGCAAAATAATGCAGAACAGATTTTGTTAATCAAGATGAGAGAGGCATCACGTATGCGAAAAACATAACATGCTACCCTCCTAGGACCATTAATTATTAATTCATGTCGGATTACGTAAAGTACTCCGTAATAAAAAAAATACGAATTTCCCTCGTCGCTAATACCGTAAAAAGCCTACAACAAAGTATCACAGTAATTGGACAGTCCAAGCTATCCCTACTTATTTATTCACGAGTGACGTCAACTCCATATACCGGCGCTCATTAAAAACGAACTCGTTGTCATGTATCCAGCACCTTTATTTCATTAACAATCGTGTATTTTGTATTTTACGCGTTGTTCACATGTCAAGCTAACGAGAAGAATGGATTCCGATTTGACACTGAAAGGGATCTATCGAGGCGAACACTACATGTGACAATGTTGACGTTTTTTTTTTGATCGTTTGTACGTAAAAAAATCACTTCAGTTTTTAATTTTTTATTTTGTTAGCTTGCCTGAAAACACGATAATTTTAGTATTAGATTTCAGAAAATAGGATGAAGGTACAAACACCCACACTAATTGTTAATCTAGGATGAACGCAAAGTTAGCGGTTTCTGTGGTTGACATTTGAAATTTTGACATTTGCATAATCTTGCTTTAGTTAGTTAGGCAGTCCCTGCGAAACCACCGTAGGTGCCTGGATATTTAAATTGTCATTTTACAGTTAGTAATCAAATTTATTTGCCACGTAGCAGTTCGTTATAGGATATGCGATATCGGGAGCCCACCATTAATTTAACAAAAATAAACGTGTAAGGGAGGGAAAGGAGAGGATGAAGACATTTTTAATGCAATAAACACAATCACAGTAAGACAATTAATTTAAATATTAAAATTTAAACCGACTATTTAAAACAGGATATCAAGAGATTAGATTTGATTTGAAATGAGGGTGATATTGCGCTGCGACTTATTGATCTATTGTGCCCCCTTGCGTGAGCTGTAAGCTGCTGGGGTATGCCCGCTCCTAAAGCTCCCCATCCAGTCCAAGAGCTTTGATAAACTGCATTAGCTGTGATGGTTTCAGAGAAGGTAAAGATTCTTCATCTATAACGTCTTTACCGAGATGGTTGGCTCGGGTTTTTGTGATGGCGGTGCAGTAAGATGTCAGGTGTTCCGGATTTTCATCCTCAGCCCCGCAGAACCTGCAGTCGCTATTCTGTTTTAGACCTATCCTTGTCATATGTTCACCAAGGTGACAGTGCCCTGTAAGGAACCCTGTAAGGATGCGCAGTCTATTCCTGCTAAGTTCCAACAAAGTTTTTGCTCTATGATTATTGTAGCTTCCAAGGAAGATCTTGGAGTGTCTTAGACCAGGAAGATTCTCCCAGGGGATGCTCTGAGCCTCTCTTCTCGATATTTAAGTTATTTTTTGTAGGTGCTCGTCCCTATACCACAAAACGGTTTAGGTCCCACAAACGGAGTTGTGGCGGCCTTCCTTGCTAGTGAATTAGCTTCTTCGTTGCCTCTGATTCCAGTGTGTCCTGGTACCCAGTATAATGCAACTCTATTTTTCGTGCCTAGGTTGTTTAATCTATTAAGAGATTCCCAGACTAATTTCGAGCTGATAGTGTTAGAGCTCAGCGCCATTAGGGCTGCTTGACTATCGGAGAAAATTGCAATGCTCTGCTTCCGATAGTTCCTGTCAAGGTTCAGTTGAGCACATCTTCCAATGGCATTGATCTCCACTTGGAAGACGCTGGGGTATATTCCCCTTGGCTCGGAATATTTGGTTCCTGGCACAAATATGCCTGCACCTGTTCCTTTATCGGTTTTAGAACCGTCCACATACCACTTGATAGTGTTTTCTTTTAGGGAGTACGTGGAATGTTCTCCTACTCACTCTCCCTTGTTGCTTAGCTTGGTGAGGAAATTCCTTTCAAAGCTGTATTCCTTGACCATTTCATCATTCGGTAGGCTTAGAAGTGGGGAGAGCCCGGCTTGAGATGTCCATGCTCTCTGGTACGGAGTCTCGCCCCTTCCAGTCCCCGCCCTGGTCAGTCTGTGCATTGCCGCAAGGGCCGCTCCCTCCACCACTATGTGTAAGGGGGTGAGGTCTAAGATTACCTCTAGGGCCGCAGTTGAGCATGTTCTCATAGCTCCGGTGATGCATACACATGCCAGCCGTTGCAACTTGTCAAGGGTATTCCTGATTGTATCAAGAGACTTTGACACTTTGACAAGCATCAAACAAAGACATGAAAAACGCGTAGAGTTATGTCAGATATAAATGACATTAGTTTTCATGGCAATCTTGATAATTAGAAACTAAAAATCTAACTTTCAATAAAAAAATATGTGATAACACTAAATATTTGAAAACGGATGACAATATTACAACGTAGTACTAATATCAGATATTAAACACTATGGTGTCCTGAAAGGCATTGTAAAAAAAAGTAATAAAGATAAATAACAAAATTTTATTTCGATTTAAAATATCGTTTGGCATCCCAAATAATAAATTAGCGTTTTATTTGGTAAATTAGGAATAATTAGACATTAATAACAAACCTTAAAGTGGAAATGCTTCCCAAAATGTATTTCTTTTTGTAGTATAAATTTCTTTTATTCATATCTTAAGTTAGGATAAAGATATTGAGATGCGGTTCTCACTGGCTTGTTAGGCTCTTGATTGACTATGTAATGACGTAAAAAAGTGATATCATTGCATTTAATTTTTTTTTGCAGTAAATTAATTTTTTTGCGATTATGTCAGAAAACGCCATCTGGCGGCAAGGTAAGCAAACACAATCACCTCACTCACAGTGCAATTGATAGTCTAGGAAACCCCCTTTTTAACGACTCCAAGTTTATTAAGATAAATTAAGCCTTCTTAGAGTTATCGACATTTATTTCCGAAAATATTCTAGCGCCCCTCACCACTTTCTTTTCAGAGATAAAGCAAAAAGCGTTTAATAAAAAATATTTGAATTTGTCTCAGCTTTTCAGGATGGCAATTACGCCCCCTGGAGGCCATTTCAGAAACTCGTGAATAATTCCCAGCATTTTCTCTTAGCCGATTTACTCAACAATTTTTTCGTTTCAAATTTCTAGGTACATCCGTTTTCCCTAATACCGTACCTCGTTACCCTTGTTGGGACACCCGGTACATTCTGCCTTCTAAATAATTACCTTATATGGTTGATGTGCGTACATCTTTATGAAGTTCTTCTAATATTTTAATTCTTATCTGCTTTAATGTTAAAGAACAATTCTATTCTAACCATGACAGAATTATATTTATTTCTTCTTACCTTAAAATGTTTGGTTTAGAACCTCCTTTCTCTAGCAATGGTAACGTTATGAAGATTACTAAAAAAACAAATCAATTCGTTTGACAATCGATTATTCCCTGGTTCCATTTCATTATTCCCTCCGGGTATTATGAGTACTATTATTAACCAATAGTGATTAATATAATACCTACTTTATTGTTTAGTCGTAGATAAAATAATATTATGAAATGCTTATAATTATTTTAAACAATTTTGTATGAATTAACCAATAGTGTCACTGTTGACACTTTCTTATATTAAAATGACGAATTCTGAAATTAAATTGATAAATCTGAAATACATTTGACGAATCCTGAAATAGACTTGACCCTTTCTGAAATACAACTGGAAATGGTGTAGAAAAAATAAGTCTTCCATCAAATTTCCTATGATTTATCAATAATATCTACTAACCCCGAAAAAAGTAGAAATAGAACAGTGTTGTGCTGTGCGAATTGCTTCCTCACGCATCCTATTCGCCAGATTTAGTCCCCTCGGATTATTTTCTGTTTGCAAACTTGAAAAAATTGCTCGGTGGTAAAAGATTTGCCAACAATGAAAAGATGAAGTTGAGTGAACCTTTACTGTCTAAAAATTCTTCTACTTATGCTCATCTCCATAAAGAAATTTTAAATATTTATAAGACGTAGCATACGAGCGCATTACAGCTTCTTATAACTAAATTTAATTTTATAGAACACCGTTCTATAAAGCTCAGGTCTGGAACGGCAAAGTAGTCGCTCAATATACATACGAAGCCATTTTCGCCTCCGTAGTAAATTTTCCTCTTAAAATATTAAATTCGCACTTTACGAGGCAAGACATACTGCGTCTTTAAGCTCGATAAAGTATAAGTACATAACTTGTAAAATCCAATTTCTTATATCCTTTTTATCGGAAGTAGGTCACGACTCAAGTCTGTTTAAAAATATATGTGGTTAGAGATAGATACTTTCACACATGCCACACTTTTTCGAATTCTCTTTTTGTTGAAATTTCTGCTGTTTGATTGAGATCTGAAAAGGCGACTTGAAAATATGTTTCACGCTATAACATTTCTAAAATTATAATTCACATTTAGTGGTGTTAAACACTTCTGTACGTGTCGCACAGAAGCGTTACAATTCAGTCGATGGGGTCAACGATAAGCATCCACACTAAAGCGCTGTCGTGTGCACGATCTAATTTCCTCAGACCCTAATTCACGCTCAATTGAAGCCGTTAAACATTTAGAATCGCTCGAACGGGGGCTGGTTGGCAGATTTTTTTACGTTCCACAATTTGTGAAATATAGCTTTTTTTGGTAAACAGGTTCTCCGATAAGATCTATCGTCTAATATATCAAACAAATGCGTGAAAAATTGCCTTGTAACCGTGCACGCTATTTTCCGATTTTTCCTCGTACCCCTTTTGTAATGGGATAAATCTTAATGATACAAATTCTGTGATAAAATAACCAGTTCGTTTTCTAGTTGTGTTCTGCTCATAAAATGTTTTTGATAAGATATTCTTAAAGATTTTTTGTTCTTCCATAATTTGAAACTACTTTTAATCAAGACTATCGACATCACCAATGACAGTATTTGTGGATGGACAATGATTAGATGGAAGACCTGAGGTCTAGGAATTTTTGTCATTTTCCTTGATATTGTTGGCGACCATAGTTTCATGTTAATTCGAAAGTTTGTGACATTATTATACGAAGCCATCATAAAATCAATATCAGGAAATAAAAATTTGCTATGTAAGAGCTGCGAAATTCCATATTGTTCCTTATATTCATTCATGTACCACACGGATGTATATAAGAGTGACCTCACGATACTTAACATAAATCACAAACATGAACGTCGGTGGATGACACGATATAAAGCAATGAATGGCGTGCCAGGTCGAAGAAGCACGGAATATACTATAACAAAGGATAGAAGGATTGTAAATTTCTTTTGAGAGAGCAAAGCACGCACCCGTTTCGTATTTTACGTCGGTGGATGAAAATATTCATAATCGAATGACGTGGTCGTTCCTTCATGCCTAGGATTCATGTATTCTCTTTTGGAATTTTGTCAACAAGATCGAATTGAGCTGTAAAGTAAGCTTTTATGTCTGTATTTCTCTTAAGTTTTTAAGTAGAACTGGTTACGGTTGTTTGTTACACAATAGAGTCATCACATTTGACTCAAAAAATGTTAACATTGAAGTTTAAAAATGGTGAGTAGAACTAAAAACAAGTTTAAAACTTTTTAAAAAAATGGTTAAAATAGTGATAGTGAGTCATCAGTTGGTTCTGATCAAAAAATTTCTAACAGGAATTGAAGTCCAAAAATTGTGAAGTAGGATTAAAATAAAGTCTAAAAAAGTGAAAAAATGGACCCTAAAATATTATAGTGAGTCATCAGTTGCTTCTGATAAGCATAAAGATTTTTCTGAACAGTAATTAGAAGAGTCCAATTACCTTGGATTAGCATTTGATTTGAATAAAATTGGGAATGAAAGTGAAGTGTTATTTCAGAAATGTTCAATATGGTAATTGTTTTAGGAACCATATTAAATCGATTAAGACTCGAAGAACAAAGCCTTTATGATGCAAATGAAAGCTTACCTTGGATTACTACATTTGATTTGACGAGCATTGGGCATGAAAACAAGATTATGCTTTGATTTTATAAATGTTCAATATGGTAATAATACATTTTTCAACACTTTGATATCGATGACAACTCAGAAATAATTTAATTTTACAATGGAATGAAAAATGGTGACGAGGACCTTGCCTTGATAAAAAGTGTGTAGAGATATTGTATTCTATTCTTGGAGGGTCATTCAGTTTTTAAGCACCTCACATCACTGTAACCTATTGATTGATTGATTATGATTACCCTATCCTATCAGTACCTTTCTATTCCAATATTCTTGACGAATTTCGAGACTAATTTGGGTACCAAGACTTTGATCTGTTCATGTGTTAAGGTCGCTTGTTCTAGATGCTAAAACGTTTGCCGGCTTAATGGTTCCCAATCGTAAACTATGTGTTCGGTTGTTTCAATTCCAAGTTCGCATAATCGGCACATGTCTCGATCAACTTTGTTCATTTTTTTAAGATGGTATCTTAGAGGGCAGTAGCCAGTCAGAAGGCCCGTAAGAGTCCCTAACTTTGACTTGCTAAGATGAAGTAGTCTTTTTTTTAATAATAATAGCAGTTTATTGGTAAATTCAAAGAATACAATAGTTTATACTATAGTACTAAATTATAGATGTACCAAAAGGTTCAGAATCAGCTGCTTGCAGCAGGCAGCTGGTCTTCCTTCTGAACCTGGCCAAAATAAGCACACGCATAAATCTAAACACAAATACAAGAAAGCAATTGCAGAACTAACTAAGTACTAATTGGGATAGTAAATAAAAAAGAAAAAAAACGAACTACACGGCACTCAGTAAGATGAGAAGTATTGCTTGCGTAGCTGACGCGCAAACGCAGAGGGATGCAAAGAACGCAACCCAGGTGAAATTGAATTTAGCGATTTAGCCACGTTGTATGAAAAAGATCTAGATGGTGAACTGGAGGAGTTAGTAGGCCTTTATTTCTCACATTCACATTGTGCACGTCCGTTCTGAACAGAATCTTACGATGCAAGTAACTGGGCTTTCTATATTTATTACTATATTGTATGTTTGTCTGGGTGTTTTCCCCCAGTGTGAGACTATTTTTTATGTCTCATTCTGTCCTCGCCATGAGAAAATCTATTACTGAATCTTTAAACTCTCTCTTACGTATTTTCCTTTTTGAAACCCTCTCCCTCTCTCCCCGTTCCTCTCCAAAAAATAGATAAAAATCAATTAATTAAAAATTACACATGTGAAGCGTAGATGACCTCGTAATTGGCGATGAAAATACTAAATGTACTAACGTTTCGTCGCTAATATAAAAGTGGCATCATCCGGAACAAAAGTGGGTAGGGTATACCAGAAGGTTTGAAGTGTCTGCATGTAGGTATTTCAATTAATATACATCTTATAAGAGTTATTGTGTCATTAAATGATTATCACCATATCTCCTAAATGGTAACTAGGTGATAATCCATCGAAGAGGAATGTAGAAACAAAAAAAAGAGAAGTCCGATATAAAGATAATTACTTAAAAATTCATCATGAATAACTTAATAATTATGTATTTAATGCATCTATATTTAGAACTCTCTTCTGCTCTAGTCAATTAAATTTTGAACAATTTTATCATTGATTTCTACGTACCTTTTATATCTTTACACTTGAAAGTATTATAATTCGAAAATAGATAATTGAAGCAGCTACAAATCTGACTTATTTTTGCTATCACGTCTGTGAATGTGGTATATTTTTGCAGGTCTTTATATTGTTGAGATAACTAATCTTATCTTTGTAATCTACAATTTATCAGAAAAACTTTCTGGTTACAATGACGATATGGATAATAAATATTTTTCTAAATGTGTTAAACGCAAGGCGTTACATTAACCTCGTCAGTTATTACTCAAATATGAATATAAATAGTAATTAGACGTGGATAAAGTTACTAATTTGCATATTCTGTGCTATTCAAGTGCGACACACCTGATTTGTGATTTTCAAAAATTTCCGAGCTATGTATTTGCATCTATGATTTATAAATATCTTTTAATGGAACATTAAATGGGTAGCGATAGCAATATGAGTATTTGGAATGATATGTGTGAAGCTGCTGTCCTTTATGGATATCACCCAGCTGTTGCGTACGAATTGCCATCGGTGGTAAATAATTTTCCTAGAGCTCGAGGTGGTGTACTACAAGGTATTTTATACTATCATGTAATCATATTTTATAAAATTATGTCACAATAAACAACAGACAACATGTAATCAAGTACATACAGAATAATTTGCAAAACAATTTTTTTCTTGTTTTACAAATAATAATAAAGTTTATATTTACAAGAATTGCAGGCTGAAATTGTTATCGGATATCTCAAAAATGCCATCTTATGTTTGGTCGTTTTTTTTATCATCTTGGTATCTAAAAAATTTTATTGTAAACACATTATACAATTTCTCAATACCTTTTCCTCTTAACGTGTAGTAATCTACGCAATTTATGGCAAAAACTTTAATTTTTCTATTTTCAAAACCTTATCAAAAGCAACTTTGTCTTCAAATTTTTTTCCGTTCAATTCTCTGCATCGGCATCAGTGACATCCAAGACGTCGATTAGATAATTCGCCTTCGATTGCCAAATTTTCATCAATTTCAATGGAAGTGTCTAAATTAACATCTGCAGATATTCTGCAGATCTTCTACTTCAAAGCGTTGATCATATTGTTCTGTATTATGTTTCCTAAACCCAGGCATATTTGATTATTTTTGGCGTTATATTTTGCCACACAATCACTCGAAGTCTGTATCCACAGTTCTGTTAAGCCTTATGCAGTAGTGTGGAGTGAAATAGGGCATTTTTTTTAAATATCATTAACCCTGTATTACTAAATGTTGCTATGAATAAATAGCTGCTGAAATATATAAAATTTAATTTTTTACTTATCATCCTCAGGTGGCGCAGAGGACTTGTAAAATGAAAAAAAAACCGACATTTTCGAAATATTTAAATAAATAAAAGTAATAAGTTTATCCACTTTATTTTTATTATTTGAATTAAAAGTACATAGAATAACAAGATTAAAATTCGTATCTGTGGTGTCAGCATTCAGTCATATCATCTGCTTGCGGGGTAGCCCGTTGAACTGAGATTTTGCGTCGAATTTCTTGTCTAGATTTTATTTTTGCTCATATCCATCACGTGCTCAAGTCCCACAAACAGCCAAACTTCCATCAGTAACCAATTTTATGGCTCTCTCCACAGCCTGTGTGTGACAAGAAAACTTTTCAATGCAAATATTTATATTTTCACTCATTATTTTGTCCAATATTTCACTCTCACTATATTTCGAAATGAATGGCGGCTCGAATATTTTTTCTATTGTCCAGTCTATCAAGTCATAATAGTTGTTTGCGTCAAAGTTCAATTTCGGAACCAAAAACTCTCTTACTTTCTTTGCCTTTGTAGATTTTCGCGCTTTAAGTATTCGTCTAAGAGCTAATTCTTTAATATATTGCCTTTCGTCTTGCAGCATAGCCAATAAAATATTCTCGGAATGCGCGAAGAAAGAGTTCCGCTGTATTATTCGAAATGCAATTATTTTTAGATCATCCTTCAAATAAGAGCATCTTTTTATCATGGCTAGGATATGAGCTGGACCGTATTTGCATGAGGGTTTCGTTTTTATTCTGAACCATATTGGCGCGTACACTTTTATCACGAACGTAGCAAGCTCTACCAGACTTTCCGTTGGAGATTTTGTGGCTACATATAGTCTCAATATTCTGTTTGCACAGGTAAGCCAGCGAGAGTGTGCCAGCTTTCCTAGTTGCTTATTAGCCAAGTCAGTTGACACGCACGCACCTTGTGTAGCAGCAAGTCAAATTTGAAGGAGATATTTCTGATCAGTGCTTAAAATGGTCGCGTCAATCTCCGGTAACACCGTCTCAATCTTCTCAAATTCCACCACAGGTAAGTCTTCACAGTGCTGTAGCATCTTATCTATGACTTCTGTGAACGTATTGGGTCCTGACGTAGAGCCATCCAAAGTGTTGAATAGATGACGCAGTGGTAATTCGTTGGCATGCAACAAGCATATCAACCAATGTAAGGGTCGATTTAACTGCCTCTCTATTAATGCAATTGCTCCATTCTTGGAGTCAATGTTAACTGGAGTTCCGTCGCATCCAATAACAACAATGGTTGATATATTCCCGAATTTCAATTTTAGAAACTGCATTTTGCTATTTTTTATAGAACTAGCGGTTCTAGAAGGAGGCGTGACCTGGCCAATGTACTGAGAATCTGGCTCTGATACCAAAACAATATGTTCTTCTGTTATAGTTCTTCTGTGGTACTTAACACCACGTTTTTCTTGGACGACGGTCCTGTTATTGTCAGGACTCTCCAACAACGAACTCTGCAAATCTTCTCGGATTTTCTGGCGCTCTCGTCATAATTTACTTCTATCTATTACTTTTGAAGAATCTTGCTTAGAAATCAAGCGAATATCTTGAAGAACTGCACTGGCAATGATTGACGCTCATCTGTCGAAGACACTAGTCCTGTCACAAGCAGTTGCAAGATTTTCCAGTCGATGCCTCATCTGCTTTGCTGGTATTTTTGAAGTGGAGGGCAAAGCGGCATCCAATGAAAGTGTGGTATGAAAATCTGGATCTTGTTGGCTGTCTGATAATAAGCTATGGCTATCATCTGAGGTCTCTGCTGCAGTCAAATCCGGTGAGGGGCTAAATGTTTGCTCAACAGACTGCTTTTGAAGAAATTTATTTTTCTTTTCTAGTCTTAATTGTCTGCGCTCCAATATCTTACTCGTTTCTATATCAATAGTGCCGATATACATTTTGCGGCTTCCTCTATAATCTTATTTAAGAAGGGAAGTACTAGCCGTACTACGTTAGGTTTATTCACTACATCAGGGCTAGTGCTATAAATATTATCACAATTGTAGAACATTATAATGAATACTCACGTTGGAGGTTGATGAAGATCGCAAATCCAATTTAATATGATAATATTTGTAGCACTAGCCCTGTTGAAGTGAATAAAAGTTTCGCGAAAGCTTGGCAGATGTGAAAAAGTATACAGGTTGTTTCAATTTGTTAGCGTCTTCCCAGTAACCGCTGTTAATCTTATTATTCAGCTACCATTCCCGGTATAATCGCCCCACCCTCCTTTCGTCCCCTCTTATTCCCCCACAGAGGCCAGCTGATACTTTTACCAACATTACATTGATTTACATTGTATGAATTTTAAATTCTACAAATTCTAATGACTTTTACTGAGATGGCAAATAGAAAGTTCAATGTTTCTGCTATCGCTAGTTGGGTCTCATTCTTCTTCTCCTTTAACAGCTTCTTGACAAACATGACGATTCTCTAGCAGTGGACGTTGCCACAGAACATCGTTTCCTCGACTTTATCCAGTGCTAAAGCTCATAGATACTCGTTCCACCTTTAGAATAGGAGCATGTTGCATTTTTTACTACTCTACTCTCTGATGCTGTGGATAAGTCATCGTATCTTTACTTGTCTTATACTGTTTACTCGAGTCTCGTATACTCCCTCCTTTTCTTGGCCCCATCGCTGTACTGACACAATTCGTTTCCTGTACTTGTTCTACTGCCAAGCGACAGCCCAATTTTAGCTTCCCATACAAAAGTTTAGAATTGTGGAAGCGGTAATCAAGAATCGATGTTAACTTGTTTTGGTCCTTCTAAGTTTGTTATCTTAGTTCATCAACTTCATGGACTTCATTGGTATCGCTGTCTAGACCGTCTTGGTCCACATCCATGTGGTGACTCATGACTTCTTATTGAATACGCATTTTGTGGTAGTTTCATTGGGAGCATTCTATTTTTATTAGGTTAATATTAATTGCAAGTAATAAATTCTGTAGAAGTAAAAGAAAAAGATGTTCGTTTTAACACATTTCACTTTGAAGTTATTCCAGTGAGAGGCCGTACAATTTAGGAACAGATATATTTACCAATGATGGCACCAAATATTGTGCTGAGGCAGGATTCGTTAATAATCTGTTTGAAGTCAGTTCTATTTCCACAGTGGATGATGTGGGAAGTTATAATGTTATGCAACGATTTTAACCCTTTTCAAGTTGTGCTTAGATTGCTTATGCTCAGGAACCCGACGCAAACTACTGAATAAAAAAGTTTAATTGCAGTTAGTCCCTTCGTTTGTTTTTGGTATATGATGCAAATTACATTCAAAACAGAGTAGTATTCGGGGTATATTACATACGAAAATGAAAATGTCTGAAATGTTATAGGAGGTTGTTAGTTAGGGAAGGGCGATAATAACAGGATTTTATGCTTAACATCGTTTGAGTGAATTCCAACGTTATATCGCCACTAATTTTCGCGTATTCAGCTTCTTCAGGAGATTTCTAAAGTCTGATGTTGAAGAAATTTCTTCTGCTTCTCGTTATGAAGAATCCAAGTAACTTCAACCGAGAAGATGGATGATGAAGATGATCAATACCTGGCGACTAACTTTACAAGATCGTCGACGTAACCACAATATCGTAACGGATGCAGTTCATCGAACCGTAACGAATTAGCGGAGCGAAGAAGAAACAAGGTATTAACAAGGAGCAGAAGACAACAATAGTAGTACACGAATTCAAAATTTCACACTTCCTCTGTTTTTTATTTTATTTCAAAATTGATGCAGATTTTTGAAAAATAATATTAATTGAAAGAACCGAAATTTCTAATTTAGAAAAAAAGGGCATTGATCTAAAACGCTTTTTTTCGTGCTTTGTATTTCAAATAATTTGTAATAGGTATTCGTTTACAAAACTCTAAAACAATGTATGCAGCAATTTTCTTTTTTACAAGCCTATGGAACAATCTACAACAAACTTGAACCAATCCCGAATAACTGATTAATTTCTGAAAACGTCCTTTTTGGACTAATTTTGAATATTTTTTTGCAAAACGCTGGAACAAAGTTAATTAAAAGTTTTTTAAATGTCAAGTTGAGAATGTTGACTAAAACTGTTTTTTTTTCCGTCTCTCCTGAAAATTGTGTAGAAAAAATGTAAAATAATGCGGATGAAGTTAAAAAAAATCAAGAAAAAAGGAGGTCCTCTCCCTCCCCCCATCCCTCCGTTATCACAACACCGTAACGGATGCAGCTCATCGAACTGTAACGAATCAAACGAAGCGAAGAACGTATTAACGAGGAGCAGAAGACAACAACATCAATCTTTAGAAACCTTCGGAAGAAGCTTACATCATGAAACGTCAAGTGCAAACTTATCTATACGATATCAGGCTTCAACATAGTAAACAACGGTCGTGAAAATCTACGCTCAGTTTGTATAGTTCATGTTTTTCCCCCAAAATTGATGCAAATTTTTGAAAAATAATATCAATAACTGAAAGAATCAAAATTTAGTGGACCTAAAACCGCTTTTTTTCGTGTTTTGTTTTGTAGTAGGTATTTGTTTCGCAAAACTCTAAAACAATGTATGTAGCAATTTTCTTTTACAAACCTATGGAACAATCTACAACAAACTTGAATCAAGTCCGGAATAAATTCGATACAAATAATAGCATTTTTAATTTCGAAAAACATCCTTTTTTTTGGCTCAATTTTTAGAATATTATTGTACAAAACGCTGGAACAAAGATAATCAAAATTTTTTAAAATGTCAAGTTGAGAGTGCTCACGCAAAACCTGTCATTTCACGATCTGATTTGCGTGCGTAAAAAGTCACTTTAAACACGAGTGCATAAAAGTAAAGTTGGTACTTCCTGGAACCGGATTAATTTATAGTGACATTTAAAATCATAAATCCCTAACCTTAATAATATGGTCATAAACGATAACGTATTTAACAATATGTAATTAGTACTATAGTTCTCGTACAAAAAATATTGTACAAAAACTTCGTGCGTGAAACATTTCGCGAATTCGTGTTCATAAAGCGCTCGCCTCCGACTCGCGCTTTAAACTGGTTATTCGCAAAATATGATTTCACGCACTTGGTTCGTAAATAACTATTTTCTGTCTAATTTTGAATATTTGTTTACAAACGTATTGGAAAAAGGGTGAAAATAATGTAAAATAATGTGAAAAAAAAAGTAAAAAATTCAAGAAAAAGGGGGGGGGGTCGCCATTCCTCTCCCCGGGGAGGGTGAAGGAGGGGTGGGAGGGGGAGGGAGGGGTACGACACGAGAAGTGGTACCCGTAACAATAAAACATTAAATAACTAAATCAATACTTTTCTAGGCAGAACGTCTGCCGGGCCAGCTTGTTTGAAATATTTGAAAATCTAGAACAATGGAGAGGAAATGTAAAATGCAAAACAATAGAAATGTGCAGGATTCACGCAAAAGTTAATAAGTCCAATTCTGCCATTTTTTAGCTGCTCACAGATCCTAAATATTTCTGGTGATTTTGAGTGATATTCAAGTCTGTTTTTTACGTAAACGTTAATAAGTAATATGCAGAAAAAATTCCAAATTGTATGACTGGTGCAAAGCTTATACGTCCATAACATTATGTTTTTATTTGTAAACTTAAGCAAAACTAAATAAGTGACGCACACCCTACATAAAAGGTTATAACATTTCAAGCATAAGTTGATAAATACCTTCAGATCCGGATCTGAATTGGTACACAACACTTTTAGGTAATGATAAAATGAAAATTCTCCAAGAAATCAGGAAGAAGAATAGGTATCAGTTTGGGATGTTATGGGAAGGAGGAAGAACCCTGCACCTGTTTGGACGAGGATCTGGGTTATCGCATTTTAACTAAAATAGTTGCCAATCTTCAAATTTTTTCTTTCTTTTAAATTACACTGTTCATTACTTAACTATGTATCATTGGTTTTTAAGCACATATTAATCAAATAAAGAAAAATCAAAAAAATTCCTAAGTCCATGTCTATTTTTTTAAAGCAAAACTTAATAAGTACACGCATTCAATGAAAACGTATGTCCAACAAACCTGAATGTTGTAGGAAAGATTTGTTTTTTTTTTGTAAACCTCAGCATGATCTTATTATGGAGAACACAACAATTTTGTCAATATTTTGCTTTATTATGTGATTATTCTATTTATAAGCTACTGATATAAAAATCTTGATACTGAATGCTTCGCAACTAAACTAACAAAAAACAAACCTAAAACACATTGGAAGAACTAATGAAGGGTGAGGGGTTGGGGTGGGGATAGGTGAACATTATTTTACAAAACTCTGGCACAATATTAACCAACTTTTCAATCACTTTTAAACGCATTTTATTCAAATTTAGCTTCATATTAATTATCACCAATTCATCCATATTTTGTTTGTTTGTAAAAAGGGGAAAATAAAAACAAAACGGGAAATTCTTTTAGAAGACTCAATTTCAAGCCAAAAGAACACTCTGAGTTTATTACTCCAACATTTAGCTTTTGTATGGTTTAATTCCCTAGTTCAACCTCGCTTTGTCGAGTAGACGGATAAAAGAATATCAAGGCGTATTCTTTCAAACGCGTATTCCGTTTAGATCGCAGCGATTAACTAATTAAATGGATAGAGATAAGCAATACTTGGCGATGACATACATGCAATTAACTTCTTTACGATAACAACCAGTACAAATACTGTAGTGTGTATTTGTTTGGGATACAGCATGGTTCGTAATTATATTTTTTTGAAATCGCGTTTACTGCACTGTCTACGTTTGACTATCACAATTGTCTACGAGCTTAACACAAAATGCTTGAAAATTTCATCCTTTACACGAAACCAATCCAAATCCTCAAAGCTACGGTAAAAAAAGCTCATTATTCTCTGTATTGTTGGGTATTTATTTTATTGGCAAAGAGACAATTAATCCAGTCTATCGTTGGATATAAGTACTTATATCTAAGTAGAAACGACGCTCTTGCTTTCCCGCCAATTTTAAATTCGTGCCTTAATGTATTGGTGATTGTGGTAAAATCTAATTCATATTAAAAACAAGTTGAAGTTACTGTCAATTTTTAATTAACCTGTAGATGTCTCGAGATACATACAATTCTGATATTATAAATATTCAAAATGACCAAAACACCCATCACTTGCTAAACAGATCGATGAAATCATCTCGGCAACTCCAGCATAGAGGCAGAACAAGCGAATACTCTTAGGGTCGTTGATTATTACTGCAAATTGAAGTATATTAAGCAAATGCAGGTATGTATTAGTGCTGTCTAAATTCTGAAGAAAGATAACCCTTTTAGGACTGTTTTTTTAAACTAAAATACATTATAGTGGACAATTTTGAGGTTGAAAAATGGGGTTTAGGATGATAATAGATTAGCGGAATATATTAGAGAAAATCTATTCGAAACGGCAAACATTGCTGCCTGCTGTCGCAATATATTTTTCAACTTTAAAATTTATTTCCCAAGAAGTTGCCAAACGCTGGTATTACAAATTTCGTTTGCTGCGATATATGAAAAAGACAAAACAAGGTCATTTTACGCTTTATAGAAAAATAAACGGAAAATTTGGTGACAATTACAAATTATAAATATACAAGGTCTTCCAATAAGCGAAATCACTGGATGTTTATTTAATTGTAAAGAGGAGGGTATGCCGTTAATAATGGAAAACAATATCAGCCAAATGGCCGCGATGGTATGACATTTTCCATCACCAATTCGCACATTGGCGACTGTATGTGTCCGATAACATTACGAATTTCATCTTCTTTTTGAGGTCTTGAATCGATTGTGGGTCATACGCATTGGCATGGACTTTATCTTTCACATAGCCCCAAAAGAAAAAAGTTCAAAGTCATCACAGATCTCGATGGCCAATTCGTGAACACCTCTTCGAGAAATCACACGGCCAGTTGTTGAAAATAAACGTCATCCATATCAATATCTTCCACTTCCACCATACAAAATCATTAATCATCGCCCGATCAATTCACCGTAACAGTTTCTCCAGCCTCGCTTTGAAAACTAAGACCAATAACCTGCCGCCAGACCAAAAACCGCACCAAACAGTCAGACATTCTTGGGTTTTCCGAGAGGCCCAAATGCGACAATTTTGCTTTGTTTACGTAGCCTCCGAGGTGAAAATGGGCCTCATCACTCAAAATGATTTTTCGATGATAAATCCGGATGACTTTGATGAATTTCAAGGACCCAATCAGCAAAGACACGAAGTTGTTGATGGTCGATGACGTGAGTTGTTGTGTTGACCTCAACTTTAAAAAGCCTTAAGACCTAAGACTTTATGCAAAATACGGTATAATGTCGTTCGTGAATGCCCAAATCCAAAGATCGACGAGAAATGGACAAACCTAGTTGTCCTCACCACTCACTCATTTGTTCTTGAGCGACGTGCACGAGTCCGATGATCCACATCACTAACTTGTCCCCAATAACTCAAATTTTCCACCAGTTTCACAATTGCTGGCTTGAGAAGGTGCTTTAGGACGATCGGAAAATTGTTTTAGTTTTGCGAACCGTGACCGCGAAATTTTCATTATTTCTATAGTGAATTTTAATAATTTCAATGCGTTGTTGAAGCGTAATTTTTACTTGTCATCCGTCAAGTAGTCACCGGTTGAGTCATGACGACTGTTTAAATGGCGGGCTATTGAAAATGGAAAACGTCTTATTGGAAGTTAGAGTCAAAACTCTCCATAAATCTCTCTTTTTAAGATTAATTTATGAATCCAGAATCTTGGTCTCTTTCTTTGAATATCATCCCATTCCAGCAATCATAACATCTTCGTCAGATTCTGGTGAACTGACGTTCATTTTTTTTTAAATTCTTGTGGTGCATTTTAAATTGTTTGATTTTGAACGGTTGCCGAGGATCAACTGACAGACCGATTACACTGGTGTTTTACCTTTGCCGTTCAGAAAGATCGACCTCATTTTTGATCAGTCCGACCCGACCGGTCCGAGTCGATCAATTCTTAACAGTTTTTGTTCTATACAAAAGCAGGTATTGTATTTCGGGTAATAATTGATTTGATAAACTTTAAAATTAGAAGACTGTTATTATTCATTCCTTTCTAACCAAAGCGTTTCTCCTGACATGTAATCTTTCTATTTCGTCCATGCAAATGATTAAAATGGGAAAAATCCAACTTTAGGGAATAAAATAAAAAAACATCAGAAAATAAAATTAGAGCAATGGTATAGTGATTGGCACTGTCAAATAATTCATTTTGAGGAAATTGATGAAGAATGTTCTGGTAATGCCTGAACATTATGCTTTTAATTTAACTTAGTAAAAAAAAATATTTAAATAAGATTCTTACCCTGTTAAATCTCTTGGCCTGGAACATGTGTCCGTTCACCCTGTAGAGCTTCCTCCATCTTCGCGCCCTCTTCTGTATATACTCCCTTAAAAACAAACAACATTAATGTACGTATTCATCGAACTACAATCAGTAGACACCAACACGTAACAATAAGAGCAGAATATGGAACTAGATGAAAGTTTACAAGATGTATCATAGTTATTACAGCAACTTTAACGATTTATTTTTGTCGTGGAGGTTATGTTCATTTGTTTTGAACGGCAATGTATCAGAGCTGTACCTAGACATGACATAAAAATATACCTAAGCATCTTAGAATGTGTTTAATTGTCATGACACTACGTGCACTTTTAAATACAAATAATTCACGATTTTCCTGTGTTGTGCACAAAATCGCCATCGAAAATTTCTTGATAAAAGAAAAATTCACTGTACGGAAAAGTAACACATGTGTTGTGTTGTCGCAGACTATCTATTTAGTATGCCGACCGCAAAGGAACTAAACTTTGTTGCAACAGGAAAAGAACTACAAGCTATTATCGCGTACAATTGACGGTTATTTCGTTATTGACATTACTTAGATTTCAAGGTCTGAACCGCGAAAATTAGCGAAAAGTAATTTTCAAATCTAGAACGCTATGTTTCTAAACAAAACAGAAATTAAATTTCTTAGATTTCTACGATGGAAGTTGGAGAAATAAACGTGCATACTAGATTTCATACAGCTGCTGTATTTTCGTTACGTAATAAGATTAATGGCATTGACCAATTTAAACAATAAACATTTATGACAAGATACTATTCATTAATGAAAGCCAATGATATATATGTGAGTTCTGGCACACAAAGTTCGGACTATTGTTTGTTAAAAGTGTTATGTTGTTTATCTTATATACACAATGCAGGAATAAAAATAACTAGGATCTAACAATTTTAATGTTCATCTGCTAATGTTATTAACGCTATTAATAATTGAGAATCACAGAATTTCTAAGTGGTTATTGTTAAATATGTACATAGCTATTCAAAAATATTAGAAAAAATGAACAAAATTTCGAAGAACAGTTTAAATAGTTACAGTTCAAATCAAGAGAAAGATCAAGAGGAAGAAACTCATTTTTTAACTAAAGAAATTGAATGAATATCAAAACAATGCATGCTACATGTATAAAATATATACAAGAGGAGTTCAATGTATTCAGTAACCTATAAAAAATTGTCTAAAAAATGCTCATTTATTGAGAGGAAGTTGAGCTCTTTGTCCACCACTGCAGAGGCTTCTGTTTACTTTGTATCGCTTGTATGGCTATGCAACTCTTGCGGTGTAGTTTTAGTGTGTAAATTGTGTTTAAATGGCTTTGTGACATCATATTGCCTTTTGTAATGCCACGCTGTTAATCACTTTGCTCCCAACAGCGAATGGTAAGTCGATCCGGATTTCAACTCTCCGAAAAAAATGTCACCCTCTCTCCGGAGAATTAGAAACCGCCTCCTATGGTTTCGCCACAACGATAGTTAGATGGCCGATTACACCGATATTTTATCTACAGCCCAATAATAATGATCTGGTCAAAAACGTTTGACCAATCTTCATCACAAAGCATTAAAAAATTATATCTATTAATGAAGTCAAACATCATTAATTTCAATATCGGCAAGGTTATATAATTTCCATGGTGGTCCATTTGAAGAAAGGGCAATTCCGTATCAAATCAACACACTTAAATCAAAATTTTTACTTGGACCATCCCAGATTTTGATGAAATTTGGCACTGAGGTAAAGTTCATGTAGACCAAGAAAAATGTCTTCTTTAAAACACAATATTCTTGAAGGTAGGACTATGTATGTTACATATTTGGTTAATACGTTTGTTTAAACTTTCACTTGTCCCTGAGGTTTTATATTTTTTTCTGAATCATAGATGTAAACGTTCACAAACCTCATGTAAACAGAAATATTTTTAAGTAAGAACCCATTACTATCCCAAATTGAAACTTTGCACACTCCTTAGCCTTATAGTAAACTGCTTTTGGGAATTTTTTGAAATTTTTTAAACATGTGACTTGTTTGGAATTCAAATTCAAAATTTTAGTATCAATTTTGGAAAACATTTTTTCTCAAGACCTCCTAGGTGTTACATATCAAATGAAATGCCATTAAAAATAGAAGAAAATAATACCACTCCCAAGTCTCTAGCTCAATTAGGACGGGAGTAAACTTTAAATGGCCATAATTCAAAAACGCAAACGGGTTGACATAAGAACAAAACTTGACACTTTTCTTGGTCTACATGAATTTTATTTCAGTTCCAAATTTCATCAAAATCTGAGATGGTCAAGTTGAATGGGTGTGTTGATATGACATGGAATGACCCAAAAATTAGTTTCGGTTATCTATATTAGAAATATGTTTGAATGATAGCTTTATTAAAACTGACAAACTTGATGGACTTTCAAAAAACTTGAGTTATTTATAATAAACATAAAAAATGGTAGCAAGATCCAAAGTTGATCTTTCAGACGTTTGAAATAATTAAAGTTTTATTCGTTTTCATTCAAGTTTCATAATTCGTAACAATATCTTGGTGAATGTAGATTGAGTGCAAAATCGAAGTAGTAGTTCAAGATTATTTAACTTTTAAAGTGGATGGAATAGGAACTTCACTGCATATGATGATATTTCACTAGTATTGTAAAACAACAAATAAAATCAGAAAATCTTCATGGGTGTATGTCTGATAAAACACAGAAATAACTCTACAATGGGTCTAAGCACACATGTACTGACAGTAGATGATGTCAAAAACACTATAGACCAAAGACTGAAAAACATGAAGAAGTCTCAGTGCTTATTTGGGGTTGAGTTTTTGTTACACCAGCACAAAAGAATTGTGAAAATTGAAAGCACTATGCGAAAGGGAAACGTATTTCCAAATATGTAATCGATAATGATTTTATTGTTATGCATGATAATGATACCAAATTGGTACGCAAAAGGTAATCTACAGGAATTTAATATGCTGCAATTAATGGTGCGGTCTTCTTTTCTGTTTTAATGTAAATTTAATCTGAGTTTTAGCACAAAAAATCAAGCAGAGGAGCATATAGCTGTTTTTTAAGTATTATTCTTATGAAAAATTTGAAAAAAATCAACTCATTTTGATATCAGACTTTTTTCGCAAAATTGAAGCAGGGGTTCAGTGGCAATTAGATTTTAATTTTGAGAAAAGAGAAAGAAAAAAAAACGTCTTTTCTGTGTACAGAACCAAGTATAGTAGAATACCTATTACATTGAGTATTAAAACTTTTGTCATTCGTCATTCTTGGTGAATCTGAATAAGTTTAGATTACTACATCATAATATCATCAAAATGGTCAATAGTACATGATCACCAACATTATCTAGATACAAATACTACAGAAATAGAAAAATAGAAGTTCAGAATAATCAAGAAACCAATGCCAAGTAGTAAAAGAAAATTATCAAACTCAAAAAAGAAAGAAACAAAAATTAAAACAAAAACAAGAAATCAGAAATCATGTCTATGTGAAAGGTCATTTTACTTATACACATTGTGCCATAAATTATAAATTTTTAATTTATTAAAAAAAATAGGAAGAACTAAATAAGTTTCAAGAGAAGGTAATGAAAGTTGTATTTTGGTATTCAATGAGCAAAATTTTCGTCAATTTTGTTTTCCTGAAAACTAAGATAACAATATTCCAGTAACTGTGATTCATCAGAAGTAAATAAAATTATCAATGAAACTAATGAACTTGTGTCAATTTGAACTAAAATAACTTATTGAGTTCCTCCAACAGAATAAAACAAAGTATAAATATATATTTTAATAATGGCCAATTGATACAAACTAAATAGAAACAAAAAGAAAAACTTTACTGTCTTCCCCTTGGCACGGCATTCCTGGTTGGGAGTGGTACATATTGGGGAAAACTGGGAAACAAAAACAACCAAATTAAATATTGTACATTTGTTGGCATACTAATTATAATTATAAGTAATACACTTAGAGAACTGCTTGTAAAATTTTCTCTAGTTAACAACTACAAATAAACTGGAGCGCGTAAAGTAATTCTACACAACGCGTAGATATACACGGGGTTTCAAGAAATTCATTTTTCTCTTTGTTATCACATAATAGTTCCAGTTTAATGCCTTTAATAATTATTACACGAGCGGTCTTCGTAAGAATAGTGAAGATAAGTCTGATAAAGATTAGATAAGTTTAAATAATACAATTTTCCAAATGAAATCAACTACGTCGGTGGATCGTTTCAAAATTGAAATAAGAAAAAGATGGAAATATATAAGTGTACATATATGTACATTGTAAATAAAATAAAGTTGGATCAATGTATTTATTTGTAACGCCAATATAATGTTTTATTCATTCAGTTTATGATAATTGTTGAGTGTATTTGGATACCAATAAGAATTATTGTATTGATATTGTCAAATTATTATTTATTATTATTAAGATACCTACAGTGTGGAACAGCCAAATGGAATAAATTCGATAACAAATAAATGAGGGTGTATTGGGAAAACGCTTGGACGCGTCGATTTGTACTTTTAAATGCGCATTTTTTTCAAAAAAATTATACAGGTGTGTCATGTACAGTGGCCAATACCAACTTTCTTATTTAAATGGAAACCCCTGCATATTATTTATTTTTGGGTTCTTCGGAAAATTCTAGACATAATTCATGTACAATGTCCCATACCTATCTTCAACTGTTTCGGAAATATTAAGTGTTTTCAGATTTATTACAAAAATTAACATTAAAAAAAAGAAAATTATTTTATTTCACAAATCTGCTACATTACACTAAAAATCTATTTCCATTTTGCTCTTGATATTGATAAAGTAAGCAAACCATTGCTGCGTTCCTTTACTGATATGAAATTAAAAAAATACAAAGACCGTTTTGTTTATTTTCGTAAAACTCATAGTCTTAGCAACATGTTGTCTGCCTGCATGACAGTAGTGATCAGTGTCAGTGCTATTGTCGTTTGGAATTTCGTTAACTGTACGTAATAATATCAGAAAAATTAATTCATTTAACAGAAATGCACACAAAATAACCACATTATGGAGATACCACACGGACACAAATGGAAGTTTCTCGCTTATTTCACGAAAAATTTCCAAATTTACCGCCTGTATCCCAAGGAACAATTAGGCAAAATAGAAAACAGTTTTGCGAGCTTGGTCATGTAAGACATATTAAAAAAGTAGCTGCCAATGCAGTAAGTGGATGATACGAAATTGATATATTATGCTTGAGTTTCAAGAAAACCCACATAATTTGGTCGAAACACAGCCCCACTGTTCAACATTAGCCACACATCAATTTTTCGAGTATTAAAGGAAACTAAAATGCATGCCTATAAAATGATGCCAACTCTCAGGAGCCTGGCGGAAGACGATTTCTGATAGGAGAACGTATTTTTGTGAACAGATGATGGCAATGTTAGATGTGATCCAATTAGAAGATATTTTATTTTCTGATGAGAGCACATTTACACTTCACGGCCATGTTAATCGTCAAAATTGCCGCTATTGGTCTAATGAGAATCCTCACTGGATGAGAGAGGAACATATAACACAATATCCTGAAAAAGTTAATGTTTGGGCAGGAATTGTTGGAAATCACATCGTTCATTGATGGTAACTTGAATGGAGATAAATATTTAGAACTGCTCCAAAATAATGTCGTGCCAACTTTCGCAAACTTATATCCTAATCCAGCAAACCCACAAGTTCCTGCCAATACAGTATGGTTTCATCAAGATGGAGCACCGCCCCATTTCCAAATCAATGTCCGGCAGTACGAACCAAATTCTTTCCAAATCGGTTGGTAGGGAGGCGTTGATCGATAGAATGGCCAGCACGATCTCCTGATCTGACGCCATTAGACTACTTTTGTGGGGATATGTCAAAAGTCTTGTATACAAAACTAAACCCTCAACTTAGATGACTTAAAAGACGAATTACGCTTGCGATTAGAACAGTCACGCCTGAGATGTTGAGTAATGTTAGAAGACATTTCTATACCAGATTACATGTTGCCAAGACGTTCGCGGCGAGCATTTTGAACATTTACTACATTGACATTAATGTTTTTTGTTTTTTTTTACATTATTAAGAAATAATCAGTATTACTTATTAGGTTTTTAGTGTAATGTAGCGAATTTGTGAAATAAAATAATTTTCTTTTTTTAATGTTAATTTTCGTAATAAAATCTGAAAACAACAATATTTCCGAAACAGTTGAAGACAGGTATGGGACATTGTACATGAATTATCCGAAGAACCCAAAAAATAAATAATATGCAGGGGTTTCCATTTAAAATAAGAAAGTTGATATTGGCCACTGTCACATGACACACCCTGTATAATTTTCTTTTTTGAAAAAAATGCGCATTTAAAAATACAAATCGACGTGTCCAAGCGTTTTTCCCAATACACCCTCATTTATTTGTTATCGAATTTATTCCATTTGGCTGTTCCACACTGTATGTACTTGAAACGTGTACTCATGAAATAAAAAATTAATATGTATAATAAAGTTGACAATAATTCATATTTAAATGACGTAGTTTTGTTTATATAAAATAGAAGAAGCTGAAACAACGATCGTTATTCCAGGGTTTTACAAAATTGTATTAAAAAATTGCCGTGGGGAAAAGCAGAGGAAATAAGTTTATAGGTAGGCTTCCCTTTGTGGTTTTTGTCAGTCACTATATTCAGAATAACTGAAACAATTTGAAATAATTTTCAAAATCACAATTTCGTTTTACTGAATTATTTCAAGAATATACATATAATTATAATAATCTCTAAAGTCCCGAATTTAAAAAAAGGAAAAATGGAGAGACCTAAAAATATTATTTTTCCGGTTTTGTTTTTCCCGACAATTTTTTAATACATTCTAAAACTTTGGAATTTTGGAAAACAAGCATTTTTAGGTTCCTTCTGTCCTTTTTTTTTAATTCGGAACTTTGAAACTTGTTCCAAATTACAATTTTTAAATTTCGACCAAAAATGGGGGCTGGGAGCTTTTTGGGGGTGTTAGACCAAGGTTAGTGAAGGAAAACTTCTTATGCATCTTCTTAAAATTAAAATAATGTTACTTAATACTCGTAGTACTTTTTTCTTTAAAGAGATCTTGCTTTTTATGCCGATATTTATATTGATATTGTTTTTCTCCCTCAAGAGTGTTTTTCAGAAAAAAAACAATATATTGTCCGTAATTGTTTCCACGAAAAAGGTTAAAAGTTAAAAAGGCCTTATTTGCTTTGCAGTATGTACTTGTTGCATATATGTATGTAGCTGCTATGTGTTTCCTATGCAAACACTTTAAAACTACACCATCTGAAACTCAAAATTAAGAATATGAAAACGTCGAGAAATGCCACAATATAAAAACCAAAAAACTGCCTGTAATTGATGCTCATGGTATATTCTTGGAACTCACCCTACGAACGAGTGCAATAAGATTTCCGCCTAGCGTCGCAGTCAGCGCAACTACGAAAGCAAGATCTAATTTAATCGCACTTCATTACGCATCTCGGTGGGAATGAGGTTGGAATTAGTCCATTGTCGTAGGTACTATACAATTAAAGTTGAGATGCTATGCGATGGAATTAGATCTTGCATTCGTAGTTGCGCTGACGAGATCTGGGAGGTCGAAACCACGTAGGCGGCCGCTTCTAATGCTTGATCTATTTTCATTGCACTCTATTTTTTTTTGGGATTACTTTTTGCATAACAGTAAACACTCTTCTAATTTCGGGTCCATTAACATTGATTCAGGGCATTTTTTAATTTAAAATTTTAAACACCTCCCTAAATTCGTTATCAGCTCTAACTATGATGCTGTCTGACTAACAGATCTCCGTAATGATTCAAATTTTTAATATTATAAATTGTGCCTGCTTCTTTGAGTTTTTAATTTCCACCTAATACTTATTTTTTCCTCTATACTGACGCTTTTTTGATGACTACTGATGGTTCATTGGTATATTGGTGATGTCTAAAATATTAACGTACAAAGAGGACAATAGAATTGATGTTTTGATTGTTGTATAGATATTTTTCCAATTTAAGCATTTTTGTCTTACATTTTCGTGGACAAGTTTCTAAAAATAATCTCTCAAACTTTGTGTTGCAAAGAAAAATATTTATATAAATTTCAATTCTGCCTCTTTTAATGAGTGTGTGTCGATTCTAGATCGTAGGTCGTAGGTAGAATGTAAATGCCAAAACTGCATCGAAATACATAAACACTCTTGTGGGTATACATATTATTACAACTTTTTGTGTTAACGATCTTCTGAGGCATCGAAATTCTACGTACGAGCGAGAATCTGCCTTAACAGAAAGAGTTAAGTACATTTGTAGTTCTAGTCGTTTTTTATTAGGAACTTCCTTTATGTCTAGAGTTCTAAAGAAACATAGTTTTCTTAATTTTGTGGTAGATCCAAGTGTTTGGCTTCACAATCTGTACTGCTGCTCTCTGAAGTCTTTCACGGCTTTGTTAGATACACCACCTCACTGTAATTGATGTAAGGTTGCTAATTATATCCCAACAATATTCGAGATAATGTCACTTAAAAGAAATAATTCTAAATAAAGACATTTACAAAGTCATTTCTAAGAGGTAGTATCTTTAGATGGACAAATTAGAATCTTTATCGTTTAGCATACAAATCCCACGAAGGGCATATAGACTTGGTTCTCCAATAGAAATACTTCGTCCCCCTCCAAAACGCTTTGACACAAGAACAAATCTTCATAATCTGGGGTAATTTGGCTGGATAGAATGCTAAATCAAAAGGTGTTAACGGCAGGGCAACGGTTTAATAACTATATTCAGAGAAGCTTATACAATACATTGCAGTGTGATCTATACTAGTGTGGAGCTTTTATTTAATTCGGTGCATATTCTAAATGTAATATTATCATTATTTCTAAATCGTTTGTGTTAGGATTTCTTATCTTTAAATTCAATTGTTTATGTTATCTACGATTTTGTTGCAATTGTTATCATTACATAGTTCACAATTAAATTAAATGTTTAACCGTACATTTCAGGTCAAAAAGTGTGTGTTTACGAAGCGAAATAAAAGAGCGCAAGTTTAAAATACTACAACAAAATTTCATTCAATTTCAAAATTACTTTGAACGGTTGAGGGTGGAAAAAATAATTTGGACTTGTTTCGCTTCAGCCAAGTCCACCTAGTAAGATTATTAAGAAAATGAAGTTGTTACCATAGAGAGACTTCCATAAATATGCAGACAATGCAATAAAAATGTATGGGTTTTGATCTAAAAAGATTTAAAAGAGACAATTTAAAATTTAATGAATGAACTTCTGAATTAATGAGAGATTCTACTGTGTCCATTGAAACTTATAATCATAAGTATACAAAGAGAAATAAGCTAGTCCATCTTTTACTGTTCGTACATGTTACCTTAACTTACATGATTTATTTTCCGTTTGAAATAATATCACATTTTTATTCTATGGAGTAGCGAAATATTCATCCTTGTTTAAAAAAATATTTTCATTATGCTATAGGACCAGTTCGTATCGCTTTGAGGACATAGAGAATACTCAATCGTACTCATGTTTATGGTTCATATACTGAAGATGAAATACGTTTACAAACGCCATTCATTGAAATCACTGGCGAATTGTGGGGAATAAAAAATTCACTAACAAGATAATGACACGCACTGACACTCGAGTAACGATTTTGTTAGGTTATAATTATCTAATGATTCATTGTAAGTGGACATTTTGAATATTTGTTGTAGGCGTATGGCTTATTTTCGCTTATCTGAATTTTTCATTATCAAAACCTGTGGATAATTTATAGATTACATTGAGAAGGTGATAATATCGAATACGAGGTACGTTGGAGTAATAATGTAATACATCTATAAAACGGTTTAGAGTAGTTTTAGTACATTTTGATTACCGCAATTATAATCGAGCCGAATGCAAAGATTCTTTTGTGACATTGCCTGCAAAATGGGCAGTCATTTGAAAGTTTATGGAGGATAATATCTAAAGAAGAAACCTGAACCGATCACCACAAGCTTTCAGTTTATATTTTGGCAGTGGAATAAATTGGTTCCAAGCATTTCGTTTCAAATCTTCTAAAGAGATCTGATTTGTCATCAGATTGACCAAATTTTTTTTTGCTGGGTCAAGATATAGACGCTTCGGTAACCTATATTGCTTGTCAAGACTATCGCTATTGCTTTCGCTGTGTAATTTTGGTGCATATAGTGTTTTATGGCTTCGTTGATGCATCACCTTGCAGTAAATGCTTTCGATTGAGTTTGCCATACAATAATTGATCTTATTATTTTTGCTAATAAAGCTAGAAACATCCCAATGACGAGCTACATACAGCGACGTTCATTCCATCGGGAACAGAATTAGAGATTACTTAAAAAAAATTGTTTTGTTTTTCAATTCAAATTACGAAATTCCTGAACACGATAGAAAGTTTATTTTTTACGATTGGCAAGCAAAGAACACGTTGAGTGTTGCAGTGACATATTTTTAGTAAAAATCACCTTGTCAATGTTTATTAAACTACATCATTACGCTTTGTTGTGAGGAGGCTGAATCGATTTTTAGAGGTTGGTCTCCTATTTAATGCAAAAAGGTTTCTTGACTGCAATGTAGTGATAGGAGACAATCTTTCATCTAATTTAGGCAAAGACGTCTTATGTGTATGGGCTAAAAACGAAACTGATTTAGTTCTGTTTGCCGTGGTTTGATAGCTTGGAAATTACAAAAAAATGGACAAAAATGGGCTAAAACAAAACTGTGCTTACAATGACATAACTACAGGATTAGATGTACTGTCATGTTATGTAATTTCGATCATTTCCAACAAAATTCGTTAGTCATATATTAAACACTGTAAATTTGGGATGAATTAAATTGTCAAAATTACACTTACGTACAAGCTACTGCTATTTAAAAACACTTAAAAAGAAAGGAGGTCAAGAAAAAACAGAAGAAAAAAAGGTAGAACGTTTTTAAAAAGTTGATTGATAAAATAGAAAAGTCAGATGAAGAAATAAAGTTTGAAAAGCAGATTGAAAATTAGAGAAACAGGAGAAAGAGAAACGTTTTTGAGAATTGAAAGAAAAAGATTTAGATTGATTCTGAAAAAATGGCGGATGAGAGAAATGAAAAGGAAAAGATTTTGTATAAGATTGAAAAGTGAGAAAAGGAAAAGAAGAAAGAAAAGATTCAAAGGAAGGAAAAGGAAAAGAAGTAGAAACAGGAACAAGGTGTTTTGGGGATAAAAATCTGTAGTAAAATGTAACACAAAACCTTTTCATAAAAATTTTAGAATCGAAGTATAGAAGTCTACACAGCAAAACGTTTTCTGATCAGAGCTTATTAATCGATATGAGGTATTTCTAGCACTCTGCATTGGTCCAAACAAGGAAAGCATCCACAAGGTTCTTTTCATGAGTAGGAGATCTCAAATGGCCATTTCAGATTTCCCAGCTCAATTTGCACGTATTCAAACATTCTAACGTCCGAAATATTTAAAACCGAGTTTTCCCCAAAAATATCCTAATATATTACCAATCTTCATCAACTGTCGTTTGTTATCTACCGCAGATCTTGGTGTTATGTGGGAGTGCCATTGCACGCAAAGATGGGGGTACTTCTAGATCAGATTCCCAAAGTGGTCGGAAATCGACCCTTGAGGTCGATATCGGTTTCAGTCGACATAAACGAAAACTGATTTTGGGGTTGACGAGGTTTAAAAACATGGCAAGTCAGTAAGGGTTGACAAGTTCGTGCAAGATAATTAGTTCCAGCGTACAAGTCTTTCAGGCACGTTTAGACTCTCTGTATTTGATGCATGATTATATTTCACTATATAAGAAGCTTGCACTTAGGTTGAAAGTTCTCTTGCGTTCGCAATTCGTTGAACCTTGAATGATAATACACTCATCTACTACCTAATTTATTTCAAGAGATTATAGAGAGAGATTTTGAAAGGGGTCTCTTTCCCAAAATAGTTTGGGAATCCCTGTTCTAGACAGATGTTTCTAAACAGCAACCCTAATGTTGATATTCCAGTAAGTAATTAGATAGTGATAAGTAGGAAGAGAGAGGAGAGTAAAAATAAAACGCTGAGCGTAAAGAAAAAACTAGTCTTTCAAGTGAGGATAAAATTAAACAACAAGAAGCTAAAAGTTCTTTTCATTCACATTTCCAATCAGTTCCTTAAAAACAAGAAACGATTAGACGTAGCAGCAAGAAGAAGCATTCTCCGGATTCCAGATTAGTGACCTTCCGACTTTTTAGAGGCTGTTTCACACCACTAACACCTTACAACCACGCAACCAGTAGAGCTGGATCAAAATGCAGAATAAATGGCGTAGGAGCTTGGCTCAGCCATAAAAAGAGCAAGCAAGACCCTCGAAAAAGAAAAAGTATTGATCAGATTAGGATCAGGCAAAAATAATGAGATATCTATTTCAATGGACAAAGAAGAAACAAGACAGAGTAGAAGTCAAATGACGGTGACTCAAATTATGATAAACGTGATGGAAGATGATACTACAGACTTGACAAGAAAATCCGAAGCTTATCATTATTATTTGTGCTTTATTTTACGGTTTCGTATTAAACATTGCTAGTATTAAATAGTATTCTTGAGTTTGTGCAAGATGTGACACTATTGGGGACTACATGGGACTATTATCAAATTGTTACGTATAAGCGTTAGCAGTACAAATAATTGCTAATAAAAAGATTATCGATAGCGATTGAAATACAACCATTCAATACTACATATTAAACAGAATCGGGGATTTTAGGAATTGTATTTTATAGAGATATTCATTTAAAATTTAACGTTATACTAAAAAATATTTCAAATATTTGCGATAACTATCATTAGATAAAATGAAACATTCTTGCATATTTAATTAGCAATTATTTTCTAGGTAATAATTAATTATATATGATGTACAAATTATAATCGAAAATAAAGCTTGCGAAATAGTAAATAATTCTTTTCGTTCTGATAGGTACTGTGCAAATATTTAACACAGCTCAGTGGTGTCCTAATTTTGTGTTTATCAATTATGACGTCCTGAATTATTTTATGTACAAGACTGGATTTTTTTGATAACTGAACGATAAACATTGGTATTAATAACAGTAATACAGGTGTATCTCAGAATTTTATAAACCTCTATGTATGTAACTCGATTTAGTAAATATGTATAAGAGATTATGAATCATTTATTGATAACAGTACAACTTAAATACATATATAAAAAAGTATGTTGTGATTAATGATTACTTAGGATATTCAATGTATTAATAGATTTGATGATAGATGCGAAAAAAAACGATAGTCTAAATTGAATTATTCATTCAAATAATATTGCTGAAAAGTCTACGTGATGGTCTACGAATTTTGATAAAAAATTAGAAGATATAGTGAGTCATTGATATCATTAAAGGTTTAAGAAAATTGGGGTGGAAGGAGCAAAATGGAACTTCACTCGATTTTCAGGAAGGATTTTCTATCCTCGAAATTAAGATAATAATCTACGTTGTTTTCAAAGAATACAAAATTAATCACAATTATGAAGGAATTGACAGTAAATGAGACGATTACAAGATGTGTTTCCAGAAATATTAAAGTACGTCAAAGTTGATTAATTTTCTTAAACCTTTAATGATATCAATGACTCACTATATCTTCTAATTTTTTATCAAAATTCGTAGACCATCACGTAGACTTTTCAGCAATATTATTTGAATGAATAATTCAATTTAGACTATCGTTTTTTTTCGCATCTATCATCAAATCTATTAATACATTGAATATCCTAAATGCAATCATTAATCACAACATACTTTTTTTATATATGTATTTAAGTTGTACTGTTATCAATAAATGATTCATAATCTCTTATACATATTTACTAAATCGAGTTACATACATAGAGGTTTATAAAATTCTGAGATACACCTGTATTACTGTTATTAATACCAATGTTTGTATCGTTCAGTTATCAAAAAATCCAGTCTTGTACATAAAATAATTCAAGGACGTCATAATTGATAAACACAAAATTAGGACACCACTGAGCTGTGTTAAATATTTGCACAAGTACCTATCAGAACGAAAAGAATTATTTACTATTTCGCAAGCTTTATTTTCGATTATAATTTGTACGCATAATATATAATTAATTATTACCTAGAAAATAATTGCTAATTAAATATGCAAGAATGTTTCATTTTATCTAATGATAGTTATCGCAAATATTTGAAATATTTTTTAGTATAACGTTAAATTTTAAATGAATATCTCTATAAAATACAATTCCTAAAATCCCCGATTCTGTTTAATATGTAGTATTGAATGGTTGTATTTCAATCGCTATCGATAATCACCTGATAGCAATTATTTGTACTGCTAACGCTTATACGTAACAATTTGATAATAGTCCCATGTAGTCCCCAATAGTGTCACATCTTGCACAAACTCAAGAATACTATTTAATACTAGCAATGTTTAATACGAAACCGTAAAATAAAGCACAAATAATAATGATAAGCTTCGGATTTTTCTTGTCAAGTCTGTAGTATCATCTTCCATCACGTTTATCATAATTTGAGTCACCGTCATTTGACTTCTACTCTGTCTTGTTTCTTCTTTGTCGTGAAATAGATATCTCATTATTTTTTGCCTGATCTAATCTGATCAATACTTTTTCTTTTTCGAGGGTCTTGCTTGCTCTTTTTATGGCTGAGCCAAGCTCCTACGCCATTTATTCTGCATTTTGATCCAGCTCCTACTGGTTGCGTGGTTGTAAGGTGTTACTGGTGTGAAACAGCCTCTAAAAAGTCCGGAAGGTCACTAATCTGGAATCCGGAGAATGCTTCTTCTTGCTGCTACGTCTAATCGTTTCTTGTTTTTAAGGAACTGATTGGAAATGTGAATGAAAAGACTTTTAGCTTCTTGTTGTTTAATTTTATCCTCACTTGAAAGACTAGTTTTCTTTTACGCTCAGCGTTTATTTTTACTCTCTTCCTCTCTCTTCCTACTTATCACTATCTAATTACTTACTGGAATATCAACATTAGGGTTGCTGTTTAGAAACATCTGTCTAGAACAGGGATTCCCAAACTATTTTGGGAAAGAGACCCCTTTTCCAAAATCTCTCTCTATAATCTCTTGAAATAAATTAGGTAGTAGATGAGTGTATTATCATTCAAGGTCCAACGAATTGCGAAACGCAAGAGAACTTTCAACCTAAGTGCAAGCTTCTTATATAGTGAAATATAATCATGCATCAAATACAGAGAGAGTCAAAACGTGCCTGAAAGACTTGTACGCTGGAACTCATTATCTTGCACGAACTTGTCAACCCTTACTGACTTGCCATGTTTTTTAAACCTCGTCAACCCCCAAAATCAGTTTTCGTTTATGTCGACCCCTGGGAAACCGATATCGACCTCAAGAGGTCGATTTCCGACCACTTTGGGAATCCCTGATCTAGAAGTACCCCCATCTTTGCGTGCAAGCTGGCACTCCCACATAACACCAAGATCTGCGGTAGATAACAAACGACAGTTGATGAAGATTGGTAATATATTAGGATATTTTTGGGGAAAACTCGGTTTTAAATATTTCGGACTTTAGAATGTTTGAATAGGTGCAAATTGAGCTGGGAAATCTGAAATGGCCATTTGAGATCTCCTACTCATGAAAAGAACCTTGTGGATGCTTTCCTTGTTTGGACCAATGCAGGAGAGTCTAGAAATACCTCGTATCGATTAATAAGCTCTGATCAGAAAACGTTTTGCTGTGTAGACTTCTATACTTCGATTCTAAAATTTTTATGAAAGGTTTTGTGTTACATTTTACTACAGATTTTTATCCCCAAAACACCTTGTTCCTGTTTCTACTTCTTTTCCTTTTCCTTCCTTTGAATCTTTTCTTTCTTCTTTTCCTTTTCTCACTTTTCAATCTTATACAAAATCTTTTCCTTTTTATTTCTCTCATCCGCCATTTTTTCAGAATCAATCTAAATCTTTTTTCTTTCAATTCTCAAAAACGTTTCTCTTTCTCCTGTTTCTCTAATTTTCAATCTGCTTTTCAAACTTTATTTCTTCATCTGACTTTTCTATTTTATCAATCAACTTTTTAAAAACGTTCTACCTTTTTTTCTTCTGTTTTTTCTTGACCTCCTTTCTTTTTAAGTGTTTTTAAATAGCAGTAGCTTGTACGTAAGTGTAATTTTGACAATTTAATTCATCCCAAATTTACAGTGTTTAATATATGACTAACGAATTTTGTTGGAAATGATCGAAATTACATAACATGACAGTACATCTAATCCTGTAGTTATGTCATTGTAAGCAGAGTTTTGTTTTAGCCCATTTTTCTGATTTTTTTTTTTTGTAATTTCCAAGCCATCAAGCCACGGAAAATAGAACTAAATCAGCTTCGTTTTCGGCCCATACACATAAGACGTCTTTGCCTAAATTGGATGAAAGATTGTCTTCTATCACTACATTGCAGTCAAGAAACCTTTTTGCATTAAATAGGAAACCAACCTCTAAAAATCGATCCAGCCTCCTCACAACAAAGCGTAATGGCGTAGTTTAATAAACATTGACAAGGTGATTTTTACTAAAAATATGTCACTGCAACACTCAACGTGTTATTTGCTTGCCAATCGTAAAAAATAAACTTTCTATCTTGTTCAGGAACTTCGTAATTTGAATTGAAAAACAAAACAATTTTTTTTAAGTAATCTCTAATTCTGTTCCCGATGGAATGAACGTCATTGTATGTAGCTCGTCATTGGGATGTTTCTAGCTTTATTAGCAAAAATAATAAGATCAATTATTGTATGGCAAACTCAATCGAAAGCATTTACTGCAAGGTGATGCATCAACGAAGCCATAAAACACTATATGCACCAAAATTACACAGCGAAAGCAATAGCGATAGTCTTGACAAGCAATATAGGTTACCGAAGCGTCTACATCTTGACCCAGCACAAAAAATCTGGTCAATCCTGACAAATCAGATCTCTTTAGAAGATTTGAAACGAAATGCTTGGAACCAATTTATTCCACTGCCAAAATATAAACTGAAAGCTTGTGGTAGTCGGTTCAGGTTTCTTCTTTAGATATTATCCTCCATAAACTTTCAAATGACTGCCCATTTTGCAAAAGTCAATTTCACAAAAGAATCTTTGCATTCGGCTCGAATATAATTGCGGTAATCAAAATGTACTAAAACTACTCTAAACGGTTTTATAGATGTATTACATTATTACTCCAACGTACCTCGTATTCGATATTATCACCTTCTCAATGTAATCCTATAAATTATCCACAGGTTTTGATAATGAAAAATTCAGATAAGCGAAAATAAGCCATACGCCTACAACAAATATTCAAAATGTCCACTTACAATGAATCATTAGATAATTATAACCTAACAAAATCGTTACTCGAGTGTCAGTGCGTGTCGTGTATCTTGTTAGTGAATTTTTTTATTCCCCACAATTCGCCAGTGATTTCAATGAATGGCGTTTGTAAACGTATTTCATCTTCAGTATATGAACCATAAACGCTGTGAGTACGATTAGTATTCTCTATGTCATCAAAGCGATACGAACTGGTCCTATAAAATAATGAAAAAATTTTTTTAAACAAGGATGAATATTTCGCTACTCCATAGAATAAAAAATGTGATATTTCAAACGGAAAATAAATCATGTAAGTTAAGGTAACATGTACGAACAGTAAAAGATGGACTAGCTTATTTCTCTTTGTATACTTATGATTATAAGTTTCAATGGACACGGTAGAATCTCATTGATTCAGAAGTTCATTCATTAAATTTTAAATTGTCTCTTTTAAATCTTTTTAGATCAAAACCCATACATTTTATTGCATTGTCTGCATATTTATGGAGGTCTCTCTATGGTAACAACTTCATTTCTTAATAATCTTACTAGGTGGACTTGGCTGAAGCGAAACAAGTCCAAAATTGAACGTTTTTCCACCCTCAACCGTTCAAAAGTAATTTTGAAATTGAATGAATTGTTTTTGTTGTAGTATTTTAATCTTGCGCTCTTTAATTTTGCTTCGTAAACACACACTTTTTTTGACCTGAAATGTACGGTTGAACATTTAATTTAATTGTGAACTATGTAATGATAACAATTGCAACAAAATCGTAGATAACATAAACAATTGAATTTAAAGATAAGAAATCCTAACACAAACGATTTAGAAATAATGATAATATTACATTTAGAATATGCACAATTAAATAAAAGCTCCACACTAGTATAGATCACACTGCAATGTATTGTATAAGCTTCTCTGAATATAGTTATTAAACCGTTGCCCTGCCGTTAACACCTTTTGATTTAGCATTCTATCCAGCCAAATTACCCCAGATTATGAAGATTTGTTCTTGTGTCAAAGGGTTTTGGAGGGGGACGAAGTATTTCTATTGGAGAACCAAGTCTATATGCCCTTCATTAGGATTTGTATGCTAAACGATACAGATTCTAATTTGTCCATCTAAAGATACTACCTCTTAGAAATGACTCTGTAAATGTCTTTATTTAGAATTATTTCTTTTAAGTGACATTATCTCGAAAATTGTTGGGATATAATTAGCAACCTTACATCAATTACAGTGAGGTGGTGTATCTAACAAAGCCGTGAAAGACTTCAGAGAGCAGCAGTACAGATTGTGAAGCCAAACACTTGGACCTACCACAAAATTAAGAAAACTATGTTTCTTTAGAACTCTGGAGCATAAAGGAAGTTCTAATAAAAAACGACTAGAACTACAAATGTACTTAACTCTTTCTGTTAAGGCAGATTCTCGCTCGTACGTAGAATTTCGATGCCTCAGAAGATCGTTAACACAAAAAGTTGTAATAATATGTATACCCACAAGAGTGTTTATGTATTTCGATGCAGTTTTGCGGCATTTACATTCTACCTACGACCTACGATCTAGAATCCACTTTTACACTCATTAAAAGAGGCAGAATTGAAATTTATATAAATATTTTCTTTGCAACACAAAGTTTGAGAGATTATTTTTAGAAACTTGTCCACGAAAATGTAAGACAAAAATGCTTAAATTGGAAAAATATCTATACAACAATCAAAAACATCAATTCTATTGTCCTCTTTGTACGTTAATATTTTAGACATCACCAATATACCAATGAACCATCAGTAGTCATCAAAAAAGCGTCAGTATAGAGGAAAAAATAAGTATTAGGTGGAAATTAAAAACTCAAAGAAGCAGGCACAATTTATAATATTAAAAATTTGAATCATTACGGAGATCTGTTAGTCAGACAGCATCATAGTTAGAGCTGATAACGAATTTAGGGAAGGTGTTTAAGGAAATTTTAAATTAAAAAAATGCCCTGAATCAATGTTAATGGACCCGAAATTTAGAAGAGTGTTTACTGTTATGCAAAAAGTAATCCCAAAAAAAAATAGAGTGCAATGAAAATAGATCAAGCATTAGAAGCGGCCGCCTACGTGGTTTCGACCTCCCAGATCTCGTCAGCGCAACTACGAATGCAAGATCTAATTCCATCGCACTTAGCATCTCAACTTTAATTGTATAGTACCTACGACAATGGACTAATTCCAACCTCATTCCCACTAGAGATGCGTAATGAAGTGCGATTAAATTAGATCTTGCTTTCGTAGTTGCGCTGACAAGACCTGCAAGGTGGAAATCTTATTGCACTCGTTCGTAGGGTGAGTTCCAAGAATATACCATGAGCATCAATTACAGGCAGTTTTTTGGTTTTTATATTGTGGCATTTCTCGTTTTCATATTCTTCGGGCGTCTTGCAATTGTTTCAATTTTTTTAAATTTAGTATTTATAGTTACCAGAAATAACTATCCCGGACTGTTCGGAGGATTTTAAAATGTGATCAGACTACGTCAAATCTATTTTATTAATAATCAATGACACTGGAATTTATAAATATTTAAAATGAAATTGATATCAAACGATGATAGTGAAACTTAATTTTGAGTTTCAGATGGTGTAGTTTTTAAGTGTTTGCATAGGAAACACATTGCAGCTACATACATATATGCAACAAGTACATACTGCAAAGCAAATGAGGCCTTTTTAACTTTTAAGCTTTTTCGTGGAAACAATTACGGATAATATATTGTTTTTTTTTCTGAAAACTCTCTTGAGGAGAAAAAACAATATCAATATAAATATCGGCATAAAAAGCAGGATCTCTTTAAAGAAAAAAGTACTATGCAATAGTAACATTATTTTTAACTTTAAGAAGATGCATAAGAAATTTTCCTTCACTAACCTTGGTCTGACACCCCCAAAAAGCTCCCAGCCCCCATTTTTGGTCGAAATTTAAAAATTGTAATTTGGAACAAGTTTCAAAGTTCCGAATTAAAAAAAAAGGACAGAAGGAACCTAAAAATGCTGTTTTTCGGTTTGTTTTCCAAAATTCCAAAGTTTTAGAATGTATTAAAAAATTGTCAGGAAAAACAAAACCGGAAAAATAATATTTTTAGGTCTCTCCGGCCTCCTTTTTTTAAATTCGGGACTTTAGAGATTATTATAATTATATGTATATTCTTGAAATAATTCAGTAAAACGAAATTGTGATTTTGAAAATTATTTCAAATTGTTTCAGTTGTTCTGAAGCCTACCTATAAACTTATTTCCTCTGCTTTTCCCCCCGGCAATTTTTTAATACAATTTTGTAAAACCCTGGAATAACGATCATTGTTTCAGCTTCTTCTATTTTATATAAACAAAACTACGTCATTTAAATATGAATTATTGTCAACTTTATTATACATATTAATTTTTCATTTCATGAGTACACGTTTCAAGTACATACAGTGTGGAACAGCCAAATGGAATAAATTTGATAACAAATAAATGAGGGTGTATTGGGAAAAACGCTTGGACACGTCGATTTGTATTTTTAAATGCGCATTTTTTTCAAAAAAAAAATTATACAGGGTGTGTCATGTGACAGTGGCCAATATCAACTTTCTTATTTTAAATGGAAACCCCTGCATATTATTTATTTTTTGGGTTCTTCGGAAAATTCTAATAATTCATGTACAATGTCCCATACCTATCTTCAACTGTTTCGGAAATATTAAGTGTTTTCAGATTTATTACGAAAATTAACATTAAAAAAAGAAAATTATTTTATTTCACAAATTCGCTACATTACACTAAAAACCTAATAAGTATACTGATTATTTCAATAATGTAAAAAAAAAAAAAACAAAAAACATTAATGTCAATGTAGTAAATGTTCAAAATGCTCGCCGCGAACGTCTTGGCAACATGCTAATCTGGTATAGAAATGTCTTCTAACATTACTCAACATCTCAGGCGTGACTGATCTAATCGCAAGCGTGATTCGTCTTTTTAAGTCATCTAAGTTGAGGGGTTTAGTTTTGTATACAAGACTTTTGACATATCCCCACAAAAAGTAGTCTAATGGCGTCAGATCAGGAGATCGTGCTGGCCATTCTATCGATCCGCGCCTCCCTATCCACCGATTTGGAAGAATTTGGTTCAGGTACTGCCGGACATTGATTTGGAAATGGGGCGGTGCTCCATCTTGCTGAAACCATACTGTATTGGCAGGAACTTGTGGGTTTGCTGGATTAGGATATAAGTTTGCGAAAGTTGGCACGACATTATTTTGGAGCAGTTCTAAATATTTATCTCCATTCAAGTTACCATCAATGAACGATGTGATTTCCAACAATTCCTGCCCAAACATTAACTTTTTCAGGATATTGCGTATGTTCCTCTCTCATCCAGTGAGGATTCTCATTAGACCAATAGCGGCAATTTTGACGATTAACATGGCCGTGAAGTGTAAATGTGCTCTCATCAGAAAATAAAATATCTTCTAATTGGATCACATCTAACATTGCCATCATCTGTTCACAAAAATACGTTCTCCTATCGAAATCGTCTTCCATGAGCTCCTGAGTTGGCATCATTTTATAGGGATGCATTTTACTTTCCTTTATTACTCGAAAAATTGATGTGTGGCTAATGTTGAACAGTGGGGCTGTGTTTCGACCAGAATTATGTGGGTTTTCTTGAAACTCAAGCATAATATCCAATTTCGTATCATCACTTACTGCATTGGCAGCTACTTTTTTAATATGTCTTACATGACCAAGCTCGCAAAACTGTTTTTCTATTTTGCTAATTGTTCCTTGGGATACAGGCGGCAAATTTGGAAATTTTTCGTGAAATAAGCGAGAAACTTCCATTTGTGTCCGTGTGTTATCTCCATAACCAAATTTGTAGAATGGTTATTTTGTGCATTTCTGTTAAATGAACCATTTTTCTGATATTATTACGTACAGTTAACGAAATTCAAACGACAATAGCACTGACACTGATCACTACTGTCATGCAGGCAGACAACATGTTGCTAAGGCTATGAGTTTTTACGAAAATAAACAAAACGGTCTTTGTATTTTTTTAATTTCATATCAGTAAAAAGGAACGCAGCAATGGTTTTTGCTTACTTTATCAATATCAAGAGCTAAATGGGAAATAGATTTTTAGTGTAATGTAGCGAATTTGTGAAATAAAATAATTTTCTTTTTTTAATGTTAATTTTTGTAATAAATCTGAAAACACTTAATATTTCCGAAACAGTTGAAGATAGGTATGGGACATTGTACATGAATTATGTCTAGAATTTTCCGAAGAACCCAAAAAATAAATAATATGCAGGGGTTTCCATTTAAAATAAGAAAGTTGGTATTGGCCACTGTCACATGACACACCCTGTATAATTTTTTTTTTGAAAAAAATGCGCATTTAAAAATACAAATCGACGTGTCCAAGCGTTTTTCCCAATACACCCTCATTTATTTGTTATCGAATTTATTCCATTTGGCTGTTCCACACTGTAGGTATCTTAATAATAATAAATAATAATTTGACAACGTCAATACAATAATTCTTATTGGTATCCAAATACACTCAACAATTATCATAAACTGAATGAATAAAAAATTATATTGGCGTTACAAATAAATACATTGATCCAACTTTATTTTATTTACAATGTACATATATGTACATATATATTTCCATCTTTTTCTTATTTCAATTTGAAACGATCCACCGACGTAGTTAGATTTCATTTGGAAAATTGTATTATTTAAACTTATCTAATCTTTATCAGACTTATCTTCACTATTCTTACGAAGACCGCTCGTGTAATAATTATTAAAGGCATTAACTGGAACTATTATGTGATAACAAAGAGAAAAATGAATTTCTTGAAACCCCGTGTATATCTACGCGTTGTGTAGTTACTTTACGCGCTCCAGTTTATTTGTAGTTGTTAACTAGAGAAAATTTTGCAAACAGTTCTCTAAGTGTATTACTTATAATTATAATTAGTATGCCAACAAATGTACAATATTTATTTGGTTGTTTTTGTTCCCCAGTTTTCCCCAATGTACCCTCCCAACCAGGAATGCCGTGCCAAGGGGAAGACAGTAAGTTTTCTTTTTGTTTCTATTTAGTTTGTATCAATTGGCTATTATTAAAATATATATTTATACTTTGTTTTATTCTGTTGGAGGAACTCAATAAGTTATTTTAGTTTAAAAATTGACACAAGTTCATTAGTTTCATTGATAATTTTATTTACTTCTGATGAATCACAGTTACTGGAATATTGTTATCTTAGTTTTCCGGGAAAACAAAATTGACGAGAAAATTTTGCTCATTGAATACCAAAATACAACTTTCATTACCTTCTCTTGAAACTTATTTAGTTCTTCCTATTTTTTTTTTAATAAATTAAAAATTTATAATTTATGGCACAATGTGTATAAGTAAAATGACCTTTCACATAGACATGATTGATTTCTGATTTCTTGTTTTTGTTTTTATTTTTGTTTCTTTCTTTTTTGAGTTTGATAATTTTCTTTTACTACTTGGCATTGGTTTCTTGATTATTCTGAACTTCTATTTTTCTATTTCTGTAGTATTTGTATCTAGATAATGTTGGTGATCATGTACTATTGACCATTTTGATGATATTATGATGTAGTAATCTAAACTTATTCAGATTCACCAAGAATGACGAATGACAAAAGTTTTAATACTCAATGTAATAGGTATTCTACTATACTTGGTTCTTACCATGCACAAACTTAGCTATATAAGCTTTGATACAAGAAAAGACAAAAATAGGAAAATTTTTTTAACCTAAACAGTATCAACTTTTTTACCGTACACAGAAAAGACGTTTTTTTCTTTCTCTTTTCTCAAAATTAAAATCTAATTGCCACTGAACCCCTGCTTCAATTTTGCGAAAAAAGTCTGATATCAAAATGAGTTGATTTTTTTCAAATTTTTCATAAGAATAATACTTAAAAAGCAATATATGCTCCTCTGCTTGATTTTTTTGTGCTAAAACTCAGATTAAATTTACATTAAAACAGAAAAGAAGACCACACCATTAATTGCAGCATATTAAATTCCTGTAGATTACCTTTTGCGTACCAATTTGGTATCATTATCATGCATAACAATAAAATCATTATCGATTACATATTTGGAAATAGGTTTCCTTTCGCATAGTGCTTTCAATTTTTCACAATTCTTCTGTGCTGGTGTAACAAAAATCAACCCCAAATAAGCACTGAGACTTCTTCTAGCGTTTTTTCAGTCTTTGGTCTATAGTGTTTTTTTGACATCATCTACTGTCCAGTACATGTGTGCTTAGACCCATTGTAGAGTTATTTCTGCTTGTTTTTATCCAGACATACACCCATGAAGATTTTCTGGTTTTATTTGTTGTTTTACAATACTAATTGAAATATCATCATATGCAGTGAAGTTCCTATTCCATCCACTTTAAAAGTTAAATAATCTTGAACTACTACTTCGATTTTGCACTCGAAAATCTACATTCACCAAGATATTGTTACGAATTATGAAACTTGAATGAAGAAACGAATAAAACTTTAATTATTTCAAACGTCTGAAAGATCAACTTTGGATCTTGCTACCATTTTTTATGTTTATTATAAATAACTCAAGTTTTTCGAAAGTCCATCAAGTTTGTCAGTTTTAATCAAGCTATCATTAAAACATATTCTCTAATATAGATAACCGAAACTAATTTTCGGGTCATTCCATGTCATATCAACACACCCATTCAACTTGACCATCTCAGATTTTGATGAAATTTGGAACTGAAATAAAATTCATGTAGACCAAGAAAAGTGTCAAGTTTTAATTTCTTATGTCAACCCGTTTTTGAATTATGGCCATTTAAAGTTTACTCCGTCCTAATTGAGCTAGAGACTTGGGAGTGGTATTATTTTCTTCTATTTTTAATGGCATTTCATTTGATATGTAACACCTAGGAGGTCTTGAGAAAAAATGTTTTCCAAAATTGATACTAAAATTTTGAATTTGAATTCCAAACAAGTCACATGTTTAAAAAATTTCAAAAAATTCCCAAAAGCAGTTTACTATAAGGCTAAGGAGTGTGCAAAGTTTCAATTTGGGATAGTAATGGGTTCTTACTTAAAAATATTTCTGTTTACATGAGGTTTTGTGAACGTTTACATCTATGATTCAGAAAAAAATATAAAACCTCAGGGACAAGTAAGTTTAAACAAACGTATTATTAACCAAATATGTAACATACATAGTCCTACCTTCAAGAATATTGCGTTTTAAAGAAGACATTTTTCTTGGTCTACATGAACTTTACCTCAGTGCCAAATTTCATCAAAATCTGGGATGGTCAAGTAAAAATTTTGATTTAAGTGTGTTGATTTGATACGGAATTGCCCTTTCTTCAAATGGACCACCATGGAAATTATATAACCTTGCCGATGTTGAAATTAATGATGTTTTGCGACTTCATTAATAGATATAATTTTTTAATGCTTTGTGATGAAGATTGGTCAAACGTTTTTGACCAGATCATTATTATTGGGCTGTAGATAAAATATCGGTGTAATCGGCCATCTAACTATCGTTGTGGCGAAACCATAGGAGGCGGTTTCTAATTCTCCGGAGAGAGGGTGACATTTTTTCGGAGAGTTGAAATCCGGATCGACTTACCATTCGCTGTTGGGAGCAAAGTGATTAAAGCGTGGCATTATAAAAGGCAATATGATGTCACAAAGCCATTTAAACACAATTTACACACTAAAACTACACCGCAAGAGTTGCATAGCCATACAAGCGATACAAAAGTAAACAGAAGCCTCTGCAGTGGTGGACAAAGAGCTCAACTCACCAATAAATGAGCATTTTTTAGACAATTTTTTTATAGGTTACTGAATACATTGAACTCCTCTTGTATATATTTTATACATGTAGCATGCATTGTTTGATATTCATTCAATTTCTTTAGTTAAAAAATGAGTTTCTTCCTCTTGATCTTTCTCTTGATTTGAACTGTAACTATTTAAACTGTTCTTCGAAATTTTGTTCATTTTTTCTAATATTTTTGAATAGCTATGTACATATTTAACAATAACCACTTAGAAATTCTGTGATTCTCAATTATTAATAGCGTTAATAACATTAGCAGATGAACATTAAAATTGGTAGATCCTAGTTATTTTTATTCCTTAATTGTGTATATAAGATAAACAACATAACACTTTTAACAAACAATAGTCCGAACTTTGTGTGCCAGAACTCACATATATATCATTGGCTTTCATTAATGAATAATATCTTGTCATAAATGTTTATTGTTTAAATTGGTCAATGCCATTAATCTTATTACGTAACGAAAATACAGCAGCTGTAAGAAATCTAGTATGCACGTTTATTTCTCCAACTTCCATCGTAGAAATCTAAGAGAATTTAATTTCTGTTTTGTTTAGAAACATAGCGTTCTAGATTTGAAAATTACTTTTTCGCTAATTTTCGCGGTTCAGACCTTGAAATCTAAGTAATGTCAATAACGAAATAACCGTCAATTGTACGCGATAATAGCTTGTAGTTCTTTTCCTGTTGCAACAAAGTTTAGTTCCTTTGCGGTCGGCATACTAAATAGATAGTCTGCGACAACACAACACATGTGTTACTTTTTCCGTACAGTGAATTTTTTCTTTTATCAAGAAATTTTCGATGGCGATTTTGTGCACAACACAGGAAAATCGTGAATTATTTGTATTTTAAAGAATGCACGTAGTGTCATGACAATTAAACACATTCTAAGATGCTTAGGTATATTTTTATGTCATGTCTAGGTACAGCTCTGATACATTGCCGTTCAAAACAAATGAACATAACCTCCACGACAAAAATAAATCGTTAAAGTTGCTGTAATAACTATGATACATCTTGTAAACTTTCATCTAGTTCCATATTCTGCTCTTATTGTTACGTGTTGGTGTCTACTGATCGTAGTTCGATGAATACGTACATTAATGTTGTTTTGTTTTTAAGGGAGTATATACAGAAGAGGGGCGCGAAGATGGAGGAAGCTCTACAGGGTGAACGGACACATATTCCAGGCCAAGAGATTTAACAGGGTAAGAATCTTATTTAAATATTTTTTTTTACTAAGTTAAATTAAAAGCATAATGTTCAGGCATTACCAGAACATTCTTCATCAATTTCCTCAAAATGAATTATTTGACATTACCAGTTTTATTCACTATACCATTGCTCTAATTTTATTTTCTGATGTTTTTTTTTATTTATTCCCACAAAGTTGGATTTTCCCATTTAAATCATTTGCATGGACGAAATAGAAAGATTACATGTCAGGGAGAAGCAGCTTTGGTTAGAAAAGGAATGAATAATAACGGAATATTCTAATTTTAAAGTTTATCAAATCAATTATTACCCGAAATACAATACCTGCTTTTGTATAGAACAAAAACTGTTAAGAATTGATCGACTCGGACCGGTCGGGTCGGACTGATCAAATGAGGTCGATCTTTCTGAACGGCAAAATTAAAACACCAGTGTAATCGGTCTGTCAGTTGATCCTCGGCAACCGTTCAAAATCAAACAATTTAAAATACCTAAGAATTTAAAAAAAAATGAACGTCAGTTCACCAGAATCTGACGAAGATGTTATGATTGCTTTGGAATGGGATGATATTCAAAGAAAGAGACCAAGATTCTGGATTCATAAATTAATCTTAAAAGAGAGATTTATGGAGAGTTTGTTTCCTGATCTACTTGAGAACTTCCAATAAGACGTTTTCCATTTTCAATAGCCCGCCATTTAAACAGTCGTCATGACTCAACCGGTGACTACTTGACGGATGACAAGTAAAAATTACGCTTCAACAACGCATTGAAATTATTAAAATTCACTATAAAAATAATGAAAATTTCGCGGTCACGGTTCGCAAAACTAAAACAATTTTCGATCGTCCTAAAGCACCTTCTCGGCCAGCAATTGTGAAACTGGTGGAAAATTTGAGTTATTGGGGACAAGTTAGTGATGTGGATCATCGGACTCGTGCACGTCGCTCAAGAACAAATGAGTGAGTGTTGAGGACAACCTAGGTTTGTCCATTTCTCGTCGATCTTTGGATTTGGGCATTCCACGAACGACATTATACCGTATTTTGCATAAAGTCTTAGGTCTTAAGGCTTTTAAAGTTGAGTTAACACAACAACTCACGTCTATCGACCATCAACAACTTCGTGTCTTTGCTGATTGGGTCCTTGAAATTCATCAAAGTCATCCGGATTGTCATCGAAAAATCATTTTGAGTGATGAGGCCCATTTTCACCTCGGAGGCTACGTAAACAAGCAAAATTGTCGCATTTGGGGCTCGGAAAACCCAAGAATGTCTGACTGTTTGGTGCGGTTTTTGGTCTGGCAGGGTTATTGGGTCTTAGTTTTTCGAAAGCGAGGCTGGAGAAACTGTTACGGTGAATTGATCAGACGATGATTAATGATTTTGTATGGGTGGAAGTGGAAGATATTGATATGGATGACGTTTATTTTCAACAACTGGCCGTGTGATTTCTCGAAGAGGTGTTCACAATTGGCCATCGAGATCTTGTGATGACTTTTAGACTTTTTTCTTTGGGGCTATGTGAAAGATAAAGTCTATGCCAATGACCCACAATCGATTCAAGACCTCAAAGATGAAATTCGTAATGTTATCGGACACATACAGTCGCCAATGTGCGAATTGGTGATGGAAAATGTCATACCATCGCGGCCATTTGGCTGATATTGTTTTCCATTATTAATGGCATACCCTCCTCTTTACAATTAAATAAACATCCGATGATTTCGCTTATTGGAAGACCTTGTATATTTATAATTTGTAATTGTCGCAAATTTTTCCGTTTATTTTTCTATAAACGTAAAATGACCTTGTTTTGTCTTTTTCATATATCGCAGCAAACGAAATTTGTAATACCAGCGTTTGGCAACTTCTTGGGAAATAAATTTTAAACTTGAAAAATATATTGCGATAGCAGGCAGCAATGTTTGCCGTTTCGAATAGATTTTCTCTAATATATTCCGCTAATCTATTATCATCCTAAACCCCATTTTTCAACCTCAAAATTGTCCACTACTCCAATGTATTTTAGTTTAAAAAAACAGTCCTAAAGGGTTATCTTTCTTCAAATTTAGACAGCATAATACATACCTGCATTTTGTAATATACTTCATTATCTGGACATTTTTGCCATATCAATTTACAGTAATAATCAACGACTCTAAGAGTATTCGGCAATTTCTGCCTCTATGCTGGAGTTGCCGAGATGATTTCATCGATCTGTTTAGCAAGTGATGGTGTTTGGTCATTTTGAATATTTATAATATCAGAATTGTATGTATCTCGAGACATCTACAGGTTAATTAAAAATTGACAGTAAATTCAACTTGTTTTTAATATGAATTAGATTTTACCACAATCATCAATACATTAAGGCACGAATTTAAAATTGGCGGGAAAGCAAGAGCGTCGTTTCTACTTAGATACAAGCACTTATATCCAACGATAGACTGGATTAATTGTCTCTTTGCGAATAAAATAAATACCCAACAATACAGAGAATAATGAGTTTTTTTTTACCGTAGCTTTGAGGATTTGAATTGGTTTCGTGTAAAGGATGAAATTTTCAAGCATTTTGTGTGTTAAGCTCGTAGACAATTGTGATAGTCAAACGTAGACAGTGCAGTACAAACGCGATTTCAAAAAAATATAATTACGAACCATGCTGTCCCAAACAAATACACACTACGAGTATTTGTACTGGTTGTTGTCGTAAAGAAGTTAATTGCATGTATGTCATCGCCAAGTATTGCTTATCTCTATCCATTTAATTAGTTAATCGCTGCGATCTAAACGGAATACGCGTTTGAAGAATACGCCTTGATATTCTTTTATCCGTCTACTCGACAAAGCGAGGGATGAACTAGGGGAATTAAACCATCACCGAAAGCTAAATGTTGGAGTAATAAACTCAGAGTGTTCTTTTTGGCTTGAAATTGAGTCTTCTAAAAAGAATTTCCCCGTTTTGTTTTTTATTTTCCCCTTTTTACAAACAAACAAAATATGGATGAATTGGTGATAATTAATATGAAGCTAAATTTGAATAAAATGCGTTTAAAAGTGATTGAAAAGTTGGTTAATATTGTGCCAGAGTTTTGTAAAATAATGTTCACCTATCCCCCAACCCTCACCCTTCATTAGTTCTTCCAATGTGTTTTAGGTTTGTTTTTTGTTAGTTTAGTTGCGAAGCATTCAGTATCAAGATTTTTTATATCAGTAGCTTATAAATAGAATAATCACATAATAAAGCAAAATATTGACAAAATTGTTGTGTTCTCCATAATAAGATCATGCTAGGAGTTTACAAAAAAAAAAACAAATCTTTCCTACAACATTCAGGTTTTTTTTTTGTTGGACATACGTTTTCATTGAATGCCGTGTACTTATTAAGTTTTGCTTAAAAAAATAGACATGGACTTAGGAATTTTTTTGATTTTTCTTTTTATTTGATTAATATGTGCTTAAAACCAATGATACATAGTTAAGTAATGAACAGTGTAATTTAAAGAAAAGAAAAATTTGAAGATTGGCAACTATTTTAGTTAAATGCGATAACCCAGATCCTCGTCCAAACAGGTGCAGGGTTCTTCCTCCTTCCCATAACATCCCAAACTGATACCCTATTCTTCTTCCTGATTTCTTGGAGAATTTTCATCATTTTATCATTACCTAAAAGTGTTGTGTACCAATTCAGATCCGGATCTGAAGGTATTTATCAACTTCTGCTTGAAATGTTATAACCTTTTATGTAGGGTGTGCGTCACTTATTTAGTTTTGCTTAAGTTTACAAATAAAAACATAATGTTATGGACGTATAAGCTTTTGCCTGAAGTCGTACAATTTGGAATTTTTTCTGCATATTACTTATTAACGTTTACGTAAAAACAGACTTGAATATCACTCAAAATCACCATAAATATTTAGGATCTGTGAGCAGCTAAAAAATGGCAGAATTGGACTTATTAACTTTTGCGTGAATCCTGCACATTTCTATTGTATTGCATTTTACATTTGCTCTCCATTGTTCTAGATTTTCAAATATTTCAAACAAGCTGGCCCGGCAGACTTCGTTCTGCCTAGAAAAGTATTGATTTAGTTATTTAATGTTTTATTGTTACGGGTACCACTTCTCGTGTCGTACCCCCCCTCCCCCTCCCCCCCTCCTTCACCCTCCCCGGGGAGAGGGATGGCGACCCCCCCCTTTTTTTTTTTCTTGAATTTTTTACTTTTTTTCACATTATTTTACATTATTTTCTACATTTTTCAATACGTTTGTAAACAAATATTCAAAATTAGACAGAAAATAGTTATTTACGAACCAAGTGCGTGAAATCATATTTCGCGAATGAGTGACCAGTTTAAAGCGCGAGTCGGAGGCGATGGACACGAATTCGCGAAATGTTTCACGCACGAAGTTTGTACAATATTTTTTGTACGAGAACTATAATAATAATTACATATTGTTAAATACGTTATCGTTTATGACCATATTATTAAGGTTAGGGATTTATGATTTTAAAATGTCACTATAAATTAATCAAGTTCCAGGAAGTACCAACTTTACTTTTACGCACTCGTGTTTAAAGTGACTTTTTACGCACGCAAATCGAATCGTGAAATGACAGGTTTTGATAAGCGAGTACAAAAAAAACATTTTTAGTGAGCACTCTCAACTTGACATTTAAAAAAATTTTGATTATCTTTGTTCCAGCGTTTTGTACAATAATATTCAAAATTAGACCAAAAAAGGATGTTTTTTCGAAATTAAAAATGCTATTATTTATTATCAGTTATTCCGGACTTGATTCAAGTTTGTTGTAGATTGTTCCATAGGTTTGTAAAAAGAAAATTGCTACATACATTGTTTTAGAGTTTTGTAAACAAATACCTACTACAAAACAAAACACGAAAAAAAGCGGTTTTAGGTCCACTAAATTTTGATTCTTTCAGTTATTAATATTATTTTTCAAAAATTTGCATCAATTTTGGGGGAAAAACATGAACTATACAGACTGAGCGTAGATTTTCACGACCGTTGTTTACTATGTTGAAGTCTTCCGGGTGTTGTCGTATAGATAAGTTTGCACTTGACGTTTCATGATGTAAGCTTCTTCAGAAGGTTTCTAAAGATTGATGTTGTTGTTTTCTGCTCCTCGTTAATACGTTCTTACTTCTTCGCTTCGCTGATTCGTTACAGTTCGATGAGCTGCATCCGTTACGGTGTTGTGATAACGGAGGGATGGGGGGAGGGAGAGGACCCCCTTTTTTCTTGATTTTTTTTAACTTCATCCGCATTATTTTACATTTTTTCTACACAATTTTCAGGAGAGACAGAAAAAAAAACAGTTTTAGTCAGCATTCTCAACTTGACATTTAAAAAACTTTTAATTAACTTTGTTCCAGCGTTTTGCAAAAAAATATTCAAAATTAGTCCAAAAAAGGACGTTTTTTCGAAATTAATCAGTTATTCCGGGATTGGTTCAAGTTTGTTGTAGATTGTTCCATAGGTTTGTAAAAAGAAAATTGCTGCATACATTGTTTTAGAGTTTTGTAAACGAATACCTATTACAAATTATTTGAAATACAAAACACGAAAAAAAGCGTTTTAGGTCAATGCCCTTTTTTCTAAATTAGAAATTTCGGTTCTTTCAATTAATATTATTTTTCAAAAATCTGCATCAATTTTGAAATAAAATAAAAAACAGAGGAAGTGTGAAATTTTGTTTTTGACAGTTGTTTCGTGAACTACAAATTGTTTCTAAGGACTGATATTGTTGTCTAATACCTTGTTTCTTCTTCGCTCCGCTAATTCGTTACAGTTCGATGAACTGCATCCGTTACGATATTGTGGTTACATCGACGATCTTGTAAAGTTAGTCGCCAGGTATTGATCATCTTCATCATCCATCTTCTCGGTTGAAGTTACTTGGATTCTTCATAACGAGGAGCAGAAGACAACAACATCAGACTTTAGAAATCTCCTGAAGAAGCTGAATACGCGAAAATTAGTGGCGATAGAACGTTGGAATTCACTCAAACGATGTTAAGCATAAAATCCTGTTATTATCGCCCTTCCCTAACTAACAACCTCCTATAACATTTCAGACATTTTCATTTTCGTATGTAATATACCCCGAATACTACTCTGTTTTGAATGTAATTTGCATCATATACCAAAAACAAACGAAGGGACTAACTGCAATTAAACTTTTATTCAGTAGTTTGCGTCGGGTTCCCTGAGCATAAGCAATCTAAGCACAACTTGAAAAGGGTTAAAATCGTTGCATAACATTATAACTTCCCACATCATCCACTGTGGAAATAGAACTGACTTCAAACAGATTATTAACGAATCCTGCCTCAGCACAATATTTGGTGCCATCATTGGTAAATATATCTGTTCCTAAATTGTACGCCCTCTCACTGGAATAACTTCAAAGTGAAATGTGTTAAAACGAAAGTCTTTTCTTTTACTTCTACGGAATTTATTACTTGCAATTAATATTAACCTAATAAAAATATACTTAATATGAGTAATGTAAACTACATGCAAGAATCTCGTAAAATGACACACCCTGTGCTTAAAATTAATCGCGTAAATAATTTGTAGTCACGAATATATTTAAACATTCATGACACGCACCTTTTTTATTGCTATCACATGTCATGTTGTAAACTTTACATGCACTAGTAACCCGCTTCAATATTAACATGTTAATTAGAGTTTTGTGACAATATCAAGATTGTATCAGTTATAAGTGCAATGAACTGATTTTATGATAAATGTTAATATTACAACAAATAACTAAAGCTGTGAATCCTGTTTTCTAAATTCTTTGTTGAACCTTGACGTCATTTCAATTTTCAGAAAGCATTTTGCGCATTCTGCCACGATCGTATCTGGGGATTAGGGAGGCAAGGCTTCAAATGCATCCAATGCAAACTATTGGTACACAAGAAGTGCCACAAAGTTGTACACATTGCATGTACCAACGAACACGTCGATCCGATTATTAAAGAAGACCATAATGGTGAAAGTCATGACGTCAGTGCTTCCTCAAATGATCGCTTTGATAAGGGCTCCCTAAGAGGTTATCCAGAACCACCACCAGATGTTACCGGTAATTTACATCCTAACAAATATAGTTCTAAAACAACGTAACATAACACATACAGTCATTACAGGTGAATCTATTCCAGTCGAAGATCCGGAAAAATCAACAATACCAGAAAGTATTCTCGAACCCGGAGCCGAACGACAGTATTCCCTCAGCGACTTCGAACTGATCCGCGTAATAGGCCGTGGATCGTATGCTAAGGTCCTCATGGTCGAATTGAAAAAGACTAAACGTATCTACGCTATGAAAGTTATCAAGAAAGCTTTAGTTACTGACGACGAAGACATAGATTGGGTCCAGACTGAGAAGCACGTCTTCGAAACCGCGTCAAATCATCCATTCCTCGTAGGTTTGCACTCATGCTTCCAAACACCATCGCGTTTATTCTTCGTAATAGAATTCGTAAGAGGCGGCGACCTCATGTTCCACATGCAGAGGCAAAGGAGGTTACCTGAAGAACACGCTAGATTCTACGCTGCTGAAATATCATTAGCGTTGCACTTTCTACATAGTAAAGGTATCATTTATAGGGACTTGAAATTAGATAACGTATTATTGGATCACGAAGGTCATATTAAATTGACCGATTACGGTATGTGTAAAGAAGGAATTCGACACGGCGATACGACATCGACATTCTGTGGAACTCCCAATTATATTGCTCCAGAAATTCTACGCGGGGAAGATTACGGATTTTCCGTAGATTGGTGGGCGTTAGGTAAACAATTCTGATGTATATTTTGCTTTCAGAACTAACTAATCTGTTATGTAAATATGTAGGTGTGTTACTGTATGAAATGTTGGCTGGTAGGTCGCCTTTCGATATTGCTGGAGCGTCTGAAAATCCGGATCAAAACACTGAAGACTACCTTTTCCAAGTTATTCTAGAGAAGACTATTCGTATACCTCGATCTCTTAGCGTAAAAGCAGCCAACGTTCTTAAAGGATTCTTAAATAAAAATCCTGCGGATCGTTTGGGTTGCCATGGTCACGATTCTTTCCAAGAGATCACAAGTCATCAGTTCTTCAAGAGCATCGACTGGGATATGGTAAGTAAAAAAATGTGCATTTCTTTACGATACAACATTGATCATCAACATTATTACACCCAATATCTAAAACTACCAACTAAACCGTAGCAAGGGGATATAAAAGTGTTCCCTCATAAAACTAGAAATTACGTCTTATACCTAAAAACATTAAAACATCACACTATGTTAGTAATAAAGATGTTAATATTATCAAGTTTATTTCAGGAGATATAAAAGCTTTTATACCGCTTTTCTAATAAAATATTAAACTACAATTTTATAGCTCGGGAATCAATCAAAAACTTATTTTTCGTAGTAATAGTATCGTATAATATGTAGCTATAATGAATCCGTTATCTAATAGATAATAAACGCATAACCTGTTTACTGTTTTTTCGGGTAAAATGTCCTCAATATAGTTCTATGAATTGATACTAAATTACGTCTATATTTCCACAGTTTCTGTAAAAGGCTTTAGATTTAATGGTGGCAGACATTTTCGATGAAATAATAAACGTTCTTACGAGGGAGCGTTTTTATATTCGCGGAATGGGGAATAAGGGTGGAAATAAAAAACCAAATTATTTTTCTTTTTCAATATATTCACCTGCAAGACGGATACATTTTTCACATCTTTCAATTAATTTATTTATACCCTCATAAAAAAATGATTTCTCTTTATCTGCAAAATACGCCGAAACTGCCTCCTTGACTTCATCATCGGCAGTAAATTTTTTACCCCGCAGCTCTTTTTTCATTTTCGGAAACAGGTAATAATCACTCGGGGTCAGGTCTGGGCTGTAGGGTGGGTGATTCACAATTTCGAAGCCCACCTTATGCAGGGCAGCTAACGCAACGCGGCTCTTGTGGACGGGCGCGTTATCGTGCAAAAGCAGCACACCTTTCGTCAATTTTCCCCGTCTTTTCTCTTTAATGGCTTCTTTTAGTCGCTCTAATATTGAAGCGTAATACTCTCCGGTTATAGAAACACCTTTATCTTTATAATCAATCAACAATATTCCTTCCGAGTCCCAAAATACCGTTGCCATGAGTTTCCCAGCTGATTGTGACACTTTAAATTTTTTGGGAGGTGCTGTGCTCTTTTTATGCCACTGCATGGAGTCTTGTTTGGACTCAGGTTCATAATGATGAACCCAAGTTTCGTCTCCAGTAACAATTCGACTCAATACACCATCCTTGCCTTCATTACAGAGGTCCAAAAATGCACGCGAACACGCGATTTTTTCCATATTTCACTTTTCACTCCTGATTATGTTACTTGGTTGACGATAGCTCAAAGACTAACTGTCTAATAACAATTAAACTTCGTATTCATACTAATTATGAGTCGCTGCACAGGCCACGCCCCCAATGCGCCTAATAACCCCCTACAACCCGATCATTCCGCGAATATAAAAACGCTCCCTCGTAATTCCAAGACTTCTTCTTTTACATCGTTAAAGTCTTTTTTTGTTGGAAATTATTTCGGCATTATTTGTATTTTTTTAATCGCGGATAATCTACTATTTTACTAATAAGTAATCAAATTCGAACGCCCAAATCACAATTTTGTGTGTGTCTAAAGTGGTTACTTAAGCGCAGTAACGCAGATTTTTTCTTCGTAAGATTGCCAAACTAAAGCAAGGTTTGAAATAATCAGGAAATGAAGTAGTTTATTTGGATCCACCCTCCTGTAGGCTGTGCTGAAATTTTCTTTCAACTATTCACTCTTATTTTTTCATTGAAAAATTACTAAAGGAGGGAACGAATAAACCACTAACATTCATTTGTATCTTCTTTGCTGAGCCTAAGAGACCTGCTATAACATGTTCCAGTACCTTTCCTTTCTGACAATATGGCTTTGTGGCGAAACGACATTTCTCTCTGCTAATTGTATGGCCATTCTTCACAAGCCCAAAAAAAAAGCTTTCATAGAGAGGTCATAGTGAATCAACTCTCCTTCAAGATCGTTACCCAAAAGTTGTAGGTCTGTCTTTTTATTTATCTGTTAAAATATTTAATTACTGCCAACAATCTTCTTTTTCCGAATTGCATCAATAGCTTTAGTAATTTAAGACGGATGCTGTTTTTTTTTGCGCTCAATTTTCTCTATTTTTATTATTAGGTATTTTTTAATCTGAAACGAGATTTCAAAAGAATAAGGGTGTGTGCAGATATAGAAGACTTAATACACAAAAAAGTAAGGGATCCTGTTTTCGAAATTCAAGTTCAATAGTTTTTTAATCCGATAAATTAAAAAAAAATATTGGAAAATACAAAAATTATGATAACACGTGATGGCAGACTGAAAAGCAACAAATGAACTTCGAAACTTCAAAAAAAAGTTGATAAGGGTTCCAGTCCTTGAAAATAGTAATAGCTGTATGTATTATCAGCAATAGAGCAGTGGGGAGAAGCTGGAAAAAATCAGGTAATGTGTTTTGATACCTCGGCAGTAAATACTGGTCGCCATAGGGGAACCTGCATCGTGCTGGAGCAATTATTAGAAGAAAAATCTTCTTTATTTAGCATGTCACCACCATATTTTAGAAGTTGTTTTAAAGGAAGTTTTTAAGTACAAAATGGGCAAATCCACCGATCCTCAACCAGAAATTTTTCAAAAATCCCCAACTGGGTGGTCTAAGCTAGACAAAAATAAATACAAAACAGTTATAGAAGATACAAATTTTAGAAGTAATATTTATTTAGGACGTCTACCACCAGAAAAAAAAAATACTTTTAGAATACCTGGGGGGTTATTCTCGAATCTGTGGGAATTTCAATAGTTCCAATTCTGGAGTTGACTTTCTCACTTTTTCATAACGAGTAGTAACGAGGAGTGAGCTGTGAAAGTTACTCCCTGGGAGTGCTTTTTTTCCACTGTTTCGAGAATATCCCCCCTGGAGCTATTCATCACGCCAGATGAATGGCAAAGGCCATTTATTGTCTCAAAATATATCTTTTCAAGGATCAATTTTCATTAACTGATTTAGAGAGAAAGGCTATTGAAGATATTTACTTATTTATAATCAATATTTATGTAAAAGCATGGTCTAACGCACACAAGCCCACCCTGGCCCCCCAACCAAAACCTACAATTATTAAAATCTTTAGTTTAATATAGAATAATTGATAAAGAAGTTGCAGACAAGGCATTGTCTAAAACAATTAACCATCTATGATATCTCAATTCGGAGCAAGTTGCCTTTTCATCCATTGCCATTTTTTGATGATACTTTGGACAAAAATGTGAAAACAAGCATGGTTAGAAAATTATGGGCTGAAGAAGGAAACGATGAAGTTAATTCTAATAACAGGGATCTGAAAGCAAAACTTAATTTCCAAGGAATTGATCAAAGAAGCTGGACAAGGAAATTGATTATTTCGTTTCTTCTCGGACTCTAATTTTTTGAGAGATTTGAAATCGATACACATTTTTGAAAATTAACATTATTTAAAAGCTAAAAAAAAATAGTGGACCAACCAGCCTGTATCTGACTCCGAATCTGAATCATTTAATGTAATTATAAATTGTTCTTGTATATCCAATTAGGTTGTCACTATGGATGTATTGGTTTTGTATTCTCCGTACATGTCTACATTCTGCTTACCACAATTCTGGAGTAATTTCAGCAAACCCCTGCCTAGTTAAGGCTTCCACATTACAACCACCATCAACATTCTTTGAGGCTACCTTTCTCTTCACCATGCTCCAAATCATCTCTATCGGATTAAGGTCACACTGATATGGAGGTAATCTTAATACGGAATGACCTAAACTTGCTGCATAATTGTCGATCTCATATTCCGGCTATGGTTTATTACGTCTGACAATTCATAGACTTCATATATGTATGTAAAATAAGTAAGTAAATGATGGAAATGAAGAAAAAATGCAGCAATAAATGAAAATATAAATTTGACACACAAGAAAACTACCAACACCTAGAACGAGACTGTACCGAGCTGTCAAACGCTGAAAGTTTAAGTTAGGGAGGGTGCGATATAAGAGGTTGGCAAGTTAGTTCGCATATTTTCCGCGGGCCAGATTTACTTGGTTGAGCTCTACATCCATAAGACCTTTTAATTGTATTTCTTGTTTTTCAGAAAATGTCGACTTTCTTGTCATTGTAGGCCGAGCTTTATTTGAAAGGCAATTCTCGTGTGGTATGTTCTCCTGACTATGCCAAAATGGTGAGCTGTTCTAGCAGACTCTCCATTTTTAATAGCATTTAACGCTGAGTGTCACTATCTGGGGCATCTGTTATGCAAAAGGATTGATTATACATCATGAATGCATAACAGAACAAAATATAAACATAGATAATCGACTAATAATCTAAATTAGGCTCCATTATAGTGCGGTAGATACCTAAAGAACTATTTACACTTAAGGTTCAAAATAATGCAGCAACAATATAAGTGCCAAAATGTTTTTGGAAAAATATTGCACTTCACTTTAAGGGAACAGGTTTCCAGAGAACGGCAGAAAATTCGTGCATTTAGATCTTGATATGTTTCGATCATTATTGATTATTACAATAAATGCAAATTTATTTGATTGTAAAAAACTTAAAATTAAAATACTATGTGCATTCAGCAACATAAAATTATTTTTTTACTGAAATGAAATTTAATATTTCTTGCATTGTTTCAGCTTGAACAGAAACAAGTGCCGCCGCCTTACAAACCCCGTTTAGACTCCGATAGGGATTTGGCAAATTTCCCTCCAGAGTTCACCGACGAACCAGTGCATTTAACTCCTGACGATCCGTAAGTATCTAGCAAAGGATACGTGACGCTCTACGCGAACAAAACTAACGTTCCGAAACTTGTAATCGGATTAATCTACTACACCTTTTTATCTATTCCAGGCGCGTAATCGAGAAGATAGACCAATCGGAATTCGAGGGCTTCGAATACGTGAATCCACTTCTAATGTCGCTCGAAGATTGTGTGTGACATAACGTGACGTGTGAGTTTCATCCGAATAATCTTCCGCCACCACCGCCGCTTCCTCGATATCCCCCTCCGAAGTTCCCGCCCCCACCACCGCCCGATCTGGAAGATTATGACGATGGTATACTGCAGCTCGATTTACGACCTAGTAAATCTATTCTACAGAACATATTTTGCCTTCCATTGAGTTAGATAACACAATTATAGAAGTGTATACAGAGGTATCTGCGTGAACTTACGTTCTTCTGTTGTTATTTATTATTAAATTCAGTTCAGACTTATTTTCTGTAAAAGTGGTAATATAGTATCAAGTAATTGATGAAATCATTTTAAGAACGTTTATAGAAAATTTTTGTTGGTTATTATAATAATTAACCCTCTAAATTGTATCCAGTCTCTTTAGCTATCCGGAAATGAGCCTAATCTCTATTTTAGATTCTAGATGTTCTAGATTAATGTATTAAAAAAATATTGGAAATGATATTCATCTTCCACCTTATAAAATACGCACAAATCAGTAGGGTAGTAATTATTGTGTAACCACTCATTCACTTATCTCATGTTGTCTAAAATTAAAATTATTTAAAATACGCATTTTTCTAAACTAAACAATATTCTCTCTTATTGTGTATTTTAATAATAAATAACAATAATTGGGAAAAAAACGTGTGTTTGCGCAATTAGCTCGTATAAATTGTATTGAAGAAATATTTTTTGTTGTTGCAAGTGACCATGCAATGAATTTTCTGTGAGATTTTAGATGAGTTTTGAACCGTAATAATTTTCATCTAATTAATCAATTATTCTGTAACCCAGATAGCAAAATTCATACTGTGTATAAATATTTGATCATTTTGACTCTACAATGAATATTGTAGACGATGAAAGCTGTAGACCTTTTCCTTGTAAATCGAAACTAGGATTGCGTGTATTTCACTTATAAAGCAATGCTTGCAGTTTCATCAATCTTCCAAAGTGTTAAATTTGCAGGTATTTTAGCCTATTTGTTTGTGTGTTGATACTGGAAATGTAGATATGTAAGATGCAACGTTGTTCAGTATTAAAACTAAAAAAAGCGTAAGTTTAAGAATAGAATGAAGGTCATTTCAGTCAGTGATTCAATCAGAAGGTGCAAAAGGATGCAAAACTTGTTAAGATTTCAGATTTGTGTGTGAAAATCGTTTGCTTATCTTTACAGGTTGGTTGTTTTAGCTTTGGAAGTGGAAAGATGTCAAGGAGTTCTCTGTCGGGATTTTTTTTTCATCTGGATTGCTTATTTCATCACTTTTATCCTGATGATTGAATTTATCTTCATCATTAAGATCTACAAGATTGGAGGCACTTACAGTCATAGGACACATAATACGCATCAACCTGTCCATGTCTGAATTTAAATAGCTCTTAAAAATGACAAAAAACAATTAGGTCTTGTGGTTGAATGTGGTTTGTAGGGTGTGGTGGCAAACTAAACGTTGCAATTCTTTTTTCAACATAATTCTATAGCTTTCAATGATTTATAACCATCCATCCTGTGCTACCATCTTGTTTATATGTAGAACTTGTTATGATTTCAAATTTTTATTGCAATTATTTGCTTATCTTTACAGATTGTGTTTTTTTTGCCTTTAGAAATGGAAAGATGTTGGAAACTAATCAGAAAATTTTGTTGTTGGGGTGTTCTGTCAGGATTTTTTTTCTTTTTCATCTGGATTGCTTATTTCGTCACTTTAGTCCGGGTGATTCAAATTATCTTCATCATTAAGAGGAGCACAACCTTATCAAAATCGTGGGTTATGTTGTCCATGATTGCTGCCATCTTGAAGGCAGTAGCAATCATAGGACACATATCACATTGCATGACCCTCAGAGTGTTCGTTTCCAAGTTTAAACAGCTCTTAAAATTTAAATTATATCGAAGGCTTCCACGGTCTAGGTCTATGTTATGAGGACTTTCGGGTTTTGACAACATCACAGTAAAATAAATATATTTACAATACAAAAAAATTATAAAATGAAAATACAAAAACTTACTAAGTCTCGACGATTCGCCACTAACCTAAGTGGCTTCTTCAGGAGCCACTCTACCATGATACGGTCTAAACTTGGAAGCCCTCATAACAGAGCTCTTAAAAGGAGCAAAAACTGTTTTGCTGTTGAATGTGGTTTGTAGGGTGTGGTGGCAAAATAAACATTGTCCTAGATATGGCTCCGTTTAGGAAGTGTGGATTCATTCATTCAAGCTTTAGTAGAGGCTACAACTGTTCTAATTTGTCTCCTTTTCGTCGATGTATTGATGCATTGGCCAACTTTCATATTTTGTTAGAATTAAACTTATTATTTAATTCTCGAAAATTATTTTTGTGGCTCACTGCCTCCTCCCCCCTCCCCTCCCCTCTCTCTCTCTGCGGATTTTGTTAAATTTACGGGGAAGTTTGTTTGCTTCTGAATAAATTCTTTTTCTTGAGTTTGATTGAAAGTGGGTCCTAATTATTCATCGTGGAATTTTATCAGCTTAAAATGCCGAAATATTCTGAAAACGGAAAGACACATGTTGATTCACAAAATGCATTTTTTAGAAGGCCTGTGAGCCCTTTAAACACGTGTCCCGGATAATAAATTAAATCAATTTAATTGAATCTCAGTTAAATAAACAACCAACGTTGTTTCTGCAATATCTACATTTTTCTCTACATAAATATTAGAGAATTTATTTCGCAATCATAGTAAACCTAGTTACGAATGTGAAACCAATTACGCGCATTATATTACTAGACATCAAATGCCAACGAATAAATAAATATTATAAATTTCGCACTTTTCAGAAAGCGTATATTCAATAAAAAAAAATACAAAAGCTTTCATTCTATTTGTAAATAAGAATTAAAAGAGTATGTAATATTTAAAAGCAATTGCAAATCGTGGAATTGGTTAGAATTATATTTAATTTATTGCTTTATTTTCTATGAGTATATTCGATGGTATTATTACTTTTTAATGCAAAGAATAATTTTTACGTTTATATCTGATTATCGCTTATTTTTGTCTGTTTAAATATGACACTAAAACAAAGATTACAATTGTATTTGACTTCTGTAATTCGATGATTTTTTTTTGTTTTTCAATTAATTGCAATTTGATTAAAACGACTATACATATAAGTTTAACATTAACGATCAGTAGTGAAGATTTAAACTGTTAAAATTTATTTATTATAGATTACGAATTATATTCAATTGGCACGTGTTATTGTGATCAACAGATATACATATATATATTTGGATTTAAGGAAACAACGTATAGTAAATATATATTAATTGTTTAAATCCACACTAAAGTTAAAAATGAAAAATAACAGTGGATAGAGGGTGACTGATATGGGGAAATTAACCATTCCTTTTTTGAAATGGTGATTTTGTACAATAGATGAAATATACTATACATTTAATAGGCTAGAAACTATATCTGAAAATGTATTGTGTAAGTATTAACATTGGGCAATTGAAATAGAAAATGTGACGTAAATATTTCTGTTATCTCTATATATAATTTCTGATATATAATATTCGAAAAAAAAAAAATAATGCAACAGTCATAATCTCAAAACAAACGAAAATTACAAATTAATTATTCTGTTTTATTGCCTAATGTTTATTTTTTTTATATTTTATACCACTGAGTTTAAACGTCTTCTTATTATTTATAACTTACGTGCGTCTTTACTTAAATTAGATTATGTTTTGAAGTATTATCAAACATTCCATTTTATAGTACTTGAGTATTTATCTTGCATTTGAATATGCAATATTGTATCGATTATTTTTCATTTTTGATTTAGATTTATTTATAATATATCATATTTAAGTATATAAGTAAGTATTTTATTTATAAATATAAAGCCCGATTTTTATTTTTTATTTATTACATTTTTCAATTCTCCAGTATAATATAAGGTAAGTTTAACCAATTTATTCTGCACTAAAACCCAGCAATTTTCGAGATGTTCAGCTCTAAAAGTGGAAAAAATTCAATTTGCCCATATTGAAGCACTTTTCATCGAACAATTTGGGTTTAGCTCGAAGCACTCGACAAGTTTTAAACTTTTAAAAGTTTCAAACACTATTCATAAGGATTTTTACGACAGCAGAGATCGGTGTCTGGCACAGCTGCTTCTTGTCACATCGGGTGTGCCTCAGGGCTTAATGTTTAGGCCGAAGCTGGCTTTTATTCACAGGAAATCTATCAGAGATATTAGTGTACTCCTCCCTCTTTCTCCTCTCCACCCTCCCTCCCAACCCCTGCTAGGAACATCGTAGTCGATAGAGCCTTTTCATATTGGAAAATTAGAATATCTACATTTTTTTAAAGCTGAAAAGTATATTGCCATGCGTTTCACGTCTAAGTTTTGATCCCCCGTCCCCTAACTCCTGCTACGAACATCGTAGTCGATAAAGCCTCTCCACCAAATATTTGGGATTGATTTTGCACCAGCGCCTCATCTGGTGTCACATTAGACAAATCTAATAACTTTCTGGAATGATGACTCTTAAGTTGATAGTTGAAGCTCAGTGACTCATGCGTAATACCCAATTAAAAAGAAACTTTCAAATTGAAAATTTGAATGAACGATGTAGAAGATTTGCAAGAACTACACTCGAATATGCCCAACGATCTACCAACCCCTAATTTTGGACGCAATTATCCCTTGAACCCTGATGTTCATCAAACTTTAAGCGAATCTCAAGATAAATGCATTCTAGTCCCAAGTCCAACTCCACTATCCCTTCCGCCCAACCCCCATTCCAACAAAACTAAACACCCCAAGAACGTCCAACAAAATTGGCCTTCTTAAAAGAAGCCCAAATTGTTAAACTACATAAAGTCAGATTCAGAAAAAAGAATGATCAATACTTGGTTCGGCAAAAATTACATTTAAAAACAACTTTTTTCCTCCAGATACACAGGAATTGGTTATAGAAGTAGTTGGTCGTGCCCAACTCACGATAAAAGGTTTAATAATGCCAAATTTAGGTCTTTCAAAGCACATAAAAGATGCACATCGTGTGGTAGGTTTAAGAAACTGTCGAGACTTGCTACTTTAGCACATGAATAATAGCAAAAAGAATTTTTTTATTGGTACTCCATTGATATCATTGGATTGAATCCTATTACATATATGCTTCTAAAATTTCGAATGTAAACAAATTTAACGTAACAAATATTTATTTTTGTCTTATGAACAATTAACAGCATAATACAGCATCAATTTCTTGTTAAAAAACAAACAATTGCGATTTTAGGTAACTTGATCTATTTAAATAATAATAAATTAATGTGTAATCAGTAATACCAGACACCACAACGCTTAATTAATTCTGAACATGTGTTTCTATATTTGATTGGTGATGATGACTCACGCATCGTTGAAACAAGTGTCACGAATTAATTAAGCATTGTGGTGTCTGGTGTTGCCGAAAATATGAGAATTGTGTCTTATTTTCTAGTAATGCGAGATTACTCGATATATAACTAATTCAACAATAACAATTAGAATGTAACACCTGTTTCCATTCTGTATTTAATTTAATTTGGACCTTAAATACACTTCAACAAATTTAATTTTTCATTTTTGAATTTAAACAATTATAAATATAACAACAATCCAACAATGGAATAAATGTTAAAGGCAGTTTCAAAATTTTAATACTATCACTAATTAAAAAAAAACAAATCTAAATTGGTTAATCACAGTTAATCGCGTTTTCCAGTCAATGTCTTGACAATATTCTGGACTGGTTTAGAATTGAAAACGAATACGGAAAATATGGCTCCAATCATCGGTCCGAGCCAATAAACTAGCATGTGCTCTGGAATAGTATTTCCTTGGCAACCATATTTTAAAGCAGTTGCTAATGCTGGATTAAAATATCCACCAGAATAGTGAAATGCTAGAAATGAATGATGAGTGAGTTATCAAACTATAATTAATCTATTTTTAAAATAACTAATTATTGAATTACCTGCTACTACCAAAGATGTTCCAAAAAGCGCGTCTAGTACATTCGATACTCTCGTATTTGTCTCCGCCAAAACTTTAGAAGTGACCCTATAGATGCAGGTAGCTACACCTTCTATGATGGCACCAACTATTACAGGAACCTGTAAAGGCAAATTTGACACAATATTACGTAATTCCAATACGAATAAAACTGATAATTGCAACACACCTGGAGATCAGTTGAACAGTCTTCAAAAGCACGGCCTTTATGCGTTTCCACCAATTCAAACGACCATAAAACTTGAATATATCTAAATATTGCCAATCCTCCTAATACTTGAGCTCCTATCAGTAAAAGTCCTACGAATATGTTCCTTTTCCGTTCAAAAATGTCTTCAATGGGACAATAAGGGCATGCAGTGGCGGTTTCCCAGTGGAATGACCACCATACAGTGAGTACGAATAGGAAGCCCCCGTATACCCAGACTCCATAGTTATCGGCAACTATGGAAAAATTATAAAATTTAATTTTTATATTTAAAATTGTTTATTTGATTCTATAACTTTCTGAAGTAAACTTATTTTACTAATGGATACGATTAACTTTGAATAGCCTGTGTGTTACTAATAAAAGCTAAGCAGATTCATCAAACGGTTATCGAGCTAGGTAATATTAGGTAATGTATATGATGAAAAAATTGTCCAGAAAATTTATCAACTACTTGCCCAGAGCGAAGCAGATTCATCAAACGGTTCTCGAGAAAATTTATCTCTATAACGCGTTAATGTGCTTTGCTGGGAGTTTGGCCTCTCGTTTAGATTAACAAGGTGAACCTACTTGCCGAGGAGGAAGCAGATCCATCAAACGGTTATCGAGCTAGGTAATATTTATATGATGAAAAAGTTGTCCAAAAAATTTATGAAAGTTTGAACGGTCACAGCGCTCAAACGCGTTAATGTGCCTTCCTGGGGGTTTGTCCTCTCGTTTAGATTAACAACATGAACCATCTGGCCGAGAGCGAAGTAGATTCATCAAACGGTTCTCGAGAAAATTTATCTCTATAACGCGTTAATGTGCCTTGCTGGGAGTTTGGCCTCTCGTTTAGATTAACAAGGTGAACCTACTTGCCGAGGAGGAAGCAGATCCATCAAACGGTTATCGAGCTATATAATATTTATATGATGAAAAAGTTGTCCGAAAAATTTATGAAAGTTTGAACGGTCACAGCGCTCAAACGCGTTAATGTGCCTTCCTGGGGGTTGTCCTCTCGTTTAGATTAACAACATGAACCATCTGGCCGAGAGCGAAGTAGATTCATCAAACGGTTCTCGAGAAAATTTATCTCTATAACGCGTTAATGTGCCCTGCTGGGAGTTTGGCCTCTCGTTTAGATTAACAAGGTTAACCTACTTGCCGAGGAGGAAGCAGATCCATCAAACGGTTATCGAGCTAGATAATATTTATATGATGAAAAAGTTGTCCAAAAAATTTATGAAAGTTTGAACGGTCACAGCGCTCAAACGCGTTAATGTGCCTTCCTGGGGGTTTGTCCTCTCGTTTAGATTAACAACATGAACCATCTGGCCGAGAGCGAAGTAGATTCATCAAACGGTTCTCGAGAAAATTTATCTCTATAACGCGTTAATGTGCCCTGCTGGGAGTTTGGCCTCTCGTTTAGATTAACAAGGTTAACCTACTTGCCGAGGAGGAAGCAGATCCATCAAACGGTTATCGAGCTAGATAATATTTATATGATGAAAAAGTTGTCCAAAAAATTTATGAAAGTTTGAACGGTCACAGCGCTCAAACGCGTTAATGTGCCTTCCTGGGGGTTTGTCCTCTCGTTTAGATTAACAACATGAACCATCTGGCCGAGAGCGAAGTAGATTCATCAAACGGTTCTCGAGAAAATTTATCTCTATAACGCGTTAATGTGCCCTGCTGGGAGTTTGGCCTCTCGTTTAGATTAACAAGGTTAACCTACTTGCCGAGGAGGAAGCAGATCCATCAAACGGTTATCGAGCTAGATAATATTTATATGATGAAAAAGTTGTCCGAAAAATTTATGAAAGTTTGAACGGTCACAGCGCTCAAACGCGTTAATGTGCCTTCCTGGGGGTTTGTCCTCTCGTTTAGATTAACAACATGAACCATCTGGCCGAGAGCGAAGTAGATTCATCAAACGGTTCTCGAGAAAATTTATCTCTATAACGCGTTAATGTGCCCTGCTGGGAGTTTGGCCTCTCGTTTAGATTAACAAGGTTAACCTACTTGCCGAGGAGGAAGCAGATCCATCAAACGGTTATCGAGCTAGGTAATATTTATATGATGAAAAAGTTGTCCAAAAAATTTATGAAAGTTTGAACGGTCACAGCGCTCAAACGCGTTAATGTGCCTTCCTGGGGGTTTGTCCTCTCGTTTAGATTAACAACATGAACCATCTGGCCGAGAGCGAAGTAGATTCATCAAACGGTTCTCGAGAAAATTTATCTCTATAACGCGTTAATGTGCCCTGCTGGGAGTTTGGCCTCTCGTTTAGATTAACAAGGTTAACCTACTTGCCGAGGAGGAAGCAGATCCATCAAACGGTTATCGAGCTAGGTAATATTTATATGATGAAAAAGTTGTCCAAAAAATTTATGAAAGTTTGAACGGTCACAGCGCTCAAACGCGTTAATGTGCCTTCCTGGGGGTTTGTCCTCTCGTTTAGATTAACAACATGAACCATCTGGCCGAGAGCGAAGTAGATTCATCAAACGGTTCTCGAGAAAATTTATCTCTATAACGCGTTAATGTGCCCTGCTGGGAGTTTGGCCTCTCGTTTAGATTAACAAGGTTAACCTACTTGCCGAGGAGGAAGCAGATCCATCAAACGGTTATCGAGCTAGGTAATATTTATATGATGAAAAAGTTGTCCAAAAAATTTATGAAAGTTTGAACGGTCACAGCGCTCAAACGCGTTAATGTGCCTTCCTGGGGGTTTGTCCTCTCGTTTAGATTAACAACATGAACCATCTGGCCGAGAGCGAAGTAGATTCATCAAACGGTTCTCGAGAAAATTTATCTCTATAACGCGTTAATGTGCCCTGCTGGGAGTTTGGCCTCTCGTTTAGATTAACAAGGTTAACCTACTTGCCGAGGAGGAAGCAGATCCATCAAACGGTTATCGAGCTAGGTAATATTTATATGATGAAAAAGTTGTCCAAAAAATTTATGAAAGTTTGAACGGTCACAGCGCTCAAACGCGTTAATGTGCCTTCCTGGGGTTTGTCCTCTCGTTTAGATTAACAACATGAACCATCTGGCCGAGAGCGAAGTAGATTCATCAAACGGTTCTCGAGAAAATTTATCTCTATAACGCGTTAATGTGCCCTGCTGGGAGTTTGGCCTCTCGTTTAGATTAACAAGGTTAACCTACTTGCCGAGGAGGAAGCAGATCCATCAAACGGTTATCGAGCTAGGTAATATTTATATGATGAAAAAGTTGTCCGAAAAATTTATGAAAGTTTGAACGGTCACAGCGCTCAAACGCGTTAATGTGCCTTCCTGGGGGTTTGTCCTCTCGTTTAGATTAACAACATGAACCATCTGGCCGAGAGCGAAGTAGATTCATCAAACGGTTCTCGAGAAAATTTATCTCTATAACGCGTTAATGTGCCCTGCTGGGAGTTTGGCCTCTCGTTTAGATTAACAAGGTTAACCTACTTGCCGAGGAGGAAGCAGATCCATCAAACGGTTATCGAGCTAGGTAATATTTATATGATGAAAAAGTTGTCCAAAAAATTTATGAAAGTTTGAACGGTCACAGCGCTCAAACGCGTTAATGTGCCTTCCTGGGGGTTTGTCCTCTCGTTTAGATTAACAACATGAACCATCTGGCCGAGAGCGAAGTAGATTCATCAAACGGTTCTCGAGAAAATTTATCTCTATAACGCGTTAATATTTGCTGGGAGTTTGGCCTCTCGTTTAGATTAACAAGGTTAACCTACTTGCCGAGGAGGAAGCAGATCCATCAAACGGTTATCGAGCTAGGTAATATTTATATGATGAAAAAGTTGTCCGAAAAATTTATGAAAGTTTGAACGGTCACAGCGCTCAAACGCGTTAATGTGCCTTCCTGGGGGTTTGTCCTCTCGTTTAGATTAACAACATGAACCATCTGGCCGAGAGCGAAGTAGATTCATCAAACGGTTCTCGAGAAAATTTTCTATATAACGCGTTAATGTGCCCTGCTGGGAGTTTGGCCTCTCGTTTAGATTAACAAGGTTAACCTACTTGCCGAGGAGGAAGCAGATCCATCAAACGGTTATCGAGCTAGATAATATTTATATGATGAAAAAGTTGTCCGAAAAATTTATGAAAGTTTGAACGGTCACAGCGCTCAAACGCGTTAATGTGCCTTCCTGGGGGTTTGTCCTCTCGTTTAGATTAACAACATGAACCATCTGGCCGAGAGCGAAGTAGATTCATCAAACGGTTCTCGAGAAAATTTATCTCTATAACGCGTTAATGTGCCCTGCTGGGAGTTTGGCCTCTCGTTTAGATTAACAAGGTTAACCTACTTGCCGAGGAGGAAGCAGATCCATCAAACGGTTATCGAGCTAGGTAATATTTATATGATGAAAAAGTTGTCCAAAAAATTTATGAAAGTTTGAACGGTCACAGCGCTCAAACGCGTTAATGTGCCTTCCTGGGGGTTTGTCCTCTCGTTTAGATTAACAACATGAACCATCTGGCCGAGAGCGAAGTAGATTCATCAAACGGTTCTCGAGAAAATTTATCTCTATAACGCGTTAATGTGCCCTGCTGGGAGTTTGGCCTCTCGTTTAGATTAACAAGGTTAACCTACTTGCCGAGGAGGAAGCAGATCCATCAAACGGTTATCGAGCTAGGTAATATTTATATGATGAAAAAGTTGTCCAAAAAATTTATGAAAGTTTGAACGGTCACAGCGCTCAAACGCGTTAATGTGCCTTCCTGGGGGTTTGTCCTCTCGTTTAGATTAACAACATGAACCATCTGGCCGAGAGCGAAGTAGATTCATCAAACGGTTCTCGAGAAAATTTATCTCTATAACGCGTTAATGTGCCTTGCTGGGAGTTTGGCCTCTCGTTTAGATTAACAAGGTTAACCTACTTGCCGAGGAGGAAGCAGATCCATCAAACGGTTATCGAGCTAGATAATATTTATATGATGAAAAAGTTGTCCGAAAAATTTATGAAAGTTTGAACGGTCACAGCGCTCAAACGCGTTAATGTGCCTTCCTGGGGGTTTGTCCTCTCGTTTAGATTAACAACATGAACCATCTGGCCGAGAGCGAAGTAGATTCATCAAACGGTTCTCGAGAAAATTTATCTCTATAACGCGTTAATGTGCCCTTGCTGGGAGTTTGGCCTCTCGTTTAGATTAACAAGGTTAACCTACTTGCCGAGGAGGAAGCAGATCCATCAAACGGTTATCGAGCTAGATAATATTTATATGATGAAAAAGTTGTCCGAAAAATTTATGAAAGTTTGAACGGTCACAGCGCTCAAACGCGTTAATGTGCCTTCCTGGGGGTTTGTCCTCTCGTTTAGATTAACAACATGAACCATCTGGCCGAGAGCGAAGTAGATTCATCAAACGGTTCTCGAGAAAATTTATCTCTATAACGCGTTAATGTGCCCTGCTGGGAGTTTGGCCTCTCGTTTAGATTAACAAGGTTAACCTACTTGCCGAGGAGGAAGCAGATCCATCAAACGGTTATCGAGCTAGGTAATATTTATATGATGAAAAAGTTGTCCAAAAAATTTATGAAAGTTTGAACGGTCACAGCGCTCAAACGCGTTAATGTGCCTTCCTGGGGGTTTGTCCTCTCGTTTAGATTAACAACATGAACCATCTGGCCGAGAGCGAAGTAGATTCATCAAACGGTTCTCGAGAAAATTTATCTCTATAACGCGTTAATGTGCCCTGCTGGGAGTTTGGCCTCTCGTTTAGATTAACAAGGTTAACCTACTTGCCGAGGAGGAAGCAGATCCATCAAACGGTTATCGAGCTAGGTAATATTTATATGATGAAAAAGTTGTCCAAAAAATTTATGAAAGTTTGAACGGTCACAGCGCTCAAACGCGTTAATGTGCCTTCCTGGGGGTTTGTCCTCTCGTTTAGATTAACAACATGAACCATCTGGCCGAGAGCGAAGTAGATTCATCAAACGGTTCTCGAGAAAATTTATCTCTATAACGCGTTAATGTGCCTTGCTGGGAGTTTGGCCTCTCGTTTAGATTAACAAGGTTAACCTACTTGCCGAGGAGGAAGCAGATCCATCAAACGGTTATCGAGCTAGGTAATATTTATATGATGAAAAAGTTGTCCGAAAAATTTATGAAAGTTTGAACGGTCACAGCGCTCAAACGCGTTAATGTGCCTTCCTGGGGGTTTGTCCTCTCGTTTAGATTAACAACATGAACCATCTGGCCGAGAGCGAAGTAGATTCATCAAACGGTTCTCGAGAAAATTTATCTCTATAACGCGTTAATGTGCCCTGCTGGGAGTTTGGCCTCTCGTTTAGATTAACAAGGTTAACCTACTTGCCGAGGAGGAAGCAGATCCATCAAACGGTTATCGAGCTAGGTAATATTTATATGATGAAAAAGTTGTCCAAAAAATTTATGAAAGTTTGAACGGTCACAGCGCTCAAACGCGTTAATGTGCCTTCCTGGGGGTTTGTCCTCTCGTTTAGATTAACAACATGAACCATCTGGCCGAGAGCGAAGTAGATTCATCAAACGGTTCTCGAGAAAATTTATCTCTATAACGCGTTAATGTGCCCTGCTGGGAGTTTGGCCTCTCGTTTAGATTAACAAGGTTAACCTACTTGCCGAGGAGGAAGCAGATCCATCAAACGGTTATCGAGCTAGATAATATTTATATGATGAAAAAGTTGTCCAAAAAATTTATGAAAGTTTGAACGGTCACAGCGCTCAAACGCGTTAATGTGCCTTCCTGGGGGTTTGTCCTCTCGTTTAGATTAACAACATGAACCATCTGGCCGAGAGCGAAGTAGATTCATCAAACGGTTCTCGAGAAAATTTATCTCTATAACGCGTTAATGTGCCCTGCTGGGAGTTTGGCCTCTCGTTTAGATTAACAAGGTTAACCTACTTGCCGAGGAGGAAGCAGATCCATCAAACGGTTATCGAGCTAGGTAATATTTATATGATGAAAAAGTTGTCCGAAAAATTTATGAAAGTTTGAACGGTCACAGCGCTCAAACGCGTTAATGTGCCTTCCTGGGGGTTTGTCCTCTCGTTTAGATTAACAACATGAACCATCTGGCCGAGAGCGAAGTAGATTCATCAAACGGTTCTCGAGAAAATTTATCTCTATAACGCGTTAATGTGCCCTGCTGGGAGTTTGGCCTCTCGTTTAGATTAACAAGGTTAACCTACTTGCCGAGGAGGAAGCAGATCCATCAAACGGTTATCGAGCTAGATAATATTTATATGATGAAAAAGTTGTCCGAAAAATTTATGAAAGTTTGAACGGTCACAGCGCTCAAACGCGTTAATGTGCCTTCCTGGGGGTTTGTCCTCTCGTTTAGATTAACAACATGAACCATCTGGCCGAGAGCGAAGTAGATTCATCAAACGGTTCTCGAGAAAATTTATCTCTATAACGCGTTAATGTGCCCTGCTGGGAGTTTGGCCTCTCGTTTAGATTAACAAGGTTAACCTACTTGCCGAGGAGGAAGCAGATCCATCAAACGGTTATCGAGCTAGATAATATTTATATGATGAAAAAGTTGTCCGAGGAAAATTTATGAAAGTTTGAACGGTCACAGCGCTCAAACGCGTTAATGTGCCTTCCTGGGGGTTTGTCCTCTCGTTTAGATTAACAACATGAACCATCTGGCCGAGAGCGAAGTAGATTCATCAAACGGTTCTCGAGAAAATTTATCTCTATAACGCGTTAATGTGCCCTGCTGGGAGTTTGGCCTCTCGTTTAGATTAACAAGGTTAACCTACTTGCCGAGGAGGAAGCAGATCCATCAAACGGTTATCGAGCTAGGTAATATTTATATGATGAAAAAGTTGTCCAGAAAATTTATGAAAGTTTGAACGGTCACAGCGCTCAAACGCGTTAATGTGCCTTCCTGGGGGTTTGTCCTCTCGTTTAGATTAACAACATGAACCATCTGGCCGAGAACGAAGTAGATTCATCAAATGGTTCTCGAGAAAATTTATCTCTATAACGCGTTAATGTGCCCTGCTGGGAGTTTGGCCTCTCGTTTAGATTAACAAGGTGAACCTACTTGCCGAGGAGGAAGCAGATCCATCAAACGGTTATCGAGCTAGGTAATATTTATATGATGAAAAAGTTGTCCAGAAAATTTATGAAAGTTTGAACGGTCACAGTGCTCAAACGCGTTAATGTGCCTTCCTGGGGGTTTGTCCTCTCGTTCAGATTAACAAGATGAACCATCTGGCCGAGAGCGAAGTAGATTCATCAAACGGTTCTCGAGAAAATTTATCTCTATAACGCGTTAATGTGCCTTGCTGGGAGTTTGGCCTCTCGTTTAGATTAACAAGGTGAACCAACTTGCCGAGGAGGAAGCAGATCTCTCAAACGGTTATCAAGCTAGGTAATATTTATATGTTGAAAAAGTTGTCCGGAAATAAAAAAAAAGCGGGGGAGGGTGGTGAGAAATGTTTTTGTCAATTATTTCGTGAATTTTGGCTAGAATTTTACAGCAATGCTCAGGACAACTAGAACTTATGACACTGATATGGATTTTTTGAAATCCTATTCGTATTTCAACATTTTTCTATGGCAATATTTTGTACACAGCATTATAAGCAGTTATTGCATTAGAGATGTTTAAAATTTTGGCATTTTAATTTGAAGTTGGTTGTTATAATTCAGAAAGTTTACCTTATACGTATGAGCATGCAAAACAAACACAAAATTAAAATACACAAAGTAATAATTCTCTAGTAGGTATCTAAAAAGAGGATAACAAACCTCAAGCATATGTAGTTGCGTTTCTTAATCGCACAAACAATCAGAGTTTGAGCAACTCTTACTCACAACAAATATTATAGGCTACCTATACTCAACTCGTTGATTAAAATTGAATCAAGAGTCGTCTCAAAGTGCCACATTAAACACAAGATCACAGCAACAAGCGATATTTTGCAAATCTCCAACTACCTACACTCCCTGGTAAAAACACTCACCTATAATAAGTTCAAAACATGTAGCGCATAATTCAGCTGTCGCGATGAATTCTAATACAAGCTGTCGCAATAGTCCGTCGTTTACATTTCTTTTAATTACACCTCTCACAAATCCGCAGATGAATTCTGTTAATATTATAAATAAAATTGAAATTATTATTGGATTTATGCCGAACACGTTCGATTTACGACTAGAACAATAAAAAAAAAACTTTGTCAAGATACTTGCGACTATCTTTTATTACACGACAGTAGTATGTGTAAGACTAATGATTCTCTTCAAATACGTTGTTATCGCTCTCTTAACTTACTCCATCGTTATGTTGTGTTGCGATTAAATAAGAACAAAGGTTCAAATATGATTTGCAGTCCTCATATATGTATCCATATGTAGTATGTGCAATTGTTATCGATTCAGTCAGTTATCATAGTTTCAAAAAAGCAGACGTTATTACATAATTAATGCGATAACACGTTTTGACGTCTAATTTATTACCGATGACTTGACTAACTTCCAATTTGATGTTATTAATTAATGTTAAAATAGAGCATTTCAAGGAATACAAGATCATAGTCTGCCAAAAAGTAGTTTAATTTTTAACATCAAAGCATCGAATCAACTTGAAACTGCTCTTCCTTTAAGTTAAATTTATCTAGAGAAAATCCTGGTTTTTTGAAAAAGAACAAGGAAGAAAATACCATCAAAATTTGAAAGCTATATGCATCATAAATGCTAGGCTTCAATAGATACTTCCCAGAAATGCTAATAGCATCAAGTCACAGATTTAGGACAGATTTATCGAACACATTCGGAGGAATAATTTTGAGTTTATGCGTCAGAATTCTACATCGTTCTTAAACAAAAAGCATTAATTCATTAATTCCAATAAGTTCAAGTCCGATAAGCAATACTGCTTGGAAGCCATTGCAGTTGCAACCCGCCACAGATGAAAAAAAAACGATCAAAAAATTGTATTTCAAGGCTTATGGTTGTTTCAAGGTGGTGCAGAAATCGCCAGACATACGAAAGAAGGACGACCTTCAAATGAGGTTAATTCGAGATTGTTAAAGTCCATCACCGACTGTTTGGTAAACAATTCTATCCTAAATAGCAATAAAATGTCCAAACTCTGGAGTACCAAAAAAAGAAGGAAGAGTAATAATTCTATTGAAGAAAGCAGGCATTCCCTTGTAAACAGAAACAAAATTAGACATCAATAAAATATTTATAATTCCAAAATGGACCTTTTTTTAACGGAAGGTTGTTAAGGACTTCGGCATTTTTTATGTTTGGAGGTTCTCACGTCCTGCCATGTTGAATAAGAGCCTTCAGAACATCTTCTAACTATTTTATGACCAAGATGAGCTCACAAACCAAAGTTGTATGCTTTACTGAAGACTACACATCATTATTCCATTGAAAGTTTTTTATTAAAGCACATTTGTTGTCCAATTATATCGCGAAAAAGTACAGATTAATCTAAGAAATACAGAAATATGAAAATGACATGGGATACAGAATGAAAACCTGGCGAAGTTTGGCTTAATGTTACTCTTACTCGATCAGGTTCCATCCATAGAAAAAAAAACAGCAAAATTAAAACTAATTGTGGAAACAGATGAATTGCAAATACAAAAAAAGACAACAATAATTGACTACCCAGTACCATCTACTGTGACGGTAGTAAATAACTAATTATAACTAAATGAAACAGACTAATCATATATCACGGTGCTACCAATCCGTCAGTAATTGTTTGGTTCTACTGAATTTTTTCTTTTATCTCGAGGTATAAAAAGAAATCATGATTGGAGTAGATATGGTAGCAGGGAGAAGTAGCTTTTGAAATGAAAATTTCGTTGGATGCAATGTACAATGACGAAATGATACCCCTGTTAACTTATGATGCGATGCAGATTTGGTGCTAATTTTTCTTTTGGTAATAAATCACCAATAAGACTACATAATGCATACTGTTTGAACAATCACAATCAATTTTACTTGATTAATTTTACTCTTCAAACTTGAAGGTAATGACAGAATAATCTGACAGATCAAAAATTTACAAATGCCATTTTATTCATAAGTTCTGCTAAATACCCAGTTATTGTGAACAATTGTTTTAAAATGTCTGTTTTCACAATTGAAGAACGTATTGAACTTGTAACAGCATTCATTAAATGTATGTCCAGTAGAGAAATCAGCCGAAATTTTGCTGTTGCATATCCCGATCGTCCTCTTCCGAGTAGAACTATAATACTCAAATATTAAATCATGAGCACAAAAAATGAAAAGAAATTCGTGTGTTGTTACAAAAGATTTAAGAATGAATACCTGTATGGCGGATGAAGAAGAAGACACCACCACACTTACTTCTCTGGCAGAAGAATTTCAGGCTTCAAGAAACAGCTGCTTTAAAGCTTTGAAAATGGAAAAGTTCAAGTTGTACAAAATTAAAAAAAAGTGCAGAAACTATTGCCCCGTGATTACTTTCCAAGAATGGAATTCTGTGAATTCTGGATGGAAGAAAATTAATGGAAATCGAAATATTTTAAATAACATTCTATTTTCTAATGAGAGTTCCTATTTTCCCATTAAATGGCAAAGTTAACAAACAAAACAGACAGGTTTGGGCAAGAGGAAATCCCTACAGAACACAAGAAACACATAGGCAATATTGTGATAAAGTTAGCATGTGGGTAGGAATTTTTGGGAATCACTTAGTAGAGCCACTTTTTTTGACGGAAATTTGAACCGGCAAAAATACATAGATCTTCTTCAAACGGAGATAAGCCCGCAGGTGGATGCTTTGAGATGCAACGGAGCAATAATATTTCAACAGGATGGAACACCAGCCCGTTCTGCTGCCATTGTCAGAGCGTTTTTAAACGAAACATTTTCTGATAGTTGGATTGGCCAATATGGACCATTCCATTGGCCTGCTCGAAGCCCTCGATTTTTTCTTAGGAGGGGGGAGGGTGATGGTGGGAGGGCATTTAGGGCATTTTTAAGTTTACGACCTCATAAGAGGTCAACCAGAAAGTGTGGAGGAACTAAGGGCAAGAATAACTGAAGCTTGTAATTCCATTACAGTGCGAATTTTACAAAACACTCGAAGAAACTTTCAAGATCGCTTGGGACACTGTCTAGCAGCCGAAGGGAAACAATTCCTTTGATAATTACTGATAATCTTTGTAAATTTGTTGACTTATTTGTGCTTTAATGATTTCTACGTTTTTTTTTAAATAAATAAATGTTTACATGTTCTGTCTTCCAAAAGATAATTTAGTCATAGTCTCGAGGAGCTTTCACGCCTGCTAGAAATTATAGTGGCAAGAAAACTTTCACAAAAATATTTTTTCGAAACTTTTTCGCCAGTTTAGAATATTGAATTCTAATCTATTCGATAGTTTAAAGAATCCAAAAATGGTTTAAATATTTTCATCAGAACAAAAGTTAACACGGGGTCGAACTTTTACCATGCAATTCCCTATGGCAACAGTTAAAAAAAACGTACTGTATATATTAATAAAATACTGAGATGTAAGTATCCAGAAGAATGTAAATGGTAATAGATGAAATAGATATTTACAGTACAAATACTGAGTTAGAGTTCGTTAATTGAAACACAGAATATAGCGTTCGTTTTCACCCTTGTTCAGAACCTATTGTTTTACATTAAAATTTTAATTATGACCCATAATTTGCAACAGAGAAAGTGCAATTAATTAACATTAATTAATGATATATGTATATTTAGACACCTATATAGCATAAATTAAAATATTAGAATTTAGGAATTTAAGCTTCTGTAGCGTCAAGTAGATGAAATTATTGTAAAAATATTTCATTTATAATCTAATTAGTGTAAATAGTAGATAAATGTAGTTTTGAAATTATAAAAGCTTTCTGGAACTTTCGCCGTTTTCTTACTGATAACTTAAAACAAAATTACTCAAAAACTACTATCGGCAAGTCAAAGTGAGTCAGCAAATGGTCATTATTTATACTGGCCACTATTCATACTGGTCATTATACATACTGGTCATTATTTATACAGGTTATTATTTATACCGGTCATTAATAATTTTATGTTCGACTGCTCTATTTTAAATAATAAATAATTAAAATTATCTTTGAAGGTCACTGTACATAAAATCAATTCTCCATCTTTAACCACCCCAAGCTAGAAAAAAACTTGCCTACTCTGGAAGAGTTTTGAAGTTTTTTAAACCCTGTATATTTATCAAGTGAAGTTAAACAAGGACCATAACGTTTTTTAGGTAAATGAGAGACATAATGAACAAATTAGAAAACAAAGCTAGAGATATGTAATTTAAGATTCCTCTTTAAAAATTCAACACTGTTGATGTCAAGTAAAAGAGTAAAACATTCGTTTTATGAGTTGAGAGTGTCATTATATGACCAGAAAAAATGTTGACAACTTGATCAATGTTAATAAGCTATATTTCTCGTTCGTATGCAGTAGAATTGAAAGAATAAATTAATTTAGTGTCATCAGTATGGGCTTGTATATTATACAGTTTTTAATAGACTAAAATTAATCATCACGCAGCGCTAAATGTTTTTAATTTTATTAACTCTCTTCATTATTTTAAGAAGCATGCAAAACAGATATTATTACTGTGCATACATGCTTAATGATAAAATACATATTCCACTTAACCCAGTATCAGGTAATTAAAACTTATTCAGTCCTAATCATTCATCATTCAAATCAGAAAAATCAGTTTTTAGTTAGTCTATAATATACGACATCTACCTATATAGCTTTATGCATGATGCAACCGTTCATAATTCAACTTTTTAAATACATTTATATTATTTTTGTTTCATTCAGACACACACTTAAATAATAAAATTAATTAATATAAAAAAAATGGTAAATACCTGAAACCTATGATCCCGTATTGTTTTAGCGTTTTATAAACATCTTTGAGTATTTTCATTGCGTCTATAGTATGAAATTTTATAACAATTTACGACTGTCCTTTGCTACCACCTCGACACTGAAACGCGCTCTAATTTTAACAGATTAGTTTGTCCCTAGGTATCATTATTTTTAGAAGCACTCCGTTGGTATACAGTTCATAAAAATAATGCCATATGTGACATAATATCCTAGCATTAAAACACGCAATTGTGTGGATGAGTTATAATAGAATTAAATGATTTTAAACATCATCAAAAAAAAATGATATCTATACGCGATAAATATGTTATAAAACAGTTTTACCACCAGGATTATCAAACATTATACAGAAATAATTATTCTCTACAGATTTAATTAGGATTAATTACAATAATGATAGGTTTGTATTGTGTGACATATTTTTCCTATTAGGAAAATATAAAGTTATATCACAGAGACGTAACGCTACAAACATAACATGTTAATCATTTTTTATATCATTCGAATCTAATACTTTGATATGTACGCCTTGCATTTATTACTCTTGTTAAACATTTATAAAAGCAGCGAGTCACTTTTATCCGAGACGATAGTCGAAGATATTCGCATAGATTATAGAGCAAGATGTTTCGAAAATATTATTTTACAAAATTTAATCACTGACGACAACGTAGTTACCATATTAGTCGAGGAGAACTTTCGGGATTTCTCTTTCCTTACCGACATTATACGAAAGCTACAAATTAATTGCACATTAAGCATTTCAAACGAGATTCAACTTAACTTCCACATGTTTAAATCTAGCGATAGAAAAATATACAAAACTTATTACGCGTCTCCAATACAAACCGATGTTTATCTGGTGTTAATAGGAAGTTTAGAATCATTTCTAAACTACAGCAAAGCTTTAGCCGGCTCGAAATATTACGACTCAATAGCTAATTACATAATATATTTCCATAATATTGTGGAGAATCGCCATCGAACTGTAGAGATAATATTAGGACAACTCTGGAGCCTAAAGTGTTGGAAAAGCATTATTGTAATACCATCGAATGAAAATAAATTAGAGATATACGGATTTGAAAGACGTAAAACTTTCGGAAAATGCGATGATATTCCATACATCGCTAAGCAAGGGACGTGCTCGAAAGGAATATTCAAATCTAACACTGGTTTATTTAACGCTATCGATAATTTCCTGCAAGGATGTTCGTTTGATTTTATAGTAATGAAATATCCGCCTTTCGTTATAAATAGAAATCTTGGAATTGAATCCGAAATGGTGCAAACTATTAGGGAAGTCTTCGATATTAACATCAACATGCAAATAGAGGAGATCGCCAGGGATTGGGGCGAACGCCATCCGAATGGAAGTTGGAGTGGAAAATTAAAGCAGCTCAAAGAAGATCAATCTTTCGGTATTGGAAACATACAAGCGACTGCAGATATGAATGAAGATTTTTTCATCTCAACTGGATACCTTACAGAAAAAATAGTGTGGATATTACCAATTGCAAAAACAAGACAGTATTGGACTAACGTATACAGCATGTTTTCTTTAAAGATGTGGATGATTAATGTTGCAATCATAATATTAGGTGCTATTTTATTTAATTTATTTTCAAAAATTGGAAATACTCGACTTTTAAGTTTTAGCACGGCAATGCTCTTAGCGATACGGACATTTATAGGAAATGCTGTTCGATATCAACCTAAAAATGTCCTTGTAAGAATAGTTTTTATATCAATATCTATTCATGCAATCATCATTGCGTGTACGTACGAAAGTTCGCTAATAAATTATTTAACAAATCCATTGTACGAGCATCAAATTTCTACTGAAACAGAAATTTTAAATTCTGGCTTACAAATCGGTGGTGTTAGTACATATGCGCAAACATTCAATTTCAGCGATGATAAGAATGCTATGGCTATTTATAAACGTTACAAAGTCGTCGAGGACGCATACGATACTATAAATTATTGGCTGAAGATGGTTTCCGATTATAGAAACACATGCACAATTGCTGGACAAATATACGTTCGTTATTTGCTATCACAAAATGATCCGTTAGTGACAGAACATGGTAGACCGAAGATCTTCATACCAAATAAGATAGTGGTTGCGTATAGGAGTAGAATCGTACTTCCTAAAGGGCATTATATATTTCAAAGGCTCAATGATTTGGTAAACGCTTTTAAAGATTATGGCTATATCGATAAATGGGAAAATACTTATAGTAAGAAGATGTATCAATTAACAAGATTACAAAGGAAATCTATGGCAGTTCCAGTTAAAATGAAGTTGTCCTTACAACATTTACAAGGTGCATTTATTCTTTTATCATTTGGATATCTCTTAGGTTTCTTTGCTTTTATTTTGGAAATGTCAATGAAAATTTTTCCATTAATAAGAGCAAAATTGATTGTGAAACCAATGATTTTAAAACAGTAGGTGATTTGTACAATATTATTTTATAACGAGCAAAATTTTATCAACCACCAGACTTGTAATAATGATTTATTCCTTTAATTCAGCCTTTCAGGCTCTGAACCACCCTTCATACTTTGGTGTGAGGTCACGCTTTCCTTTATGGATTACGTTAATTTAGACTTATCTTTTAATTCCTGATTTATTTCCACTTAGAGATCAATAAAACAATAAATAATTAAATACCAATTTATTCCATAACATATAATAATATGTTTTCGTTAAATAACTTCTTCAGTGGAAGAAATTGACATTTAATATGTGTCAAATTACTAATAATATTATTAGTAATGGCTGCCTCCATTGCTACTTCTGGGTAAACAGGAAGATATAGTAGCCAGAAATCTACGAGATCCATGTTTTGGGAAATCCACTTTAGCTGTGGAATTACATTGCAAGTCAATTGTTTATTCTTGAATGCGATCAGGAAGTATATCAACGTTGATTTGAAAGAGGTCCGTTGTTAACTTGAATTCCCAGTTTTCCGAGCTTATATCTGGGAAATAGGCTCCGATTTGTTCTTCAGAGACAACAAATGCTCAGATATTAGGTCCTTCATTCCATTTACTAGGTCTTCTGGAAGACTTCGGGTATCATCGAGAAGGTTGTTCAATTTTGGAAAGGCGGAGCCAGGTAAAAGATAAATTTGTCATCTGTAAATTTCTTGTACAGTTCTTCACTTGAACTCATCAAAAAGATTTCAATTTCTGCTTTCAAGTTGAACAATCTGAACCAACGAACTTCGGTGTGAAGGAGAAGTGTTTCTTGATCACTGTTCAGTTCTTGACACAACACTCGAAAAAGTCTGGTGTTCAAAGCACTGGATTTGACGTGATTCACTACTTTAACTGCTAAGTTCAAAGCAGTGTTAAGTGATTCAGGGAGACTCTGGCAAGCCAAAGCTTGTCTGTGGATGATACAATAGGATCCAATTATTTTATGGTTCTTTTTCTTAGCCAATTCAATAAATCCTGATCGGCAACCTGTCATCGCTCGAGCTCCATCAGTACATATTCAAATAACTCTCTCCCAGGGAAGGTCATTAGCTTCTAAAAATGTTTGAAGAGCAGAAAATATATCGGCTGCTGTAGTTGTTGTTTCAAGATTTGTTGAAAGCAGTATTTCTTCAAGGAATTTCTTTTCATCTATATATCTACAGTAAAACAACAACTGCGCTTGTTTTTAAATGTCTGTTGTTTCATCACACTGCAATGCAAAGAATGGGGAGTTCTTTAGATTTTGCACCAATTGATTTTTCAAATCAATAGCAATGTCATCAATTCTACGTTGGACTGTATCGTTTGATAAAGAAATTTTGGCAACTTTATTGTAGCTGTCTTCACCGAGCACAGTACTACAAGCAGTAAGCGAACAAGGTTTCATGAGTGACTCACCGACTGTGTGGGGTTTCTGTCTTTACCTATCAACAAGGTAATTTTGTAAGAAGCCTTATTTTCCATTCCAAACCTTCCACTGGAATCAAGTTTCATTCTCTTAAGGCAACTTTTTCTAGAAACGAAAAATTCAGTAGGTTTGTCCTTCAGGACAGCATGATCTGTAGTCAAATGGCTTTTCTCAATAAATGTAAACCCGTGTTTAATATAGTCATCACTGTAGATGAGTCTTTTCTTTGGCTGTGATTTAGCCATTTCAATTAACAACTAACCAGTAAAACACACAATATTTGTCAATGTGTCAACTGTTTCAAAAACTACAAACTTATTTAATTCTTTTTAATTTGTAATTTATTGACGCCTGCCCTGGAATCCCTCCCCCCCTCCCTCCTTCCTTCGTCCCCCTCTCCCTCAACACCTACGTACATCCTGTTTAGAATTTAATTTTTTTCCCTGTAAAAATTTTTTAAGGCACGAAATAAGTGCAAATCTCTTGAGACAATATCTGGGCAGTAAGCAGGATGTGGCAAAAGCTCCCAATTAAATTCACAAATTTTTTGCAGCGTCTAGCGTTATCATGATGAAACAACACTTTCTACATATTCACCAATCGTGGGCGTTTCTAGATCAATTCTGAGTTTAGACAGCAAAGTTGTTCACAATAAACTTCTGAATTAATCGTTTGATTTGGTTCTAGCAGTTCAAAATAAATTACACCATACATATCCCACCAAACACTCAAAAGAATTTTAGAAAGAAGTACTGGCTTTGGGGTATTTTGGGTTCACCCGGTGAACTGAAAGAATCGTTTTGGGATGTAAAGACACCTTTGCTGTTGGAATCGGCTGCTTATCTCTATCTGTCCACGTTCTTTTTCTTGTGACGTTATGATAAATAATCCATTTTTCGTCACCTGTTACCAAACGATCTAAAAATGGCTCTCTTTCGAAGCACGATAAAAGGGAAGTGCAGATGTTTATTCGCTGTTGGATATTGGCTTCGGATAGCTCATGCGGTACACCCACTTTCCAAGCTTGGATACTTTCCCAATCTTTTTTAAATGACGAAATACTGTTCCATATGATGAAGCATTATTTAATAGGGCACATATTATATAGGCCACATATTTTGTACCTGGATGTTTGCCGTGATAATTTGGACAAACTATTCTTGGATTTTTTTTTGAATCGTTGCTTCATCAAGAAAAAGTACATTCGTTGAAACAAAAATGGTTTTCTTGTAGACTCAATTGTGCCCACGTACAAAACTCTGCCCCACACTGACTTGAGTGTGGTTTTAAATTCTATCCAAGAGTGTACTTTCATGGATATTATCCAATCGCTTATAAAAAAGAAACAATGCAATGAATAATATTAATTCCTTTATTATCTAACACAACTATGTGTGTTGTGACGTGATATATTTATGTAACATAAGCTGTAGTACATTCACATCAAACCCAAAAAAACAAATATAATTTTAGGGAAAAGATAAAAGCCTACGAATTTTATTTTGCATTTTATATCTATTCCATACTATTTCAACAATTAATAGAACTAAACCGCTCGAGTATCCCACTATAAGCAAAGCAAACACTCCTTTCAAATGCTCCAACGTCAATTGTATATTACCATTCGACCAATCGCCTTCCTGCGAAAAACTAGTAACTATAGTCTTCGTATATTGCGATTTCCATTTCTTTACTAATCCATAATACCTGAATTGATTGATGTATTTGTTGAAAGGTCGTAGTAAAAAATGACCTTTCGGCATGATCATTCTTATCTTATACTGTAATAATCTCTTACGTATAACATACACTTTCGGCTGGCCATGGTACGTCATCATTAATGGATCTCTAGAGGCCATTAAATATTTAATATGTAAACCCCCCATTATAGAAGAAGTATTTTTATATTGTGATACCGATCTCAACCAATAATCGGCTGTGTCGTATTCTTCTGGAACAGTTTGATATCTCGCGTAGATCTTTGCTGATCGTTCATCTGAAGGAACATCAAAAATATCTTTGTAAGAATTGATTCCGCCAATTGAGAGTGGCGAGCTAAGCATCTCTTCTTCAGTGCTAATTTGACGCTCATATTGTGGATTTGTTAGTATATCAACGAGAGAGCTCTGATAAATTGCATCTAGTATTATAGCATAGAGTGCTAATGATAGAAATATCATTCTTGGTAATCGTCTTGTAGGTTTGTTAGCTAAAGCGTTAGATAGAAAAATTTGAACCACCACCAATACACTATCGATGAATGATATTTTCTTTTTATTTATTACATAAAAGAAGTAGTATAAAACACTTCCACTCATCGCTATTCCTATATTGATCAACCACGTTTCTAAGGAGAACGTTTTAAAAATGCTAACCCAATAGCTGATAATTTCTGATTTGGGAACAACCCAATATATAGTTTCTACTAAATATTCTGTAGTCAAATCGAAATCTTCGTACATTTCAGGAGCTGCTTGCACGTTACCAATACCAATAGCCCCAGTTTTCATAATTTCTAACACTTTTCCGGTCCAAGTTTTATTAGGTAAACGTTTACCCCAATCGGTGGAAGCTTCACCAACCTGTATATCTAATGTGAAATTAAGTTTACTAGCAAGCAATTTGATCAATTCAATTTCGATACCGCTAGAATTATTAATGACGAAAGGTGGATATTTCATGGAAATCACATTTAACACGCAATTTTGTAAGGTGTTTAAGCGAAGTCTTGTAAATGAATACGTTTGTTTCTCAATCTTACCATTAACGCATTTATTAACTAGTAATAAGTATGGATTCCCTCCACAAACATCCATATTTCTGTATATATCAAATTTGTATACTTCCATGTGAGATACATTTCGTTGTACTACAACTAAACTCTTATAAATTTGTCATTTCCAATAATTCTCTAGGATTGCTTTAGCAGTTTTAGCTGTGTCTACGTTATTCACAATTTGATTGACGAAGATAATAAATCTTGATCTAGAGTTAAATGATTTCATCGTTACCATAAAATTCGTTATATTTACAAACGATTCTAAGGAATCGACAATTATTAAATACAAGTCGGATTTCATAGGAACTTGAAAATAATTTTTGTAGATCACCTTGTTATGTCCACGTAAAATACATTTTCTATATGAAGAAAATACTATTTGCGAACCGTTTGTAACATCTACAGACCAATTTGCATGTAGTCCTTTCAAAAACGTATTCTGTAATTCGTAGTGGTCAAAATTTCTAGCTTTTATTAAAACTGTCAGTAACTTTTTCTCGGTCGAAGAAGCGAAGTTAATACGAATTAAAGATTCTAAACAATTTGATTTTAAATTTAAATATTTTAACGGTATTTCGAATTCATCTAACAAATAAGATTGATAACTTTTAGATACAATAAGTATCAATGCTAAACAGGAGACTTTCATAAAGTCCATTAAGTAGTTTTTCTAGTTAGTTCTAGTTCTGACTCTTTTAAAGAAGTGTGTTGCTCGTAAACCTCGTAAACCTTATATTGTAACTAAAATAAATGATTTATGAGAAATAAATGTGTCATTTTAATAGAACTACATGAATTGTCCATTTATTATATAATAAACTTAGAAATTTAATACACAAATTCATGTTCTATCGAAGCAAATGCTTTGATTTGTTTTACATAAAAACTAATTGTTAAAGTAGTGACTTTGTATGTACATTTTATCAAACCAAATCAATAGATATACAGAGTGATTCGTATTTTTTATTACATAACGTGAAAAAGCACATTTTCCACAATTTTGAAATATATATTAAATTTAATTGCATTCATAACTTCAAAAAACTAACATTTGAACCCCATGTGGGATTCGTCATCGGTTACGCTCGGCAGAAGAAGTAAGCTTAATCCTGCTTGCAAGATCAAGCTTTACAAATCTGTCATCAAACCGTCGATGCTCTAAGCATCAATTATCTGGGCGAATGCTACGAATTGCTACTTGGATAAACTCCAAGCGTTTCAGAATTGGGTGCTCAGAATGACTCTCGATGCCCCCTCTGGTACGTTAGGAATATCGATAAACTCCTCTATCGTTCGAACAGCCACCAAAATCTTCGATAGAGTTCACCACTGATGTTGGAATCCCTTATTGGTTGGCCAAGGATGATTCTCCAGTGACTCAAAGTACGATAAAGCATCACCACCTCATCGAGTGGATCCTGCTGCTGGAGTCAACAAGTTTCACCTGAGTGGAAGGTGGATCAAGTTGGAGGAAATGTTTAAAGAAACTTCCAACAAAATTTTCTATTTCTAAGTCAACCCTTCAATCCCACAGAAGCTATTAATGTGTAAAGATTAGTTTTCAGCCTACAGCAATGATTAAGACAAGAAGAGACAAGTGGTATGTCAATATTGAAAATGACTGTACTCCAGTGGCTCCTAAACCCTAAAAGAAAATATACTACAACTAATCAACAAAAAACCGTAGAATGAATAGTTAAGATGGAAGTGAAAGAAGCAGCAAAAGAAGAATCCTAAAAAATAGCAACGGTGATTTACAAAATAAAAATGTAGCACTAATATCATCCACGTGCAATTTTTCAATTTCGCGGGCGTTTTAAAGCGGTACTACAAAAGTAATTAAATTCTGTACCAATTCACTGTGAATCGCAGTGAAATAACACATCTGTAGACTGCTATCGCAAAATGTCCGAGGATTTGAAAATTTCTCCTTTTCTTCGTGTTGGACCAATTACGATATAATTGAATATTGTTATATATTGCCAACTTTTTATTATTTCTAACGCCTGTATTCAACGCAATTTTTTTGCAAATCTGTGCTAACCGCTAAGGTGACGCAGCTGAACGTAACACAAGAAGTAAAACTGGTTGCATATCGTTGCAAAAAATTAACAATAAAACGGTAATTGAGAATGCAAATAATTCTGATTGTTTAGTTTTTCTTCATCTAAGCGAGCTAAGCTAAAATAACGTAAGTTGAGAGTTTGATGTCTCTTAAATTTGTAGGCCAAGTAAAGTAAAAGTGGTTGCGTACATTTCTCTCATCCAGTTTAAATTTCTTTTGAATTGTAATTCCTGCAGAGGTACTTAAGGAAATCTAATTAATTATCAGTTTATAACTTTTATAAGTAAAGTTTGTGAATAAAAAAATTATAATTCGAAAATTTTACATCATAAAAGAATAGAGGCTAACTTCACGGATGTAAAATATTTACACCATCGCGACAATTCAAGATGGTGGGTGTTAATATTAGTTGATTGTAAATTGGGTAAGTAACAGTTTTACATTTTAATTCGTTTTTATTACTTTTATACTAAATCTGCACATTTGATTTTATCATTAATGTATGCATTTTGAATTTGAGCGTGAGTTTGTGCGTGTTTACCATTACATTGTTGAACTTGATGTTCTCCTAACAAATTTATTTTTTCTTAATTTTCATGCATTAATCCTGTAAAATTACAAATTTGTTACTATATATCGCAATAGTTTTTGTTTTAAAATGAATTTTACGGTACCCTAATTACTGATATAGAACGTGATAATAAAGGAAGTATTAATTAAACATAAACTTTCTATTTTTCTATTTGTACTCTTGTTTTCTATTTTAGTTGTGTTATGGCGTCAAATACAGATGGAAGTACCAGCAATGGTATGTAAAATTATATTTCTGTTTCCTTTGATGTTGAAAGAAAATGCGGAAGAATATATAACATGTATATAACATTAGCATGGATTTTGCTAGTGATTTTTTACATACACTAATCTCACAAATGTTAATATAAGTTGCACTATGTCAATCATGTATTTTTTACTAAAGGTACTCTCTCCAGAAACTATTCCATCAACTCCGGATCACCAAGGGACTATGAAGCGTTAAAGCAGCAGCACGATAAAGCGTTAAACGAATTGAACACGTTAAGACGAAGATGCGATCATGCTATGAAGGTAAATACGCGATTCAATTCAAAATCGTTTTTTAATAATCGATAACGTCTTTAGGAATTGGATTATTACCGCAATCATCATAGAGTAGCTATGAACCAGCTAGAAGTATCATCGCAGGATACAGCAGCTTTAAGAAAATGCGAAGATGTTCTGAATGAAAATCAACGATTGCATACATTACGTAATGAACTGTCCGAGTTTCACCGCCAACAAGAGGTAAGATAAAGATTATTTTGTTAGAATTATTATTTTTTTAAATGAATTTGTATAAACCTATAGGAAACCGGTTTTCTTACTTGATTAGAAATTTAAATTAAATACGGCTAATAAAAATAATCTTTTTATCATTCAAAAATAATTTTAAATGAGTTAAAATTGCGTAAAATCATTTATAATAGTGTAACGTTCGCGATTATTACGCATTATCCTATGACAGTTTGTTGAAGGAAGTTCACCAAGAGAAAGTTAGTTAGTTGTGTTTATTTGTATTTATATTATTGACCATAAAATAAAACATATTAATGCTCTTATTAATAGAGGCGTTTTCTCCATTGAAAGGTTCAATTGTATCTGCATCTTAATTTTTATAATATTTATTGCAAGGAAAACGTATTTAATTTAATAGAATGTAATTACTGATACACCTGTCTGCTATAATAACTTATAATGATGTTCAAGAGTGTGAAGTCTGTTTAATGTGTACAAGTCGTTAATTTAAACCATCTTTTAGTTATTTATAAATTATCTGTAAAAATTCTAGTACTTTTATATCATTTTAAATCGATTAGTTTTGCAATTTCTATAAAATGGAATCATAATTTGTATCTTACACAAGCTACAGCGACGTATTGAAAGGCTCATTCTGTGTAGGTATTTCCACCCATCAACCGTTGGCTGTGTATCTGTCCTTCAACATTGTTCTAGTGTAATTGGTATGGTTTTGTGATCCACTGAGCTACCACCATCTATCGCAGTCTTGATTATCGCCAGACTAGGTTCAGGTCCAGTGAATATTGTTTCAGAACCCTTTCTTGCTATTTTATAGCCTGGTATACTCTTTGTGATGACCACACCAAAGTGATTTTATTGTGAATGGCCAGGGTCCTGAGGTTTTCCAAGTAGTCCCAAGCTAGTTTCGAGATTATCTGATAGGATGCTAATGTCTTTAGAGCCCCTGGTTATCCTGACCTCACCTTCGGACACAAGTCTCTATTGTGTTGTTATAATTTAGGGTTTTACTATACATACCTGCTGCAGAGCCTGTAGTTCTTTTTGATCCACCTGCGTATCAGATTTTTTTTCGAATCCCAAGTTTCTATTTTACTCCTCACTCATTCTAATCTAGGACGACCTTGAAAGGTTTGTCAAAGGAACATTCTTGAGGTTACTTTGTGACATCATTTTCGAGACAAAATATTTCATATTATTTTCGATTACAATAGGAATTTACATTCTTAATTTTCACTGATTTGCACGTCCTTGACAGTGCTACAAAATATGACATGATGTGAGAATCTTGTAAGATTACACATAGGAATTGATGTTAGGAAGTCATGGTTACATAGTACATTTTTAATAATGTCATATTAATTTCAAATTGAGCTTCTTTGAGAGAAGATCATTTACACTATTTGATAATTTTGGCCGTTGTGATCTGATACAAAAATTCAAAAGTAGTAGCTGTGTAAATGTTGATCACACAAGAATGCATTCAACAAGATCCATTATATTAACCTGAATGTGGTATTACCCAGTCTTCAGTTATCCACATATTGAAAAAGTAGTTAGGATATTTGAAGATATTAATAATCCTTTAATACGCAACAATTTTAATTTTTACAAAATATTAGTTCTGATAAATGTTGCTGAGTTGAGTAAGCTAAAACTATAAAAAAATATTTCATCGACTTGCTTAATTAAAAAAAAAAAAGTTTGTTATAAATATGCAGCAACTCGCATACAGTATCAGACAAAAGTAAAACAATTTAATTATTATGTGCAGTATAGAAGCAAGAGACCTAAAATATTCCTTCACTAGTTCGAAGTGCGCTTCAGATCATTGTCATGTTGGAATATGAACTGTAATGGCATTTCTCGTTGTGTATACGGTACCATTGCATTTTCTAATATCTCTCGATAATAGAAACGGTCCATAATTCCATGTACGAAGTGTAAAATGTGCTTATTCCATATGCACACGTTTCCAATCATTCAGTGTCCAGTTCAAACGCTCAAGACGTGCCATTCTAGTTTTCTTCCTGATTAATGGTTTCTTTGAACATCTTCGTGAGAATCGGTGTGTTTCAACTAATCTTTTTTGTATGGTCCTCGTACTGACTTACAAGTAATGTATTTCGGCTCGAATACGCGGTGCTGCCTTCCATGGATCAGTTTTACTCGTCCGTACGCTTAATCCATCGGTAATGCAAGAAGTTTTTCTTGGACACCCTGATTTTGTATGTATTTCGACTTGTTTTCGCCTTTAGCGTGGTTTGCACGTAGAGTTACATATTTTGAGTCATAATTTGGTCAGATTTAGGTCATTTTATCAATATTCTGGTTGTATTTTGGTCATTTTAAGGTCATATATCGGTCATTGTGAGGTCATATATCGGTCATTATAAGGTCATACATAAGTCATTTTTATGGTCATACACCGGTCTTTTTAGGGCATATGTTGGTCATTTTAAGGTCATATTTTGGTCAAATTTAGACAATTTCGGTCATATTTAGTCATTGTAAAGACTATGATTAATGTCAGTTTGTCACATCCACAACACGTGATTTATGGATGTACAAATGATGTTCAAATTTGACATGGTTGTACGTCACATATTAACGTTGTTAGCAAATCAAATATTGACGTCATTTGTACGTTTATAAATAACATCTATTAGCCGTGATAAATTGGCATCAGTTTCTGATAATACTACCGACGTTTTTGATACCGTCATGTCAGTCATAAGAATGACTAAAATCATATTAAAACGTCATATTGACATCAGTGTGTTACCATGGTTAGTATGATTTTGTAAGGAAATATTACGTTAAGTGAAATAATTCCTAAATTGATTATTAAAACTTTTTTTGTAAATCTTCACATGGTAAAAAGACTGCGTCGTACAGGTCATATTAACGTTAAGCAAGGGACGAATCTAGTAACATCAAATTTACGTTTCACGAGGGACGTTGAAAGCTCCAACAATAGTTTCATTAAAGTATTTTATATCTGTCAGTTTGACGTTTATATGTAGATGTCAAATATTCTAATAAAATCGTAAACCTAACGCCTAATTAAATATGCTAGGGGCATTAAAATCACTAAATTGTCCTTAAAGAACTTTCCATTTGAAAAAAATTATTGTGGTACGAATGTGACGTCACGAATGACGTAAGTCCAAATAAACTTTAGATGAACTACAGACGTCATTTCTGTTTTTCCTCTGTACTGTATCTTCATGCGTTCGTATGTACTTTACAAACTTTACAAACGCTCTCTTAGCTTCGAATATCGGAAGTTTCTGTATGCAGTAATATTTTTTGTCTGGAAGAGCAATTGCAATTCTATATCTGAATATGATATGACTAAGAACTTGCGTTGCGAATCTAAGAACTAGATAGAATTTTCCTCAATTACAAATTTATTTTGTGGTAAATTATTTTTGATTGCTTTCTTTTGGAAATAAGCAGCACTAAGTGACGGAGATTTTTGAGTACTAGCTGGAACTTCCCGAAACAATATTGTTATAGATACCTAATAATACTTTAACTTTAATTAATTTATTTATTGCATCTAAAACACATTCGTACATTTCGATGTCTCTCGCCTAAAAGTTAATCTTTTTCCAATTATATTTTCTTACAGGTATTGTTATCTGGAAATAATACATCAGACTCTTTATTTATGTTGGCAAGACACAACGAAGTTGTTAGGGATGATTACGAAACTCTTAGAAAAAGATACGATGAAGTTCTTGCATCTCATTCGCAGGCAATTACAAAACTGGAACTTGCCCAAGATGAAAATAATCGCCTAACGAAGAAATGCGAAGAACTTACACAGGAACGTAACAATGTGGTGAGTTCTGTAAATAAAAAAGGACAACTTGCAATTTTTTTTTGTTTTCCTATAATTTCAATTGCATATAATTTTTGTCAGAGTAATCTTTATGTATTCCATATCTACTAAAGAATTGCCAGCAGATCAAACTTCTTTTGAAACAAAAATTAATTTTTTTAACGGTATAATCCCTGAAAATTATTTTTAATCTTAGCTAAGAGATAACGGTAGCTTAAAACAACAGATAACCACAGCATACAGTCAGTGGGACAAAGTGGTTAGAGACTGCAATAAATACAGGGACGCCCACCTTAAAGCACAACAGAAGTATGAGGAAGCTGTCAAGGAAGTTAATCAAGCGATGGCATTTAGGATGAAAGCTAATAAAGAAGTTCAACGTTTAACTGAAGAACGTAATGCCACAATGACTGAATACAATTTAATCATGAGTGAAAGGTAAGCATTGTAAAATGAATTTAGTACAAGACGTACAATATAAACCACAAAAATTCGAATATGTGTTACTAGGATTAATATTTACATGATAATGACCTTAAGTTTTTTGTTTACGTATATACTAAGCTATATATCGAACTTATTTGCATTATTAATTAACATCATCATATGATAGTCTTTGCAGCTACACAATGTGTTTAAAAAGATTTTTCTTTTGTAGAGATACAGTGCATAAGGAGATGGAGAAATTGAGCGACGATTTAGCTCAAGCTTACAAGAAGAATAAGCTTTTAGAAGCTACCAATAAAGAGCTCGTCGAAGAGAAACAGAACCTAAACTACCAAATGGAATCACTTCGGAGAGAAATTGCAAGTGCCTTGCACGATAGAGACAAAGCTCTAAAGGAATGTAACGAGTTAAGAGAAAAATTCGGTGAATACAGCGCGTCAAAATTAGACGATAGCCGCGATATGATGAAGAGCCGGTTAGAAAGTTTGAATTTATTAGGAGAAAATTCAACTCGTAAAGAGGTGCAAGTAGACTCGAGAAGTTTTTCACAGCGACAAAGACTCGATAACTTGGATCAAGCTAATCAAGAGTTAGAATCTCTACGTAAGAGTCTAGACAAGGCACAAAACGAACTCTCCGAAGCTATACAGGAAGCGGAGGTTTCGAAAGGTAGGAGAGATTGGGCGTTCTCCGAAAGGGATAAAATAGTTTTGGAAAGGGAAAGTATTCGTACGTTATGTGATAATATGAGGAAAGAGAGAGATCGAGCTGTTTCGGAGTTGGCTGAATCTTTAAGGGAATCTGATGCTATTAAGAAACAACGAAATGAGCTAATGAAAGAGAATAAGATGTTGAAGGAGGCTTTAGAGTTGCATATGGAGAAAGAAGCGCAATTGAGTCAATTTAGGAGTTTAGAACATAATAATTCGCATGATAGTGCGATTGATAGTGATATGCAGGCAAGTTTGTATATATTTTTAAACGTATATCTGATTCTTTTACACTGGTTTAATTAAGAATTAATTTTTATTTTTTAAAAGGAATGGGAGACAGAAATCTTAGAAATGGATTTAACTGGTATATCAATGGATGGTGATTTAGGTTTTGAATTAGTAGGCGGACGTGATGATCCACATTATCCGAACGATAACGGAATCTATGTAGCTTCTATAACAAAAGGTTCGATAGCAGATGGAAAACTAAGGTAGTAAAAACTATATAGCATTACGTACTCTTAGAATATACAATTCTAGGATTAACGATTGCATAACTCACGTGAAAAACATAGTTTGTACAAACGTTACTAAACGAACACTAATAGAAGCGATAAGATCGAGCGGACCTGTAGTTCATATGATTATAAGGAGAAGACGTACAGCGAATTGGTCGTCTCAAAATTCCCAAAATAGAAACCCTCCGAATTATCAGAATAATTGCAAAGTGGCTCGATGGGTTCACACGGCTAGATTAGCCGCTGGTTGTCACGGATTATCTTTAGAATCTGGGGTGTACATTAGTAGAATTAGCGATGGAAGTTTAGCAGCGAAGGATAGCAGTTTAGTTGTCGGTGATAGAGTTCTTAGGGTATTTTTGAATTAAAATATTAAAATATCGTTTTAATTTTATCTGAATTAATTTTGTAGATAAATAATAAATCTATGGACGGTTTAGAAAGTATTCACGAAGCAATGTCTATATTAAACGATGATAGAGCTGATATGTTGACAATTACTACGTTGAAGATGAGTTATTTAGATCCGGAATGTACCACTAATGTATTTATGCCTGTGCAAAGGTTTAAGAAAGAGAATCGTAGTTCGCAGACTGTGGATCCGAGCCATGAGTTTGGGAGACAAGATATTGATAAGAGATATTTAAGTCACGAAAAGAATAGCAGAGACTGGTTAAAGGAGAAGCTTGATAATATGGTAAGATCTATGTTGGTAATTGCATCACTTATAAATAATAAAAAATTAGTTAAAAGTGCTTGTGTTTTATGAATTATTTCTACATTCTACAAACTTTAATGTCTGTAAAATAAATTAATTTCCTGATTGTTTTATTGATAAAGTTCTATTCTAAAGTTTTTGCTCCCAATCGTGCAAGGATACTTACCGTTAAGGTACTTTTTTGAGCGATAAATGCGCTGCAAATGTCATTTCAACGTTTCGGAAACGCTGAACTATCTTCAAATAGATACAAATATAACATAGAAAGGAGAATTGTACAAAATATTATTTTCTAATATATTATAGAATTATTCTTATATCCGCCTAAATATATAACCCTTCTGCTTTGACAGCTGTTTATAATGGTATTCTCAAGGTCGTTGATCAAGACAGAAATTACTTACATACATACATCTTGATTTTTGCGTACATTTGACACTTTAAATCATCGATTTATCGATTGAAAATTACTTATCAGAGTCAAGTACTTGAGGTGTGTGGGGTGTTCCACGAGGATTCATCTTGAGCCCTCTTATATACATCAATGCTATGCAGATGACGCGCAAATTTATTTATCTTTCGATTGCACCGCTATAGGTACTGACTGTTAAATCCGTTGAATAACACTGTTTGACTATTAAAGCAAATAAATCTCCTGCTTTACTATTTGGTAGAAGGATTGACATTAAGTTTGCTTATTCTAAATTATCCATTCTTCTTCGCCAATAAACTTGTTAGAAGTCTATCGGTACCATCCGACACCACAACGCTTAATTAATTAATTCTGGATACGTGTTTCGAGGGCTCATTGGCCCTCTTCATCAACCGCATACCGAAATAAGCATCTTTTTTTGCAATAGTTTAGTTTTAACCTATTTTAGTCACTGTGAACATTTTAAAGAATACAAAATGTGCAAAATTCGTTTATAAGATTCATTTACAATCTTAGAAAATTTCAATATATGTCTCATAGACCTGGTGCCTTAAATTGACTTAATATGAAGGGCTGTCATCATGGGCATATCTATGTTTTCTTTTTGTATGTCTTTATACTATTATATTGTATTAGTAAGTTGTGCAAATGTAACGAGATTATGGTTTTTTTTCCAAATCGTGCTTAGCATTTTTTACACCTCTCTCAAAAGTAGCTTTTTTTTCTATTTGATCTCAATTTTCTTTGAGGTTTTTTTTAAACACTTTTTTTGTCCCGTTATTGCAACATGTTTTCTTTTTACAGTAGAAATAATGCGATGAATACCTCTATCTATAAAAACTTAGCTTACAGAAAATGTTTTAATGCATCTCATAAAAGACCTCGATTGCCGCCCATTAATTTATAGCTTTTTGACTACTTCTGCATTGGCAGCTGTTAATAATGGTATTCTCAAGGTCGTTGATCAAGGCAAAATTACTTGTTTGATACATTTGCGTACATTTGACACTAAATCATGAGATACTCTTGCTTGTTGCTTGCTTAAGTTGACTTAATATAAAGGGCTATCATCATCGGCATATCCATGTTTTCTTTTTGTATTTCTTCTCTTTCTATTATTATATTGTAGATATTAGTAAGTTGTGCAACTTTAACGAGATTATTGAATTTTTTTTTTCAACACCTCCCAAAACTAGTTTTTTCTATTTGATCTCCAATTTTCTTTGACGTTTTTTTGTAATGGATTTTCTTTTTTTCTCGTTATTGCAACAGTAGAAATAGTACGATGAATACCTCTATTTACAAAAACTTAGCTGACTAAAATGTTTTAATGCATCTCATTAAAAAAACCTCGATTGATTAATTTGTAGTTATTTTTTACTATAAACATATTTAAATATTAAAATGAATCACTTTGTTGTGGTTAATTAATAAATGTTAGTGATATAAGTTTTTAAAATTTATAAAATGTATAATAGTGTACCTAACGATATATAAACTAAATATTTAAAACTGTTAACAGGTACGAGGTAGAAGAAATTCAAAGGATCGTAACCGAAACGACGACAAGAAGAAATATCGCAACAGTTCTCCAAACACATTGGATTTAAGTATTAACGATTTCGAACATCAACAGGCTATTGCCGCTTTGGATAATGTCATCGATAGCTATCGCGGTGGTACTACGAATACAATGAAGAAAAATAAACGCCATTCTAAAGAATTATCCAGTCAAGAGAAAAATGGAGGTACCTGGCCTAAAGCTCGTACCACAAATATCTTACAAAACGATACCGGCACCATTGTCGCTCGTAAAAAAGATCGTCCTCCATTAAGTCTTCTGATCAGCAATAATCAAAATGATGAATACTTCGAAGGCAATAACAATATCAGTATTAGAAATTCGACTCCAGTTCCAATATCCGTTGGACAAACATTGAATAGACATTCGGCTTCGAAAAGCTTCGACAACCCACCTCATTTCTCGAAAATGTTCACAAACGTTAATGATTCGTACGAAAAACTGAAACAGAATAAAATATCGGAGTACGATAATAATAGACTGAGTATGAATTTAAAATCGGACGATAGTTTCTGTTTTAAGATACCGCCGTTAATTAGCGAAAAGGATATTTTAAATTATCATAAAAAGAATAAAACTGGCATTACTAAGTGCAATTCTGATTCGGAACGTGATAGTATCGTGTTGCACGATATACCTATATCTAGCGTTCCTCATTCTAGGACGCACTCGCATATATTTGGACCGCCAGTGAGAATGCTTAATTCGTACCACCCCCATCGTCATCCTCATTCGAACACTTCGCCCTTAAATTTTCCCCAAAGCACCGATAATTGTTGCTGTGCTTTACCCGAAACCCCGTATTATATGCGCCCTTTAGTGTCTTCTGATTACAATAAAAGATCTATCGGATTACCGTCGCATACTCACGCGCCTTACAGAGACTCCGATATAATAAGTTGTTCCCCTAGTTACGAAGGTGGCACTTATCCGAGGAAAGAAAATCAACGAATTAGAATACCGTCGAATCCCAGTGTTACGTCAAAAAACTCAGCTGGAAAACTTAGCACCGGAAGCATAGAAAGGACTTCCGAACGCGGTAGTCCAATGCCGATATTTGAGGTTGAGGTGTTAAGTCCAGGTAGTAGTTCTAAACGGAATAGTGTTCCGGATTATTGTTGGCCTCAGAAACCATTACCCGGAGAATTGAGAAGAGTGCATATTGATAAGTCGAACGAACCGTTGGGTATTCAAATTAATTGTCCTGACAGCGGAGGTATTTTTGTGTCGTCAGTAAATGATAATAGTTTAGCTAGCCGGGTCGGATTACAAATCGGCGACCAACTATTGGAAGTGTGTGGTATCAATATGAGAAAAGCTACGTATAATTTAGCAGCTAACGTTTTGAGGCAATGTGGGAATTCTATTACGATGTTGGTTCAATATAGTCCAGACAGTAAGTAATTTTTTTATTTAAAAACTTCAGATTATTGAAACAAACCGCTAGAAAATATAATTTTGAGATGTGCCTTTATACAAAATAAAAAAAAATCGCTATTAATGTCATATTAAACATTTGATACACGTGTTATTTTCAATAAATTTTTATCTATTAACAGTGCACCAACAATTTTTAGGGAAATCACCAAAAATTAGTTGACGTTTTAATGAAATAAATTGCGATCTGTTTTAGATTTCGCAGTCTATTGATCGACCAATATATTTTGATGATAATTCAATATACATTTCAGAGTATCACGAATTAGAGGGTTCGGGATCTTGTTCGGGTTCAAGCTCAAATGAGGATGGTGATGGGGAACCGACGCCTTGCAATTCACCTAAGGAAGTACGAAAATCTCACCCTAATTCGTTAAGTTTGCCATTAACTATGGTAGCGCAGACGTTAAAAAGGAATTCTCAACCAGCAACGAATTTACAACGACAAAGTAGCTCAAATAGGTAGATAATAGAAGAATGTAGCTTTAAATACGAAAAAAAAACTGTCCTTTTTCTCACGTTATGTAGGAACGAAGACGAACCGCGTTATTTGTACATTGAAACGGTGAAAACTTCTAATCTCGGCATATCGCTGGTAGGCGGTAATGCTGTTGGAATATTTATTCACTCAGTTCAACCGGATTCGTTAGCGTATCATGCTAGTTTAAGAACTGGGGATCAGATTCTGGAATATAATGGTAGTGATTTAAGGCATGCTACAGCCGAAGAAGCCGCATACGAATTAGCGAAGCCAGCCGATAAAGTTACAGTATTTGCTCATTACAGAATAGACCGTAAGAATTAAATTAAATTTATTATAAGATCGAAATTTAAAAAAAGACGCAAATGTTTTATAGGTTATAATGAAGTTAAGGATAAACCGGGTGATAGTTTATATATAAGGTGCTGTTTTGATAGGAGTGGCAGCGATTTGACTGATAATTTACAACTTTGTTTCAACAAAGACGACGTCCTTTACGTAGACAATACAATGTTTAACGGCATACCAGGACATTGGAGGGCGTGGAAATTAGATTCTGAAGGACTCCGACAGCAATGCGGAATTATACCAAGCAAATACAAGTATGTAAGCCTATATTTTAATATCGGATGCGTTGTTAAAGTTATCGATTTTAAAATAGAGTCGAGGAAGAATTACTCGTTAGACGAAGCAGTGGCGACTTAGAAGCTAGAGGTTCAACATCTGCAAGACGTAGTTTCTTTCGTAGAAAGAAACATCAACGTAGCAGTTCGAGAGATTCGAAAGAATTGGCTACATTCAATAACGTCTCGTCCGGTTGGTATTCGGATAATGGAACTTTACACGAAGATCTATCTCTTTGTTCCTATCAGCGTGTAGAAAGATTAGATTGTAATTTATGACATGTATATTTTTAAATGTTCTTTATAATAATTTATTAACTTATAGATCCAGAATTTCGACCTGTTTTGGTATTGGGACCGCTAGCTGAATTCGTCGTTGATAAATTAGTCATCGATTTCCCTGAGAAATTTAAGAAAGTTATTGCCGAATCGAGGCATTGTACGCAAGCTGCTCTAGAACAAGAAATGGCAGATAATTTGATTGTAGATTATAGAAGGAAAGGAAATTATTTTGAATGTACTACGGTCTCGGCTATTAGATCTGTTTGTAATTCGGTAAGTTGTTGTACAATGTCTAGGTTTTTACTTTATTTAATTTAATTGCGTTTATTAGAATAAAAAAGGTATTTTGTTAGTCAAGTTAGTCAAAGAGTGATACTAATATGCCGTAACAGATATCGTGATGTCAATCAAATTGATCACAGAGTGGACTACCTTGCTTTTGTCACTTAACAGCAGACTCACTAACCATTTGCAGAGGAGGAGAGGAGGGTGCATGAGGAGGAACAGGAGTCGACTTGTAGTACTAGAGAGATCGAGACTGATGAATCTATTTTTGCAAGAAGATAATGAGAGAATATTGAATAGTTACAATATGCATTACTGGACGGATGAAAATCCAAAGGTTGTTAGAAAATTTGGTCATCAACGTAGATTTTCACTGAATATTTAGATGGGGATTATTAACGGGAGAGGGGTTGGAGCATTTTATTTTCCAAACTAGTTGAATGCGGAAAATGTTCTACACATCCTCTAAAAATTTCTTTGATGATTCGCTATTAACTGGCTTAATATTAATTTGCTAGAAAGATGGATTGATCATATTAACTATTACTGTAGCCACCGAGATCCCCTTGATTTTTTTGTACAGAGTTTCATTAAATATGGTGTTTATGACGCACAAACTACAGACGTCAACGGCTGTCAAATGGCTTAGAATAGATACAAAGAAACACATCATACTCCTGACAATATAGCAATTAAGATTATGAAGTACAATGTAAAGATTCTTAAGTCCACCGATTTCTAAAATTATCAATGAGTGCTTCAGACCAGAAATATTCCCAACAACAAACAACTAAAGAAAACCAATATTTGTCCAATCTACAAGAGTAAGTGACATAAAGCTGACTTTGCTAACTATCGCCCTATTGCACTAATATCTGTCATAGCAAAAATATTTGAGAAAGTTTTGCTGAATAGAGTGTTAGATTTCAGCCAAGCAAATCAAATAATTAGTGATTATCAAATGGGGGATAAAGGGTGGAAATAAAAAACGAAATTATTTTTCTTTTTCAATATATTCACCTGCAAGACGGATACATTTGTCACATCTTTCAATTAATTTATTTATACCCTCATAAAAAAATGATTTCTCTTTATCTGCAAAATACGCCGAAACTGCCTCCTTGACTTCATCATCGGCAGTAAACTTTTTACCCCGCAGCTCTTTTTTCATTTTCGGAAACAGGTAATAATCATTCGGGGCTAGGTCTGGGCTGTAGGATGGGTGATTCACAATTTCGAAGCCCACCTTATGCAGGGCAGCTAACGCAACGCGGCTCTTGTGGACGGGCGCGTTGTCGTGCAAAAGCAGCACACCTTTCGTCAATTTTCCCCGTCTTTTCTCTTTAATGGCTTCTTTTAGTCGCTCTAATATTGAAGCGTAATATTCTCCGGTTATAGAAACACCTTTATCTTTATAATCAATCAACAATATTCCTTCCGAGTCCCAAAATACCGTTGCCATGAGTTTCCCAGCTCGGGTCGTCTTCAAGAGATTCCCTTCCTTGTTTAAATAAACTATGCCACTTGTACACCATGGTTTTTCCTGGACAAGAGTCGCCGTAAACCAATGACATCTCATTCATTATGGTCGCGACTGATTTTCCTTGCCTGGTTAGACTAACTGTCTAATAACAACGAAACTTCGTATTTATACTAATTATGAGTCGCTGCACAGGCCACGCCCCCAATGCGCCTAATCACCCCTCTACAACCCGCTCATTCCGCGAATATAAAAACGCTCCCTCGTAGCTCAGTTTATTTATGTTTAAATGAAATCCTCACCAGCCTAAATAATAAGAAAAAAGTTGTCACAGTTTTTCTCAATATTAGCAAAGCTTTTGATAGGATAAATCATGATATCAATGAAGCTAGAGATGATTCCGATTTCGTGATCCAGCACTAAATATTATAAAGTCGTATCTGTCTGGTAGTAAACAAAGAATCCGAATGGACTGAACTTAGTCGGGGTGTGTCACAGGGGTCTATTCTAGGACCAATTTTTTACGCTCTGTACGCTAATGAGGGGGTGGTGTGTGATCGGCACCCATTTTTTTTTTGTACCTGACGACTTTTTTGCGTCTTATTAAAATTTGGTTTCGTGTTTTTTCTTTACGAAGTATTCTTACTTATTTGACTTGTTCCAAAGAAACTCTAAAGATACAAAATGCATAGAGTGTGAAAATGAATCTTGAAATAAAGCTTTCGCAAAAAAAAATCTTCCAATAATTCTTGTTTTAGAGGTTACATTGCATGCTGGATATATCGGTGTCTTCCATAGAAAAATTACATCGCGTGCAAATTTATCCCATTGTACTTCTGATTAAATTCAAGAGTACGAAGCAAATAAAAGAAGTTAAAGATACTCGTTATCCAATGGATAAAGTTTCCGTAAAGGCTGCTAAGGAAATGTACGAACACTGTTTAAAATTGGAAACTGAATATCATCACTTAATAACAGGTAAGTGCGTGAGAATTTAATCATTAAAAAAATTATTTCAATATCTAAATAATTACAGCTGCTATCCCTGCCGGAGTTAATATCGCATACATGTGTACGCAAGTGAAAGCAGCAATTGACGCCGAACATAACAAAAGTCAGTGGGTTCCTGTACAATAAATTAAGCTAATAGTAATTTCTTAATCAACGAAATGCTGCCATGTTTGCGCCCCAAAATGGTAAGCGGTATTTATAAAACTAATTTTAGAGATAATATACACTTTTTCGATAATTATTTAAAAAGAAACAAAAAAATGTGAACCAAATTTTGACGGCAATAACGTCGTTTTGAAAAAATTTTGTTACTTTTAGCTAGTATTAAACCAAATTTTTGATATTAACTTTTAGCGAAGTCTTCCTATTACAAGTTGTTAAAGAGGGTATTCTATTGAAAACAAAAGCGGCTCAAATTATAGAACGAAGTACTAATATTGTACCCATTTTAACGACAACACGAACATTTTTACCATTTACGTTTATGAATCTACAACTTACTCATATACCTTTTAATAATTATTATATTTAGGTGCTTAGGTTCCATTATTTTTCCTTTTGTTGCTGTTGTATACATATAACAATATTTATGCATTTTTTTCCTTTCGATTTATTAAAATGTATATGTTGTACATAAATTAATTACATATTTCATATTTAGATTAAGCCATTATGTTGAAAGATGCAATCAAATATCTCAAGTATTGTATCTTTAGACATTTGTTTTCTTTTAGATATATTAACATTTTTTTGTAAATAAGTGATATATTTTATATATTTTTTTCTTGATTTTTGTCATATTGTTATTTACACAAGAGATTATTTTTACAGTATTTTAAAAGTAAAGGGTGAGATGTATTTTTATCATTGTTTTTTAAGATATTGATAACGTTATACAGTTGTGTTTTAATTTAAGTTGTTGAATTGTTTTGTTTTTAAAAACGCATCAGCTTTTTAATGTGTAGTCATCAAGGTGGTTTGTACATTTTCTTTTATTCTGTGATTATTTTTTAATTAATCTTTTTTTTTTGGCTATGGCCTAAGTTTCTTTTAAAGAAATAAATTAACAGTAAATTATTGTTTTATTGTTTGATTTGATAAAAAGACCAAACTCCCACTTTTTCTGAAAAGTTACTATTTAGATTCTGTGTGGGTATGTTTTTTGAACAGCTCAAGTATTGCAAGCGTTTAGTGCAACAACTATATTAGCTATTGGAGCAAGTGGAACTCGAACAGGCCTGTCAAGTCAGTAACATAACGAAGATGGTTCAAATATCCGCTTTCGAAGACAGGTGGCATGGCCATCGTATACTGTCATCCAATAATCAAAGAGATTGGCCGGAAAAGTCATGACCACGATTTTTTGGAATTCGAAGGTTACAATCGTCTGGACTATTTATAGAAAGGAAGAACGATCACGGGATAGTGGTACAATGAATTATTGGACAAGTTTCGCGAAAAATTTGAGGAGACATGGATGCAACAACACATTCATTCGGAATTCTCGCTCCCAAATTGCGTGAACTATGCTAGGGATTGCTGCTGCACTTACTGTATTTGTCCGAACTGGCTCCTTGCATTTTTTTCTATTGCCTACAATAATGTTTAATAAATGTTTTGCGGGAAAAAAATCATCTCAGATGGTAGAAAAAATGTAAAATTGTGAAAGAATCGCGTCTTCATTCCTAAATATTCCGAGTATTTATTGATGCACCCTCGTATATCACCTCATTAGACTGACTATCTGTATACAGGACGTACAGTGTCGGACATAAATTAAGCAAACATATAGTAACGCATTCGTTTCTGTAGTTACTCAGAAGTAGAATAAGAGAGATGGAAAATTAACTTGAAAGACTTAAAAATACATATCCGATAAGACAAAATACTTAGATATTTATTCCTATTTATAAAATCCAAATGAGAAACAATAAATCAGCAAATTTAGTAAAAACAGGTGCGACAAAATTTAAGCAACTTCTCCCAGAAAAAGCTGGGAATATCCCGTTTCTATGAAACTTGCATGTAAGCAGATGGGAAGATATTCAGATAATAGTAATAGATACTTTATACGGCACTGTTAGATTGAAAGCAGCTTCGAATAGAGCATTAGCGTATAATGCCGAGAAAAACGTATAGGGCAGATACAAATTGTTAAAATGTATGAAGAAGGGATACCACAAAGTGTAATTAGTGCACGTATGACGAACGGTACCATGAAAGGGGAACAGTCATTAGCCGATGTGGCCCTGGCCGCCCACGAGCGACAACTAGATTACAAGACAATTTGATAAAACGTATTCGTGACCCATTTTTGCCAGTTAGTCAAAAAAAGGCTCAACTGGACTTGTCAATTAGTTCCCGTACAATCCAACGGCGATTATTAGAGAAAGAATTGTATAGCAGACGCCCAGCTAAGAAACCTTTGCTCACCAAAAAGCACAGAATGAATCGATTGGCTTTTGCAAGACAACATCTACATTGGACCACCCAGAAGTGGAATACAGTGCTATTTAGTGATCAGTCTAAGTTTAATCTGGTAAACTCAGATGGGATGATGCTTCGTAAGGCGCCCAATAAAAGACTAGATCCGCGCTACTATAAAACAATTTAAAGCATGGAAGTGTACTTGTGTTTGTTTTTCAGGTAATGAACGGGACATTTAGAATTAATCAATGGTTTATAATGGATCGATTTCTATATAGAGACATTTTAAAAACGTCATGCTGCCATATGCAGAAGAAGAAATGCCTCTGCGATGGAGATGTAACATGATAACGACCCCAAGCACATTTCAAGTAGTGAAAATGGTTTGAAGAGAATAATGTGACTGTACTTCCATGGAAATCGCAGTCTCCGGATCTAAATCCGATTGAGAATCTGTGGGAGATTGTCAATCGGAAAATTAGAGCTGAAAACAGATATGCTAATAAAGCAGAACTCTTTTGAGCTCTTCAACGAGCATGGACTGAAATTCCAGCGCATACAATCCGTAATCTCATTGAGTCAATGCCCCGGCGGTGTGCAGCTGTAATAAAAAATAATGGCTATGTCACTAAATATTAACAAGCATTGTTGCGAAGTTCTTCACTGGATCTCTTGGTGCAGAAGTAGAACACTAAACACTTTAACCCACTGAACACCAAACAAGTTTTAACTAAAACACCGACGCGTTTCAACAGCAATGCTGTCATTATCAAGGCGATAATAAAACTCTTGCGGTGTAGTTTTTGTGTGTGTATGTTGTGTTCAATTGGCTTTGTGACAGCATCATATCGCCTTTTATGATGCCGCGCTGTTAATCACTTTGCTCCCAACAGCGAAAGGCAAGTCGATCCGGGATTAAATTCTCTGAAAAAATGTCACCGTCCCTCCAGAGAATTGAAACCCGGCACCTATCGTCCTCTCACAACAATAGTAAGCCGCCTAACCACTGCGGCCATCGACCCGTTTATATACAGTATAATGATTTTTTAATGGAATGTAAATTACGAATTCGACAATATAACGACTATTATAGCTTTAGCGATACATAGGACTAAACTCCGCCCTTTTTATCCTGTTAAGGACGAAGGGGTTGGGTTAATATAACGTCAATTAATTTTTTAATTATACCTCTCTTAATCTCACAAATGCATGCGACGAAAGTAAAATGGACATGGTGTAACCCTCGTATAACTATCGCCATTATACAGGCTGATCCAAATTAAGTTCACTAACTCATTGGTAACTTCTCTATTTTTGAAGCTAGATGATCGTGTTAAAATTAGCAAATCAGTAGCAATTTTCCCGGCGTTAACACCGAGGACATTCAAAAGAGCAATTGAAAGTAGTGTTTTTTGAGTTTTTAATTGAATTAAGATTTTTTTTTAGATGGAACAACTTTACATTTAGAAATAATGAGAATGTTTTTAAGGGCTCGATATTATAATCGATATATATCGAGATATATATCGATAAATTTGTTCTTTATAAGAACACGCCAGTTCAAACATCATTACTAGTGGTACCCTGAAAGAAGACATTTTACATTTTACATTTTTTTTGCTCTTGGTATATGGACTGTTGTCAATAAAATGCCAAAAACTGCCATAATAGAATGTTTAACGGAAGAAACCATAATTATTGGTCAACAAATAGCTCTGTATAAATGCTAGAGGTAATGACGGTGACACATGACTTTATACAAGGTATTTTGGGCAGTTTCTTACATTGAATAGATCATGTAAGGAGGCAAAATATCATTTCTTGACAGGATGCAGCACCTGCTATCGAGAAATTAAACGTCTTCTGGACATTTTTTCAACGAGAAATGGATTGGAGCTAACAGAGCTACTTTATGACGTTCAGGATAACCTAATTTGACCTTACTAGTATCTTTTTTTTGTATGTGTTGTGGGTGCTTTGTTGAAGTGACTCCGTAAGCTGTATTACTTGTCTAATACCCAGACAAGTAATACAGCTTACGCGGTGTAGTTTTGTGTGCGTAAATTGTGTTCAAATTGTTTTGTGCCCATCGTATCGTCTTCATAATGGCGCACTGTTAATCACTGCTCTCAACAGCGAATGGTAAGTCGATCCGGATTTCAACTTCCTGAAAAAATGTCACCGTCTCTCCAGAGAATTGAAACCTAATCACTGCGGCTATCGACCCGTTTATGTTTGAGACTATAAAATAATGTTAAATTAAAAAAAAACTTTAAAACAAATACGTTTTTATTTTATTAATGTTTCATAATTAGTGTTCTCTAAAAAATTTATGTTTTAGAAACCATAAAAAAAAAGACAAATGTTGACACGATTGATACTTCTAGTTTCCGTAACTTCCTGGTATTCCCAACCTACTTTATCAAAGAAATTAAATTGAACGGAAGGAAAATTTGGGAAAAATTAAACGGTATACAACGACTTCAGAATTAAAAAAATGTGTTTGTTTAGATTATTTCAAATATGGTAGAATAGGAATAATAAGAAACACATTAGTAATATATATTTAACAACAGTTTAGTTAGTTTACAACAGTTATATCTCTTACTATATTACATTTTTAGGATTTCTACTAAGAACTAGAAAGAGGAAAACAACGATTTAAAGTAACACATACTATATGATAAAGAAATCTTTTATCACTATTCATTGTCTTTCATGTGTAGTAATAACTTTTAACGAAACTATACACGAGCCTTTATGTTTTATATATTAAAATATAAATTTCAAAAAAATAATCAACAACTTATACATACGTTTAATACATAATATACAGGTATTCACTAATTAATTTTTCTGAAAATATTAGTTAGAAATACATATGAACACCTATATATTTTACTATATACATATACATAAATATTATATAATAAGTAACATACATAATTAATTATAAAAGATTTTCGACTTTTTCTTAAACCAATTTGGTACGTATTTATCTTCTTTATTTCGTGGACTTCTTGAGGTTACCCGAAACTCTGGAATATCGTAGCATTTACACACACAACACGATGGAAATTTGAACCAATCCGCAAAGATTCCTTTGCATTCGTTGTTAGGATCGTAGGCGAGTAATCTGTGTAAACGATACTGCTGTTCACATTTGCAACCATCCCTACAATACATTTGCCTGTGTTCGTATGTACATTTCTCCCAGTGCACGTATTGTTCGTAGGGATAAAGGTTTAACAACGCTAGGACGTCACCTCTGGTGTTGTTTGCCCAAAAAGGAGCGACTACTTCTTGCTTAACTGGACATGCATTTCTGTAACAGAAATTACAGAATTAATCAGGATATATAATTAGGATTCCCCTTTAAGTTTTGACATGAAACTATAGTTTAATGAACTAGGTAAGCTAGAGGTATACCTAACAGCATCGTTTGACTACGAGCTTCGGATTCTCCGCATAACCATAGCAATTAAACGAACGTAACTGAAAATTGCTTGCGAATTTTCGAAATAACACCGACACAAAAGCTACAGTTAATCATGTTCATATTAAATATTCCAATAATTACTGTAACAATAGATGGAAATTTCTTGAATGTTTCGTATTTCACGTTTGCTTAATAGAATACTACCGTTACGGATAAATATCAATGAAGGTTTACTTATTGTGTGCTCAGAAATAGATTACAATCAGTTGAATCAGTGAAATTGTATATCATTGAAATTAACGAAGTGATTCAACACGGTTCGCGAGGTGAGAGTTATTTAAAGTATCTCTTTTATTTCCGATATAGTCAACTGTACACGCATAACTTCCTAGGCTTAAAAATTGGAATTCATATTAAAACGTTGCTGAAAGTTTGTCACTTCAACGATATAGGTATCAATAAGTTTGGGAAACATATTTTGGCGGTTTAATATGCTTTTCAGATTTAATTTTTTTTTTTTTTTTTTTTTAATATGTGGTGGGTGCTTAGTTGCAGTGACTCCGTAAACTTTAAACTTGTAACTTGTAACTAATTTATATCATAAAGGAACGGACTAGAAAGAGTGCGTCATCGCTTTCTATTTGATCGATTATAAATGAACATCACCTTTTTAAACTCTCTAAGTGGATGTGTTAACTCGGTTTTTTTTTTAACAAGCTAAGTTTTATGGCGTCATAAAATTTCACATGACATAATGGTAATTCCGTTTCTTGGTAACACACATCACTAACATTATTAATTTTCTACGGAATTTGAATTCGAAATGTTTTTAATTTTGGTGTAGTTGCCATCTAACAAACTGAAAACATGGTAAATGATGCTCTAATTTTGTCTGGTTCTTGTAAACAATTCAAGTGTTCTACAAGACTTGTGTTTTACCACACCCCTATATCCTGGGAGTAACCTTACTGAAGCAACATACATCATCAATCTAGCAAGAAACACACAAGAACGGTCTGAAATGGGTACCTTGACAGAGTAGTCACTATACAGTACTCACACAGTAGTGGAGTCACTATAAGGAGGAGTTTGGAGATAAACGACGATGAAAGCATCTAAGATTGTTTATTGTGACTAACTTCAGTCACTTTGGACATCGAGTCATCTTAGCACCAACATTTCTAGCCCAATAAAGGCTATCTATAGGAGGACTTAGGAACTCAGGACTTAGGAACTCCAAGGCCATTGACGATCAATTACGCTGTGGGAGTTCTCATCCAAGGTCAGTCAGATTCTTCATTAGGAAAAAATATATTTTTCACCTAAAGTCGTTGAACCATATCCGAAAGCTATGCCAAGGAAAAATGCCAAAAAAGGGGGCAAAGCCTGGAAGGGAAATGATGTGATGTGCATATAATAAAAGCTGACTGTAGAGGTAATTGGGCATCCCTCCTGCGGCCCGGGGGACGTACGAAACTCGACGATACGGGTACTAAACGACGCCGTAAGAATTTTTCTAATCGGTAGGCTAGGTTTCGCCGCGATCCGACTTTAACCGCCTATATCTCCTCGACGGTTACCTCCACGCGAAAAGTGCCTATGTGCAAATATATTCTCCTCGGCGAGTACTATTCGAATATCGATAAAGATATCGGGTCCCATTAAAAAAAAATGCGATCGGCGTCGCGACGCCGACGCCCGATCGAGTACGACGTCGAAAGACGTACCCCGCGAATTCGCCATATCAACAATACCGATTTCCAAAATTTCACTTTTCCAACGCCATTCTAAACGGGTTATTTTTTAATTTTTTTCTACCAAAATTATGATAAGAGGAATCAAATATTAAACTCGAAATTTTTTGTGTCGTTTTTATGAAGGAAACAAAGAGTAATATATAACGAATCAAATATTAAATTCGATTTTTTTGTCGTTTTTATGAAGGGAAAACAGAGTAATATATAACGAATTAAACTCGATAACTTGGTCGTTTTTTTAAGGAAAAAAGGGTAATATCTAAAATATTATTTTTTTATTATACATCTACGGAGTTGGCGCTGCTTTTTTGGAGTAGGCGCTGCTTTTTGGAGTTGGCGCTGGTTTTTTGGATTAGGTTAGCTATGGTTAATACGCTTAAAAGTTGTGGAGCCGGTTAAGATTAGCGAAAATGCTGGTCGGTGGGCCGGAAAAATTCGGTCCAAATTCGAAGACTTTGGGTGGGTCAGCTGGTCCAAACTCAAAGAGTTTGGGTGGGGGCTACTAATTGTAACTGATATTCACCGAAAACTTAGAAATCAAGCTGACCAGCAAATAAAAACAAAGATGTATAATGAAATAAAAAAGAAGAGAAAGAAGTGTAAACGGACAACCTTCAACTTAATGAGCATTTGCTTAAAAATAAGCTGACAAAAAAAAGAAACAAAAAACCAAGAAAGAAGTAAATAAAGGCTGGCACAACAAGCTATAAATCTGGCCTTAGGTCTACTTATTTAAATAAATATATAACTCTTTATATACTTACACTCCTTGTGTTTTATAACTCATCGACGGATGCAATTTTTCTTTTTGGGCGACTACATCTTGGAACAACATAGTTTCAACAGTCTCTTTTTTCCTTAATCCCTCCGTTGTCGTTTCTTCTAGGCTTATAGTAGTATCTGTTATCGGCTCAGTTGTTGTAGTAGTAGCAGTAGTAGTCTTATCTGTCGTGTTTTCTGTAACAGTTTGATTTTCATATACCTCGTAAAAGATCTCAGTGATATTGTCTTCTAGAGTCTTTGTCGAAGCTGTACTGACCACTGTGTTTGTCTCCATGATTCTCTGCGTCGTCGACCTAACCTGCGGAACAGTTCGTAAATCGCCTAATTTAATACTTTTCGTAGGTTCTTCGGAATATATAAATTTCGTATTCAACACATCTTCGATTTTACCATCGTCCTGAAGGAGACGCGGTGTATTCTCATCGTTTTGATGCAATTCGTTATCGAATTCGACATCTTTCGCGTAACGACTCTTAAAGTCGCCGTTCATATAGAGGTCGTCATCCGCGTCTGAGTAATAGGAAAAGCTTTCGACGTCGTTCGATTCTAATTCTCTTCGTAGAACACTTATATGTTGCTGATCCCCGTACATCCGTCGCATAAGTCCCTGATTTTCCCTAACGAAACGACGGACTGCATGCCAAGGATACATAGTGCCGGCTGTTGTACAGAAAGTATTCAGTGCTAGATCGCAAGGTGGTTGGAGCATACGTGTTGATCGAAAGCGTTTGCACGCTCCTTGATCCGGACCAGAATCGTATCCGTAACTTGTCGTTTTGGATGCGTATATCTGCAAAAAAAAAGTTTTATAGAAGAAATAGTTTCGTATTTTATGAGTTTGATTTAAAAGGACTTAAAAAGAATTGTTTATTTTATTATGAGATGAGTTAGATCAGCTCCTAATTATTTTTAGCGCAGATGATATATTGTATGTTAAATTAAATGCCAAAGTAGAAATAAATACAGGATGTCCGCGAAATAAAATGCCAGAAGTCAAGGGGTGATAGCTTTAACGATTTAGAAACAAAAACATTTAATACACCATGGATCTATCGGTAAACGTAAACGAGAAAAAAAATTATTTCTAAAAAACCGTATTTGGTCAAACTCTACAAGAAAACTCATCCACATTGCTTCTTAAAAAACCATATCAAAAATTTAGAGTTGAAAATAACTGAAAACAACGACGAAAACGTAATTAATTCGTAATTATTTAATTAAATAATTCGTTTTCGTCGTTGTTTTCAGTTATTTTCAACTCTAAATTTTTGATATGGTTGTTTTTGTTTCTAAATCGTTAAAGCTATCACCCCTTGACTGCTGGCATTTTATTTCGCGGACACCCTGTATATAAAATACAGATACTTTAGTAACGAAAACAAATGCTATTTCAAATGAGGGATGGTAAGTGATTGGTGGACTTGATTCAGTTGAACTCTATATTCGACGCAGTTTTTGACACAAAATCAAGTGAGAAAACCTACAAGGGCAGTTCAGATAGTATTGCCCCTGACATAGAATGAAACGACTTAGGATGATAAAATTATTTACTTTTCAACATAGTCCCTTAAGAGGTTGACACAACTTGGTATAACGATGGTAAGGACCTTTAACGCCTTCAGAAAAAAATGTTTCGTCTTGGGCTGCAAACCGCTCGTTCACCTCTCTATCATCAGTGTCTCATCGTCCCGAAAGTGAGTCCACGAAGGTGTTTTTCGAAAATGGGGAATACATGGAAATTATTAGAGAGGACAAGTTTGGAGAAGAGAACGACTGTTAAGCCTTTATTATGAATCGCAGCCATTGAAACACAGCAGGAGCGTTGTCCTGATGAAATCGCACAAAATGTCTAAGTCTTTCTCGCCTTTTTTCTTTGATGGAATTACGCAGTTTCAAAAATTAAAGCAGCATAATATTGTCCAGTTATAGTCTGAACTTTCGAGGGGTGGTGAATCCTTGTGTATCCTTTCTATGCTTTGCCTTTTTTAACTCATGATCACAAAATACGATGATTGACATACAGAATTCTTGTGTGGGGTGTCGTTTGGAACACAAAGAGAGGATCCATTTATTGAATGAGAGTTACTACAGTATCAGGTGTATATATATATATATATAACAGGAATGATTAATAAAGCAGCTGACCTAAATCACTCAATCAACACATGTATTACCTAAATCACAATTATTTTTATGAATTAACTAAAGGAAATACCTATTTAAAAAGTTATCTCGTAAAATTTCGAATTTAAAATGTAAACTTTTAAAGTTATTTAAATTAATTTACACCATCAAATATACTAACAATCTACAATGGTTTCAATACATGTGCTACAGGTCAAGACATGCATAATATCACCGTTAGCTTTTTTTCTTCGATTCTCTCGAAGATTGATCTCCTCTAATTAAATACACACACCTATTACTCGTTCTAGTGGTTCTATTGGTTGACGAGCTATAAAAGTAAAATTGTATTTAACATAATACTTTTAGGCTAGGTCCAGAAAATATATGTGTGCCACATGTTACGTGCACATATACATGGTATGACATTTAAGACTCCGTCAATAATATCTCGTTTTTGTTTTTAATATTTAAGAACTTCAATTAAAATAATGTTTGGAATCAATCATTAGTTTAATGATGTATGTAAGTAATACGTGATTAATTCTGTGTAATAATAATACATAATAATATACAGAGTGTTTCATAATATATGCGTAGGACTTCAGGATGTGATAGCTTGTGCAAAAATTTGAAAAAAAGTTTCTATCAACTTACCTTCTAAAATGCACCATTTTCAAGATACAGGGTGTTGAAATTTAATTTTAAAATTTTTGGAAATATCTCCGGAACGGTTGTGTGCGGGAAAAAAATTAAATCATAATTGGTGAAGATTTTGAAAGGATAGTGGTTGTTTTTCTCCCCCAACTTCTACGCCACTGGAAAAAGTACGGTTTTGAGACGCCCATTTGAACCACCAATGTTTTCTACACAAAAAAGATACTGTTGGTCATGAGCTCTAAAATTGACCGTTTTCGAGAAAAATCAACTTTTATGTTGTTAACGTTTGCTTTTCTTACTTGTTCTAATGTTTTGGTAAAATAAAACTTTTGTTTCAAAAAATTTACCACGTTTTTCAACATAAAAGTTGATTTTTCTCGAAAACGGTCAACTTTAGAGCTCATGACCAACAGTACCTTTTTTGTGTAGAAAACATTGGCGGTTCAAATGGGCGTGTCAAAACCGTACTTTTTCCAGTGGCGTAGAAGTTGGGGAGAAAAACAACAACTACCCCTTCAAGATCTCTCGCACACAACTTAGCTTATTATAAGTAGAAAATGGTTACAAAAGCTGTTTTCTTTACAATAAACGGTTCCGGAGATATTTCCAAAAAACGATTTTTTTTTAATAAATTTCAACATCCTGTAAAAAATGTTGCATTTTAGAGAACTTTTTTCAAATTTTTTGACAAGGTATTACATCCTGAAGTCCTGCGCATATACTATTATGAAACATCCTATATAATAGTTTCAGTTTAAATCATCAGATATTAAAAAGTCATACCATAAGAAATTGAATGTTACAAAAATTAAATTAATATATAAGGAACAATTTGAGATTAGAGAAATGTTGCATGAAACGAAAAAAATATCTTCTTTTGACAAGTGATTTAACATCAGTATCTACGTTCGTAAAGAAACCAGAAATATATCCATAAAAAGCGACCTTGAAAACAAAATGTATGTAAAGAGATTTTGGGCATCAAATGTGTTTGATAAGTTGTTTCAAAGTTATTGATTTTTGCCTACAAAATGGGTATTGCCTGATAGAATTAAATGTTTGTTCTGGTTTCGAAAAATAAAGATCATTAGATGTCAGACGCAAGCGCAGTTGATAAAAAGAGTTCTGTTTCTTTCCGTATTGTTTTGGATTTATCAGTTATCTGTTCTCGTTTTGCACCAACACAATCCACAATTATTTCAAACCGTCACAGATCGTTCATGCTCCAAGGTGTGGACAAAGTTCGACTGGTTTATCAACGCATGCACTTTATCATATTTAATTCACTTCCAATTGCACTTGTGTTAATAAACAACTGTGACAGCGGCTATATTTGTAAAGTTTTGATCAAGGTGGCCTTAGAGATGTTCCAAAGAACGACGAATTTAGTGAATGTACAGTGCCATTATTTAATGAAAATGAATTTTAAATGCACTTTAGGTAGGTATGTACTACTTGAAACTGTTATATTCGATTGGCTTTATTTATATAAAAGATTTATTGATATTTATACAGGGTGACTAATAATGAAACGGTCATACTTTACACCGTGTTAGTAGAGATCATTTGCAATAAATACAGCCCATTTTGTCTTATCCAAAAGTCATCCGTTTTCACCGTTCAGTACTTATTCTCACTCAAACTGAAAATTTACGAAAATAATGGAACTCTCACAATTTTTCAGTTTTTCTGACTAGAGGACATCTCAACACACATTATCTATGGGTGACAATTACGTTAAACACTTGGACACATTAAAAGAAAAAAATTAAATCTTCCGCTTTTGATGAAACTGTAGACACGATCGCTACCTTTGTGACTATTTATTTAGCGATTGTGTCTCCAATTTTATCAAATGCGGAAGTTTTAATTTGTCCAAGTGTGTATTAGTCACTATCCCAGTTGTTCCCAAAATTCACAACAATTCAAGTCGATGACGGAGGAGAGGAGCTGGGAGGGAGGGGGTGACCAAAAATGTGGGGCTGGCCGAAAACGTCGCCAATTTGGTGCCTCATCCTTGTGTATTTACAGGACATGGCTCCTTTCGACTTCTTCCTATTTTGAAAGTTGTAAAACGCAATGAAAGGAGACAGTTTTGACAACAGTGGGTCATGCCGAAAATTGCGTTCCCAGAAATGTTTAGAAGATTAAACATCAAATCGCTGGTAATCTGCATTACCTATATCTATGTGTTTATTTAATGGTTGAGGATACTAAATAAACAAATTTCAAAAAAACTAACAAAAAACAAACAATTCTAAAATCAAGGGAAGAATAATGGAATAAAATTTAATAGCACTAAGGAACAATGAACAATAATCTTTCATCTACAGTCCATTCCAAATAAGAATGCGCAGATGACGCTACAATCGGAGTGCATACCACACAGGAACAAGGTTGTGATTTGCAAAAATCGCGGTAAATTTAAAATTTGTTTTCTATTGACTGATAATTGGCTGTCCACTAAGTAGAATAACATCTTCATGAACACTAATAACACATATTGAATGCTTCTAATTGTGCTTTTTTGAGCTCCGTCCAATTTGGCATATTTCGTTTGACATATTCGTTTCTTTGGTGGCGTCTCTATATCTCTGATGGTATCAAACACCTTCTTTTTGCTAATCCCAACTTCATTTGCTGTCTGATGAAGCCATTGCCCACTTTTTTATATGCCTGCATTTTTTGAGGAACCTGTGAGTTGACGTTTATCAAAACCATAAAATGTATAAACAAGAAAATTCGAAGAAAACTGTTCAAATAGTACCTGCAATAAGTCAATATTATAATTGGAAGTACCTACTGCCAGGAAAACGAAACTAAAATTGGTCAATACCACAATTACTTCTCAGATTCTTCAGATTAGTAGGAGACAAAGCGAGTAATTGATTGTCGGTCTATTTGGTTTAAAAAATCTGTTACTTAGTGAGTGCAAAAGGTACCACATGCGTGGGATGCCACCCCACACACTAACTGAGTCTTCATTAAAAGATATATTTGATGCCAATACAAAAATTTGATCCAATTAGTCATCATTTTAATACTGATGTCCCCACCTAAGTTCTAATCCCCCTACATGATGACTTTTTTTAAGTTTTATGACTTTTATTGGCCCTTTTGCTTGTTTTCTAGATTACTCTTTCAAAGACTTCATTTTAAATTATTGTTACAGCCATAACGACGATATGTCGACGACAAATTAAAAGAAAACGTGGAAGAAAATAAATTCTTGTTTTAAATGTGAAACATTCAAGGTGTAGGTATGGTATAAAATAATACTTAAAATTAAGAAATAAACTGTTGAAAATAAATAGTATTCAAGACCAATGATTTTTCCGTCATCTTGGCCTTGTGCGTGCATCAATAAGATGTATGTGGGTCAGTAGAGTGGGGTACATGAACTCACTATTGCTTTCACGTTTCGATAGCAATTTTACGCGTTAGAACCATCAATTCTGGAAAAGTTGTTATTGCTCGCGTCGTTTCTTCGTATCAAGTAATCATCGTATTTCTCTTTTTTCTCTATAGTTTGCCGCGTCCTATCGAATGATATACACCACAATAACAACAACAACAACGACAAGAAGGGGAAAAAAACACAACAGTTTCAATGTCCGGAATGCATTATATGTACGTTTCGTAGAAGTGGATGGATATATTTTCACTACCGTTCAAATAAGACGGAAAGGTCTAGAAGCAAAAACCTGTAAAGAAAGTTGTTTTTGTCGTAAAATTGGACGTTTCAATCGATTTCAACGGATGCTGAGCGGTCTCGGAATGACATGCACAATGAAATTTCTCTGATCTTGAACCTGCGTTTGAACTTTTTAAAGGCCGACATGTGCATCGGCCGCCTTTTAAACAGAACTTTCCTTTCACTTTATAAATTTTGCCTCATCTCGACGCATTCATATCGGTAAATTAAAATTATCGTTTTTTTAAAAAATGAGTGAATTTTCTAATTAATAAGTAGGTATTTATAGTACAACACGTAGGTAACTAACAAGTCACTTTGAAGAATTTCTAACTACTACAAATCTATTTGACCTATATTCTCTGTGCTTATATCTCTATTAGTGACTAGATTTTCTGCAAGATTTTTCTTATTTACTCTGACCTGCAGTGTTAACGGGCACTAAAGATGTCTCAAAGGTCCTCTCAGAGTTGGCTGAAGTTGTAGAGTTTTATACGAATCTTGAAAGTGTTAGCATATTGGATTATTATCTGGCCAAAATAATTTTCTTGAGTTCCCTTAGATCGAAAATGTATTGAGCACAGTTCATAAATCGCATCTTTCGAAAATGATAAATGTTGGATCTTTTTGAATGTATGATAGCCCTTGAATTGCGTAGTGCTGTGCACTCTCAGTTTCATCCTCTTCCTCACAGAAACGGCATCCTGTTATCTCTGCTAGCCCAAATGCTTTCTTTTATCTTCGGAACCAACAATGACCTGATAGGATTCCTGTCAGTAATTGAAGTTAGTTCCCAGAGTTGTTTTCGTCTCTCTCATTCCATGTTGATCAAACCAGTGCTTGATTTTCCTTGGATCAGCTTTTTTTTTTTTAATTTCACTCCTATTGTGCTACCCACAACTCGGGGGAAGAGAGAGGGAGTGGGGATCCGAATTCAATCCATCAATCGACTTGTCACTGGAGATGAAACTTGGGTTCATCATTATGACCCTGAATACAAACAAAAGTCGATGCAGTGGTATGTTAAGGGCTCCAGCCCTCCCAAGAAGTTTAAAGTCACCCCTTCTGCCGGAAAACTAATGGCGACTATTTTTTGGAACTGTCAAGGAATTTTGTTAATTGATTATATGAATGAGGGTAGTACGATAACGGGGGAGTATTATGGAAACCTGATGCATCGCCTTAAAGATGCTATTAAAGTGAATTGACCGCAAGGTTTCTTGTTGCTCCACGAGAATGCACCAGTGCACAAGTTCAGACTTTCAAAAGCTGCTGTAGCTGATTGTGGCTTCGAAGAAATTGAACACCCGCCTTATAGTTCAGACTTAGCACTCAGTGACTATTTTTCGTTCCAGAATCTCAAAAAAAACACTAAGGGGGACAAAATTTAGGGAGAATGATGAAGTTATAGCAGCAGTTGACGACCATTTTGCGGAATTTGAAGAATTTGGATTAAAGATGTTATTGAAAAATAAAATTTTGTTTTTGCTCTAGTGTTTTGTTTTCATGCCTTGTGGGGAAATATAAAAAACGACCCCTCGTATGACTGATCCCGCAAAAAAGTTCAGGCTCCAAAAAAAGGTGTTATCACTCTCTTTTTTGCGAGTTTGTCTACTTTCTTATTTCCATCTATTCCGGTGTGTCCCAGCACCCACATGAGGATGACTTTGTTTGTCTTGCCTAGCTCCTTCAACTTAAACAAGCATTCCCAAGCCATTTTTGAACTGATTGTATAGGAGCTCCTTAATTGTCGTTCAGGGTGATAAACTCCTGCTTCTGGTATCTTCTTTCAAAATTAAACTGGATGCATCCTTCTATAGTGTGTATTTCCACCTCCCTCCGGTTGTTCTGCAGCCGTCTGTCGTCAAAATATGACATTCCTGTTCAGTTTTGTGATGGTGTTTTGATTCTATTCACTGCTGAAGCCTAACCTCGTGATGAAGTCTGTTGCAAGGCTGAATTTTTTCAGCATCCCATCGCGGGGTGTCATCTCCAAGTAGAATTTTCGATTTCCGCCTGATGATGCCCTCTCTTATCAATAGTTTCACATAAATTTTCTTAAAATTTGGCTTGTTTAAACTATCAAAATAGTCCGCCAAAAATCTTTGATAATAATTAACAGTGTCCCAATTAGGAGTGTCCCAACTCTGGTAGGTTTGTGTTGCAAAACATACGCCAGCTTTGTGTAGCATTTATGAAGAGAACACAATTATACGTAGGACGTGATGCACCTCAGTTACATAACCTGTTACATTTCATCTTCTTATAAAAAAAAACTTAACAATATGAACAGCAAAATGTTATAAATTTCTTCTTCTAATTCGATTGTGGTTGTAGGAGAAATTAGGGCATTCTTTTTCAGTATTTCACTACACCTTTAGAGTCTCCAATCGCCACTGGAATAATAATTAATAGTGCTACAACATTTAGGGCGATATTATGTATGTAACTAACCCCTGTAACAATTGACACACAAGCTCGTTTCTTTAGCAACTCTCTCTGCTCCACATTATACTAAACAAACCTGCTAGATTTGGATCAGGTTAGCTAGCTTTTGGTCTCCTTTTACTTTATCCCAGGATCTAAATCACAATCAAGAGGTGTATTCTCTCATATATACATCAATTTATTCTGACACGATTATATTCGACTTTTATCTAAATTAGAAATACAAATTGATCTTGTTTCTATCCAATGTTTAAATTATCTAACTGTTAGTTTATATTATGTGTAAATAAGCGATTTAAATGATAACTAACTTCAACAAATTTACATTAATTATCGGCTATTGATAGACGAAAACTAATACCAGTGGCGTAGCCAGGGGGAGGGCCCGGGCCCGCTCGGAAATTGTACTGTATCCATAATTCAAATTTTATTGAAAAATATAACGATAAATCTAAATAGATCTGAGGAATATTAAGTATCTATTGCAACAGTGCACAGTGCATACTCACACAGAGTTGCCAGGTTGGGCGATTTATGGCAATTTGAGCGACTTCTGAAAATTGAAATTGCGACAACTTTTTTGTAGAAATCGCAAGTCGCAAATTGAGCGATTTCAAATTGTTCAGGTTGCGCTTAATTTGATTAATTTTATTATTTACTGTACAAAAATACTTCTCAAACGGGTCGATGGCCGCAGTGGTTAGGTGGCTGACTATCGTTGTGGGAGGATGATAGGTGCCGGGGTTCAATTCTCTGGAGGGACGGTGAAATTTTTTCAGAGAGTTTAATCCCGGATCGACTTGCCATTCGCTGTTGGGAGCAAAGTGATTAACAGCGCGGCATCATAAAAGGCGATATGGTGCCGTCACAAAGCCATTGAACACAACTTACACACACAAACTACACCGCGAGAATTGCAGTGATAGCCAGACAAGTGATACAGCTTACGGAGCCACTGCAACTAAGCACCCACCACACATAAAAAAACATATGTTATAGGAAAATTTGAGTACCTTTCATTGTAGGGGTTACACATTTTATATTACAAAGTTTGTTCGCTGACGTGTGTTTACCACACAATACCCGTAAGAATTTATAATGCATTACATGATTTCTAGTCGGGAGTTGGTCTTTCGCGCTTCAACTGTGACAACTGTTAGAATTTGGATGATTTAAAAATCCTTCCTTTTAGGCCCCTCCCAAACCAAAATTCTGGCTACGCCACTGACTAATACACTTCGTAACGGACTGTTGTCGTAAAACTTTTTTGATTTAATTAAATTGTTGAATTATTAGTCGGTTGTGGCACAAAATTTAAAATCTGAATTATGGTTTTTACTTAACAGGGTCAACCTGCAATTGCCCCGTCAATGTTAAATACAGTTATTAAATATTTATGTATGTTTTAAGATACGCCCTGGGTATATAGTTAGCGATTGATAAAATAAGAAACGATAATATAATTCGTGAGGTTTTATTACCTACATTTCGATTATCCATCAACCCAGATGTATGTACGCCTTATAATTACCGGTTGGTAAAACTCAATTTCTTTAAAAGCAATGCGTAAGCTATATGCTTACGTACCGTTACTAATTACGTTTTATTCGGATATACGAATGAGAATCAGAAAATAAGCGTTTAAGATAATAATTATAATTGACCGTATCAGGATATCTGGAGCGCATTTAAAACCTTCAAGCGATCGTTATTTTGACAATAATGACACCGCACTCGTGTGAGTGTTATAAAGAAGGTTGTACATACATAAATTGTATTATTATTTGGTAGAATTTTTTTTTCTTATAAACCTAAACGATTCATCCACTTATAAACTAATAAAAGTTCAGAATTAATTATTTTTGTCATATTTTTTAAGCCAAGTTCAGAAATGTGTAGCATAGGCTTTGTTGTTTTTTGAGACGGATAATATTCATAATTTGAAAAGCAATTAACTTTGTTTGTCGTAGGTATATACGATGTACTTAAACAAAGTCAATGACCTATTACGTTTGTAATATATTAAAACTAATTTATTTCAAACAATAATGTCGTAAACAAACTGTATGTCAGGAGTTTTAGAGATGTGTTTCTAGAATAGATAAAATTCTAGGCAATGGTAGCTATCTTGCAATTGAAGTCGGTTCTAGACCAGAAACAATTCCTTAATGTTTACTATGGGTTGCTTGTTTGTGCTTGAATTTCATGGACTTCGATTTCGTGTTTCAAAAGGCTTCAATCGTTTCTGGATGGTTAGCTTAACACTTGTTTTTAACGGCCTCCTCCGCAAAAAAGTAGTCCATTGATATTAGAATTTCGGCTGATTATTCGATGATCGAAAACGGTGCCCAAAAGTTCTGAATTCTTAACGTTGGTTGTGCGGCAATTAGCCTCGTCCTGCTGATTGAGATTGAATCAATCCCATGCCACCCCCTGGTCTCCCGAAACTCCTGTTCCACCCCCTGGTCCCTGAGACTTCCGTACCACCCTCTTGGTCCCTGACGCTCTCTTACCAACTCCCGGTCTCTCTGAAGCTTCCGTATCACCCCCAGGAGTTCCCCTTGCCAACCCCCGATCCCTCTGAAGCTGCCGTACCACCCCCCGGGGTCCGCTGAATTGAACAATTTTTTGGTAAAGATGTTCATGTTTGGCCAAGCGATCTCCAACCTAACACCTCGAACGCGACGTATTTTTGCAAAATTTTCCTCAGAGAAGTGTGAGAAATGTTCAGTTCCTGAGAACGAAATCGTGCTAAAATCCGCCCAAACAGTCACTCGTTTTGAGCACATCGACTTTTTAATGATGACGTTTGGATTTTCTGAGCCCCAAATACGACAATTTTGCTTATTGACATAGCCTCGGATGTGGAAATTAGCTTCATCTGAAAAGATTGAATGAATCCCATGCTACCCTCTGGTCTCCCGAAACTCCTGTTCCACCCCCTGGTCCCTGAGACTTCCGTACCACCCTCTTGGTCCCTGAGGCTCTCTTACCAACCCACGGTCTCTCTGAAGCTTCCGTATCACCCCCCGGAGTTCCCCTTGCCAACCCCCGATCCCTCTGAAGCTGCCGTACCACCCCCCGGGGTCCGCTGAATTGAACGAATTTTTGGTAAAGATGTTCATGTTTGGCTAAGCGATCGCCAACCCAACACCTCGAACGCGACGTATTTTTGCAAAATTTTCCTCAGAGAAGTGTGAGAAATGTTCAGTTCCTGAGAACGAAGTCGAGTTGACTTTGATGGATTTTCACGCAAACCTTGGGCAATAGCAGCAATGTTTTCGGCTGAGCTCACTGGATGGGAACATGGACGGATTGTTTTGTTCAATAACGATCCAGTTTTATGAACTCGCTTCACGAATTGATCCACAAACTTAAGTTGAAGACCTATTTTTTTACAGTTTGGCTTGAAGACTACCGAAAGGCTTTTTTAAAATATCAGAAAGTCTCCCAAAGAGTTTGTTTTCTACTCGATCATTGACGTCGTTCATAACTATAGGAAATCTATTTACAATTATTTCAGTGGAAGGCACTATAAGACTGCACCTATAACATATCAAAGATACATTTCAACGTCACCTTGGATTTAAAAAAGAGGTGTGAAAGGTTGTCTCTTAGTTAAACATATCCATGTATATATACATATATGTACAACATACATATGTGTATGTATATAGTAGCTGCTCAAAAGAATATGTTAATTGAACATTCAATATTTGATCTTTTCTTTTATTCCATCAAACTAATTAGTATATCGACACTTTCAAGCAATCTTAAATATAACACTCATATAGGTACATATGTATGTAGGTATATAACATTATATAAATCTTAACAGTTATCTTTTATAAAATTTGTGTCTATGTACTATAATACAATATAAATGAGAAGTATATTTCTTAGGTATTAATGACTTCGTCGATGTTATAATATCTGACCCGTTATATATCTATCAGAAATATTGCATATGCAGTTTATATATAAATAAATGTTTTATTAGAATATAAATTGGACGAAAGCCGAGCACACAGCGATATTTTACTTGTAGGTATAGGTCAATGTCGACTAACAGAACTTTTAAAACAGTTTTCAATTTATTTATTCAATGATCACTTTTTATGTTTTATGTTCAGGAAGGATTAATTCCCTATTTGTATTAGACGTTTTTTCTTTCGACTTTAGGCAAAGTTTGAGAATATAAATTACGGTTTTAATAATAATCTTCGTCACAACTTTGAATTAGCATTAAAATTTATCACCCAGAAGAAGGAGGTGTTATTACAATCGAAGTTTTATACTTCACAGGATCATTTCTGAAGTCAATCAACGCGCTCAAAGTGACTGAATCGTTTAAAAACTGCACAGAGGAATTAGTTATATATGTATTGCTGTTAAAAAGAAAAACGGTTCCACTCATTTATTGAATTGTAAAATGGTTCTTAATCTGTCATGTTCAAATTTAGAGTCATATTTCTAGTTCGTGCTTGAGGTTATGCCAACATTTAAGCACGCCATTTTGACGTATTTATAATGACATTTACGTCAAAATCGCGTGCTCAAGCATCGACACAACCTCAAGCACAAACTATAAATATGACCCTTAGTCCTTAATTCAAAAGCAAGACAGATGATACCTACACAATCATATTTGTATCATAAAAATTTCCTAAACTTAAAGACTGGTTCACAATATGTTATATACCTACACATTTTATTGCTAATATTGACATTATTTTATGAGTATGGAAACGGTTTATTTTTCAGATGTGTATACCTTCATTATTGAGATTAGTTGCTTCATTTTTTGATATTAATTGTCAAAATGATTTGACAAATTGATTGCACATGATATGACAAATCGCTGTCTGGTCTTGTAATGACATTTATGTCAAAATAAGGTGCTTATGCATCGACACAATCGTAATAAATCAGGGACGAAAGCTAAGAGCTGAGATTGATACTTACGATTGTGCCGATGCATAAGCACGTAATTTTGACGTAAATGTCATTACAAATGTGTCAAAATTGTATGCTCAAGCATCGCCACAATCTTAAGTATGAAATATAAATCTAGGAATTAATCTGTATTTTTATATTTAACCCTCTATCTATGGTAATCAAAAGTTTATTACACAACATTGTATATTTCTACTTTGCGGGGGGGGGGGTTGGTAGACATTATTGATAAATGACAGAAAATTTGATCCAAGACTTTTTCTATGTATATAGTAATTTTTCTTAGGTAGGTACTTTTTTTTAAGTAAAAGTACGTCAGTAATTCGACGAGCTGCTGATGCAATTTCCTTTTATTATTTTTGTAATTTTTAAAAATCTCGTCACATCCCACTGGTCGCACAGCCTTAATGCAATCTGACAATTCAAATGACATTATTAAAAATGTAGATACATATTAGCAACCATAGCAATAGATTGAAGTAATAACCAGATATTGTTAACGGGTTTTAGCTCCAAGAGGAAAACTCTTGGACAATATTTGGCTTCAATTTGGAGTTATCACAGTATATGCTCAGAGCTGTCAAAATTACACCCAAAATGTAATTAAATTACAATTACAAATTACCGCATAATGTAATTGAAAAATCAATTACCAAGCACAACCAAATTTTGGAAGTACTTGAATTCCAAGTTACAATTTCAAAGTAATTGGCATTTGTGCAAATACTGTAATTAAATTATTTGCAAAGTAATTGAATTAGTAACTTGTAATTGAATTACTGACATGTAATTGAATTATTATGTGATCGCTACAATAATGTTTCGAATATTTCAAATACTTTCTACAAATTTTTTGCCTGTATTTATATCAAACGCATTTCCACTTTTAGATGGAGAGAGCAGCAAATAAATCAGCATAATTTTGATATAAATTTTATTATACATGTGCAAATACATTGTATATAAATTCTTAAAGTATTGTTGTATAACTTTTACATGTAACTCTGCGCATTGGCCTTCATGCAATAGCAAAAGTTCTTCAAAATGTTTATCAGAAAGTGGATGCCGCCTAAGCGCATTGATTACTTCTTCAAAGGAGAACAAACGTTCTACAGGAGCTGACGAAGGAAGACATGTATTGTATTTTAAAAACAATTGTTTTAAAACTGGATAGCTATTGAGAATTCAAATACTGTAACGTCTCTAGTTCAACTTTTGTTTTGAACGTATTTGTAACTTTATGTTTAGAATTATCATCTAGCTCAAAAAAATCATCTAATGCCTGCGTAAGATTTGCTTTACTTATATAACCTTGCTCAGATTGTGTTTCCTTACCGGCCTCAAATATTAGCCTAGTTATATTATTATTCAGATTTTGTATTTCAAATCCTTCAAAACTATTGACCCATCTCAGTTTGAATTTTGGTATGGTAAAAGAAGCCAATATTGCATCCTTGCATTCGATCGTATAAATCACTTCATAGATACTGTTTGATGAAATTAAAAAAAAAATACTATACTATAGGCCTCCTACACAGTCGACTTATGTTTACTCGCGATGAAGACAACGCTTTCTAATTTTACCGGGTGCCGGGCTTTGTGGCTGATAAGTAATTGCAAAACCAATTACTTTTACCAATTACTCACATAAAGTGCTTGAATTATCAATTACATTTGGGTGTTTACAAAAGTAATTCAATTACATGTGATTGAATTACTTCTTGTAATTAAATTACATTTTGAAGTCTTATAATTGAATTACTTGACAGCTCTGAGTATGCTTCACAAATTGTAGTCTTACCTTGCGAGTAATTTCAACTGAAGGGGGTTGGTTGCACTAAAATCCCTGCTTTGCTACAATTTTTTTGATCAAAAGTATGATCACTATCTTGAATTATTTTATAGCAAGGAGTTAGGTTAAGTTAGGCAAAGGATATCACCACGAGTTACCGCAAAACTTCTACCAGAAAATTAAAAAGCAATTAATGTCTCTAACAGCTAAATTTTAACATTTCATAAGTGAGATTTATCTTTCAATTCCTGAAATATTGCCACTTGTAGGTTAATAAAACAACAATTAATTGAATACCAATTTATTCCAGAACATATACCTAATATTATTAGTATTTTGACATATATTAAATGTCAATTTCTTCCACTGAAGAAGTCTTATTAACGAAAACATAATATTATATGTTGTGGACTAAATTGGTATTTAATTAATTATTGTTTTATTGACCTACAAATGGAAATACTTCAAAGGAATTGAAAATAGACATATTAATAAGTGAGATTGAGACTTTATGATTCTTAAGGGGGTTGGGGATTATTTCAGCGAGTAAATTATTTATTGTAGATTACACATTTGTCGATGACTTCTTCTCTTAACATACTGCATATAAGAATTGCAGTTTGAGTAATTTTAGTCGACATGGAAATTAGGCTGATAAGTTTGTTACTGTGGTGGAATAGGTGATTTTTCCATGATTTCTTGTGGTAATTCTTTAAATCTTACTTAACGATAATGAAAATATTATGATCTATTAACGATTTCGAACAGTAAGCTACATGTGCCTGATTAGACGTCTTAAGACGTTTGTAGACCTAAATGAAATGATCATGTTGATTCCTTAATTTAGTCTTTCATTTTTGCAGTATTTATAATATCTAGATTAATCTACTTTAGCCTCAGCTGTCTTGTTTCCAGGTTTTACTGCAGTTTGTTTTAAAATTATTCGTTAAAATTATCATTACTCTCTTAAATATATTCTTTGAGTGAGTTATTACGACTATTCTGAGCTGATACTTTATTGATCTTATTTTTATCGTCGCTTCTGGCGTCATTCTTCTGAAATTCGTTTACCGTACTTTCATTTATCAATCTCATTGTTATCGTAGTCGCATTTTTGTCATATTTGTACTTCTGCTTTCACTTTCAAAAACCACAGAAAAGGAAAACAGTAATTTGTAAGTGGCAGGCAAAATCCCCAACAAACAAAAATAAAACAAACAAAAAAAATATTTTTAATTTATGATAGAAACATCTATACAGATAGACAATTAAAAGAAACCTAATTATTCTGTTCTGGAATAAATTGATTCTTATTTTATTGATTTACAAATCAACAAAGATATCAGGGAATAAAAGATAAGTACATACATAAAGATCAATATGCTTGTTAGGTGGTCCTTAGTTGTAAAAACACCTCCTGTATTTGAAGTTTAAAGAAGCTGGGGGAAAGGAAACCCAATACAGTAAAACACAGTTTATGAAATCGATTATTCTCCTAACCTACATACAGTTAAATATGCTTCTTTGAAGAAACATTAGTCGTCACATATCCACAAACGAATATTTATTTATTTTACTAAAATATATTTGCTAAAGCGATCATCTTACGTACCGCACAAAGGTAGAAAGTTAATATTTGCTCTCCGCTGCATAACGGTACTCTTCTCACACAAAGTCGATATTCTTATATTGACAGTATAATGTGTAGATTAAGGATGAAAAAGAAAAATTTGGCGACTGACAGGCAATTTAGATTTAATTGGGATATTAACATAATATTATCCGAATTTATTAGATAAACATTTGATACATCATACCACCACAATAGAAAAAAAAACAATGCTTAAACATGAAGTAAAGTAACATAGTTTATATTGGTGTAGGTTCCATTCTCTATAAATAAGTTATTTCGGTGATGTAAGCTATCAGAAATAATTACCAGCAACTAGAATGCAACGCGTAGTACCTATAGCCATTGTTCGCATTTTTCAGCTAAAAACCTCCACTGTAATTAACACAGTCTTGAATAACGGACTTTCTTTATATAGTAAATACGACTGTAGTAGTACTTGGAATTGAGTAAATATGTTTGTGCCATTTAGTTGGTGATTCAAATAGATTAGGTATCTAAAATTGTCTCTAAAGGTCTAGATTTACAAATATGTAGATATTGTTAGAATAGATAGATAAAAAAGTTCAAGAAATATTTATTTAAATTTATTTAATTTATTGCAACAATCTAAAAATATACAGGGCAGTGCATTGGATGTAGTGATAGAAAACGTCACTATGAAGTTATCTATTCAATTATTTAAATCCTCAATACTTTCAACATCGTCAAAAGTCTGGCAGATCACAAACTGCAACTAATAAAGCGAAGGCTTTAGATGTGTTAATGTCCAATAAAATCCTAAAATGTCTACCTATGAACGGTCAAGAAATCGTGGTATTAGGAAGTCTGTTCAAAACATTGTACACCTTTTTAAAATTTAAAACCATTGGTGAACCTTGCGGTTGCGTTATTCACAATTGTAATGATTGGGGTTGATTATTTTGAAGCGAAACGAATTTTATATGACGACCTATTCCTTTACTTGTTGTTACATTACATTTTAGTTACAGAGTTTTTTTTACGCGCCAAATTCAAACTTCAAGTTACAACGAACTTAAGACGGAACATCCCGCCCGCCTTGAAAAGCTAAGCTTTCAACAAATATATAAACAAATATAAGTTATATAACAAAATATATGAAAATGTTATGGATTAGTCTATAGGTAATATGCACACTTTAGTAACGCTGCGCTTATACACACCACCTGCTGTTTTAACACTGACCACACGCACGATGTTGTCACTACCCGGGTGAACCTGAGCAATCCTTCCTAGTTTCCATTGCAAAACTGGCAAATTATCCTCCTTCAACAAGACCAAAGAACCTATTTGGGGACTAGGAGTTGACTCCGTCTTCCACTTCCTTCTCTGCTGCAGGGATGCTAGATATTCAGAAGACCATCTTCTCCAGAAATGGCGAACTATACATTGCAATCTCTCATACAATTTTAAACGATTTTGAGGTATAGTTACATCGAGGTTGCGTTCTGGTAGCGCCATTATACTGTCACCTATTAAGAAATGAGCAGGAGTAAGGGTAGAGAAATCGTTAGGATCAGAGGAAAGCTGGGTCAATGGTCTGGAATTCAAAATGCCTTCGATTTGACATAATATAGTAGATAATTGTTCATATGTCAAGTGCGCGTTACCAACTACCTTCAGCAAATGAGTCTTTATGCATTTGATATTTGACTCCCACAATCCTCCAAAATGAGGAGCTCTAGGAGGCATAAAATTCCAAGTTATCTCGTTTTTTAAGAGAAAATCTCTTATTTCATGTTCCTTGATTTTCATTTTTAGCCAGGAATAAACCTTTCTCAGTTCACGCTGCGCTCCTACAAAATTGGTTCCATTGTCGCTGTATATGTTGCGACATAAACCTCTTCGGGCTACAAACCGCTTTAGTGCATTCAAAAATGTTTCGGTGCTCAAATCTCCGACCAATTCAATATGTACAGCCTTAGTTACAAAGCATACGAATAAACAGACGTAGGACTTCATTAATTTTTGTGTTCTTGTAACACTTGCTTTCGTATGCAAAGGACCTGCAAAATCGATCCCGACTGAGCTGAACGGGCGCGTTGGAATCAATCTTTCCTTAGGCAAATCTCCCATCTTAGGAAATACAGAACTTGGTCGAGTCCTAAAACATTTTACACATTTACGAATAACTCCTTTAACAGTGTTTTTGCCGCTTATAGGCCAGAATTTATTGCGTACTGCTGCCAAGACGAGTTGTGGACCGGCATGTAAATATCTTATGTGTTCATATTCTATTATTAATGTAGTCAATTTGTGGTTAGACGGTAGTAGAATTGGATGTTTCCGTTCATAGGGTTCTATTGAGTTTTTTATCCTCCCTCCAACTCTCAACAAACCTTCCGAGTCTATAAAGGGATTTAGAGATAACAATTGACTAGATTTCGGAATTGGGTTAGACTTTGCTAAGCAATTCATTTCGACTGGAAAGGACGAAGATTGACACATTCGTACTAGAGCCTCTTGCGCCTCTTTCAATTCATTACATGTTAAATATCCAATTATCCTTAACTCTCTTCTGCGCCTAGCGTTACAGACGAATCTTAACATAAAGGCTGTGACTCTTTGTAATTTCGTCAGATTGCTAAAATTTTCAAAGGGAAATGAATCATCGCAGGAAATTAATACTGATTGAACTAGCTTTCTTCTTTCAGGTATATCATTTGAAATAATAAGTGGATTGAAACTCGATGCAGGCCAATGTTCTGCGTCTTTCAATAGAAACTCCGGTCCGTGCCACCAGAGTTCAGATTCTAGCAATTGTCGTGGAGTCGTACCTCTGGACACAACGTCAGCGGGGTTTAATTTTGAACTAATATACTTCCATTCTTCCTTCATGGTTCTTTCTTGGATTTCCGTTACTCTATTGGCTACGAAAGTTTTCCATGTAATCGGTTCAGCGGCAAGCCAGTTTAGCACTACTGTACTATCACACCAAAAATGACGTCTTATACATTTAATTTTGATACTCTCTTCAACTTTAGACATGAATTTTGCCAGCAGTAAAGCTCCACATAGCTCTAGTCGTGGAAGGGATATTACCTTTAACGGTGAAACTCGTGATCTTGCCGATAGTAATTTGGAAAAATGATTTCCTTCAGCGTCAGTAGTCCGTATGTATATGCATGCGCCGTAAGCTCTTTCGGATGCATCTGAAAATCCATGGAGTTCAATATAGTTTGAATTCTGAGTGGTCACCTGTCTCGGTACTAGTATATTATTTATCTCAATTAGCTGATCCCGAAACAATCTCCAACTTGTGTCTAAATTCATTGGCAAAGATTCATCCCACTCGATTCGCGCTTGCCAGATTTGTTGTAAAAGTAATTTGACCTTAACCACAATCGGACTGATTAATCCCAGAGGATCGAATATTTTCGACATTGTAGATAGCACAGTACGTTTGGTTGCCACTTGCTGCATGTCTACATTTACTGAGTAATGCAATGAATCAGTTTTAGGGTCCCAATATAAACCAAGAGTTTTCATATTTCCATCATCGGATATTACGTAATTTTGCGTATTGTCAATTCCGTCCATCTTCAGTAATTCTATCCTATTTGAGCGAAATTTTCTTAGTGGAAAACCAGCCCCGTGAAGTATGTCTTCTATTTGATCTTTCATCTTCAATGCTTCTTCGACCGTAGCTGCACCAGATATTAAATCGTCCATATAGAAGTCTTCTTTGATAATCTTGGAAGCTTGAGGATAAATCGTCTCATTGTCAATAGCTGCTTGGTGTAACGCTCTCACAGCTAAAAAGGAAGCTGGTGCGGTTCCATATGTGACCGTATTTAGCCGATAATGTTTAAGCGTACCGCAGGGTTCGTTGCGCCAGAGAATTCTCTGATAATTTCTGTCTTCTTTGGTCATGCTTACTTGACGATACATTTTCTCCACATCTGCCGTGAGTACCACATTATGCATACGAAAACTTAAGATAATACTAGTCAAATCTCTTTGAATAAGTGGTCCTACTTTCAAGACATCGTTTAAGGATAGACCAGAAGTTGTTTTAGCGGATGCGTCAAAGACGACGCGTAGTTTAGTCGTAGTACTGTCTAGTTTCACTACTCCATGATGAGGTAGGTAATATTTTCCTATTATGGTGTCGTTTGTAAGGTTGATCTCTGTCATATGTCCAAGACGTTCGTATTCACTAAGGAAGTTTCGGTAATCGTCCTTTAATTTTAGATCCTTTTGTAATCTTTTTTCTAATCGCTCAAATCGGGTTATTGCAGTCTGTTCAGAATCGCCTAATTCATTCGAATTCTCACGAAATGGTAGACTTACTTCAAACCGTCCGTTTTCATCACGTTTATAAGTATTCAAAAAATGTTGCTCGCAATCGGTTTCTTCGGACGTAAATTTTGGACTGTCATTTACTTCTTCCAGACTCCAGAACCTTTCAATTTGCTTGTGTAGATTTTCATTTGAGATACTTAAATTGCACAAAATTTCTTGCGAGTTGGAGTCATTTGAGTAAGGACCGGAGATGACCCAACCTAGTCGAGTTTTTTGCCAAATTGGTCTATTAGGTCCTAGTTTGATTTGTCCTATACATAAGATTTCAAAAAATACGCTAGCTCCCAAAAGCACTTGGACTGGTTCGGCCTTGTGAAAATCGCTATCGGCTAGACAAATACCGTTTGGAACGTGTACTTTGGATAATTCGATGCTGGTCGTAGGTATTAAGCTCGTTATTTTATCCACTACTAAAAATCTCTCAGCGTTTTGATATTGTTTGTCAATCGAAAAAATATTTGCTTCTATGGCCTTAGATATATTGCCCTTGCAATTATTTATTCCGGCAATTGGAATACTGACTCGTTGATGTTTGAGTTTTAATTTTTTTGATAATTCGTGAGTAATAAAATTTGACATTGATCCGCTGTCAAGAAGTGCTCTACATTCAACTAATGTACCAGTTGCATCTCGTAAATATATTTTCGCAGTGGCTAATAATATTTGTTGCGAAATTGGTTGCGCCGTTTGATGACATGTTACGATTTGTGACGAAACAGTCTTGCTTATATCCGTCTGCTCATTAGTTTCAAGCTGATTTGTGTCAATTGGTTTAACCTTTGTTTCATCTTCATGTAGCGCTGAATTATGTTTAGCACCACAGTGTCTGCAACTTCCAGATTTACAATTTATTTTTTGATGACCAGGACGTAAGCAATTTCTGCATAGTTTATGCTTTTTTACCTCGAGTAAGCGATTTGCAATGGACATTTTCAAAAACTTTTCGCATTTGTAATTAAAATGGGTACCAGAACAAAACGCACAACGTATTTTTTCTGTTGAAACACACGCCAAAGCCTTATCATTTGAATACTGTCTATTTCTTTGAGATTTTCCTTTATTTTCTATTGTTTCAAGCAATTGGCATCTTTTACTCATGAAATCAGTTAAATCATCTAGTTTCGGACATTCAATTTTACTTACAGTCTCTTCATACTCTCTCTTTGTGGTGGGATCAAGCTTAGACGTTAGTAAATGAATTAAGAGCGTGTCCCAATTTTCTGTAGGTTGCCCTAATGCCGTTAAAGCCCTCAAATGTTTATTGAAATTATCTAATAATTTTCGTAAATATACATACGATTCCTCTTTTACTGAATATAAATCAAATATTGCCTTCACATGGGTATGAATGATTAATTTTTTGTTTTCGTAACGTTCTTTCAGCATTTCGAATGCTATACTATAATTTGCGCTAGATACCTCAATGGAATGAATGATTTGGGCTGCTTCGTCTTTTACACATGATCTCAGATAATAAAATTTCTCGATTTCATTGAGACGAGGATTATCGTTAATCAAAGACTTAAATGTGTCATAAAAGGTTACCCATTGATCGTATCGTCCATGAAATTCTGGTAAATTAAGTTGTGGTAATTTTACATGACTCTGTATATTTATTTGTCTGCTATGTTCGTGTATACTTTCATAATCATGACTGGTTTTTTCATTGTTCGATGTAGTAAATTTGATTTTGTTTTTCGCGTCTGTTATAAGCTTATAATACGAGTTTTCGAAATTTTCGCGTTCAGCTTCTTGCACGTGGCCCTCTATTAACTCAATTTGCTCTTGTATGTCATTAAAATTATTTAAAACGTTTGGTTCAATTGATTGTAATCTTGTATCTATTTCTGAGGTGTCAGAGTCTTCGCTTATATTACTTAAAAACGTTTTAAATCGAGTAAGTTGCCCTTTTACTAGACCGCGCTTTAGTTTCAACGTATTTAATTCAGTGTTAATAGATTGAGTAAATTCCTCAGTTTCCGGCATTTTTGGATTTATTAGGAATTTTCAATGGATACAATAAACTAAGTAAATAATACAGAGGAGTTAAAGGAAGGTGACTTACGTTTTTAATTCGTTATCTGCTTGGACGCTTCTCTTGAAATTTACAGTTGTTTTTGAGGTTAGCTTGAGTTAGCTTGTTTGCTTACGGGTAATTATTGAATTCTTCTCGTGTAGTCAGAATCCGGCTCGAAGGACCAAAATGGTGAACCTTGCGGTTGCGTTATTCACAATTGTAATGATTGGGGTTGATTATTTTGAAGCGAAACGAATTTTATATGACGACCTATTCCTTTACTTGTTGTTACATTACATTTTAGTTACAGAGTTTTTTTTACGCGCCAAATTCAAACTTCAAGTTACAACGAACTTAAGACGGAACAACCATCATGACTGAACTGACATGAAACGTACTCGAGAGAATTCATGAACTAAACATTTTTTTTAGACTCTGTTTTATTCAACAACGAGGCTGTATATTCTGCCTGAACAATACTCTTAATAGGCATATAAGTATTGACTTTGGTCAGCTACTAATCCCCGTTGGATGAAGGAGACTCATAACCAACAAGAGCATTCGACTTGATTCTGGCTCCTGCTACGACTGGATTGAGCATCCTTAAGCCTTCCAAATTCCTAATTGAGCGGTTCGATCTTACCATTGAATGAGAGGATTTATTTGTCTGCATAGGTACAGACTAGGTCGTGGTTGTACCCTATTATAGTTCTTCTAGTGTGCACCACGTACTCACTAGTGGCGGAGGCCTGTCAGAATCCAATTCCTCAAGGTGTTGAACCCTTTCTAAGGTGGATCTGACCATCGTGCTCGCATTTCGGATTTGTAAATTAGAGACAAACCATGGATGCCCTGGATCGTGTAAGGAAACCGTAGGTTAGAATCGGTTTTTTGCAGCAGAAGGGCTGATACAAGACAGATCTCGCACGTAAGAACTTGACGGCAGTATCGGAAAAGTGCTTCCGAACAGTGAGATGCGACCACAGAGGTGTTAATCAGGGGTGGATTTCTGTTTCTAGACAACTTCACAGCCACCCATTTTAAGGCCTTAATAAGCAGACGACGACAAACAAGAGTATCGTTCCTGAATGAGGTGAACAAAGCGGTGTCGTTAGCGAACAAGAGAAACAGTTCTGGGTAGCCAACCTTAATAAGACTAGATGCCGAAACGGGGTCAATGTATTTGATGCAAAAACTCCTTCCAGACAGGCAAAAGACTTGATTATCGCGACCAGATCGAGATTGATACCAAACTTGGACATTTTCACCTTTGCATGCCATTTTGCCAGAGATAAACAATAATTCTATCCGTAGCTTGTACTATTGCCAAGAAATAAATGGCCAACACTTTGAGCACTTGTTGTAGTGTTGTATTTTAGACATTTTTCTCGGAGAATTAGATTCCGATCGATCTACTAATCGCTGTTATAGAAGAAAAGTGTTTAACAGCGCGGCATTATAAAGGCGATATAATGCCGTCACAACACCATTTTAATACAACTGTACACACACAAAAACAGAAATATTTATATAAAGCTGTTACATATCCTTAGAAGGATATTTAGATGTATGTAGAATACATTTAAATTATTATATTATTGATATAATATAAAAACTTAGATATTTGTTTGTTAATATTTTTTTGCAATTAAAAAAAAATTAGACACATGTAGAAAATCGTTTAATAAGAAACCCCCATCTTGTTTTAGCTGCCAGTTTCTAATTTGTTTGTTGATACCTTAGATCGTTCTTGAGAGAATCAAGAAATGCGTTTTCAAAGATTAACTTCGAACACAATTTTACCCCCTTAAACCAAAACCCACACTTTAAAACAAATAAAGGAGGCTAGATACCATCGAGTCCTCATACCTGATCATACTCCGCAGAATCATTTCTGCAGTACTTAGGTCTTTACACATAATCCATGCCTGTTTTGAGTGACACCACTACACTCAATTCTATTCTCTCTAAAACATTTGAACCAATCCAGTTCATAGATAGACTTGAATTTGAAGCTCTGAAACTACATCATTCCTGATCCAGCCTCGTAGGCAATTCATGTAACTTCATATGAACTTTTTTTTTATTAAATTCTAGTTTTGGATCAATAAAAAGTATAGATTGCACAACCTTATTTAATTAATCATAATAGCTACCGCATTTTCAACTTTTCCCCAATTGAAATTTGGACATTTGTTTAGAATTTTGAGTTATGTAAACATAAACAAAGGAATACCCAAAAAAATGTATCAAGACTTTGCAAATAAACAGCTAATCATTTGAAAATGTAGTTTAAAAAAATAATAAGATTTGGTACTCACAAAGAATAAGAAAACACTTAACATCTTTGAAGAGAAGTCACTTCATAATATTCTAGCTCGAAAAGAAAATCGGAATATTCCCTTTAACAACCGTTAAAGTTGTTATTAAGTGGCACAGAAAATGGTAAAAGTTAAATCACTGCCAATTGTGCGCATCATTCGTTTTTACAGAAGTTGTTAATTTTTGGATTGTGTCGGCGACGATCTTTACTCGTACTAGTGGCGAATTGTGTCGGTGCACGATACTACGGCGAGACCCAGTGAACGAATCGCGACTGAATGGTCTTCCATGGCCGCCTACCCTCTGAAGCACGAGAAATGAGGTTTCTACTGTCAGCTCTCTTAACCGTAAGAAAAAGTGCGCTTATGTAGGCTATTCACAAAGATGGGTATAACAACTCGACCGCTTCGATAAAGTATTCGACGAGCGTATATGCAGAAACTGTATATATACGTGAAAGAAGTCAATTTTTCTTTAAATATAGGAACATCGATCTTTTTAAAATAAAAACATTTTTTTTATTTAAAAATATCAATTTTATATATATGCACAGCTTCTTGACTTGTCAAAACATCAATCAAACTCCCATATCGGACCCCCCTTAATAGTTTTCCCAAGAATTAGAAGATACCAACTGTTTGAAATTTGATTATCACTCAAAACAATCTGGGTTTCTGGTTTAACCACCCCAAACTTCACAGCGGCTACAACCACTGCAAGTAGCGTTGATGTTTTGATTGAGTGCTTATTATGAACAGGCTGTGGAGAACTTTCTCTCAAACAATCTAGGAAAAGTAAGTACCAATTCAAAATACAGGAAGATTATTTGGGCAGGCTTATGATAGAGCCCTTACATCTGAAAATGCTTCAATTCTTACGTCTTTTTAGAGGAGCTCTTCAAACCAGCAACGAATAGAAAGCAACCAAAGGAAGCTGATGAGGCCATATTACTTGTGTCAGACTCCAATGTAAAAGATGTTCGACCAAATACCAAAACGTAAAACTGTCTTGTTTTAACATCAAACGTGAGGAATTAGACACGAAACACATTAATTCAGAAGACATTATATCGATTACAAAAGTTCGCCCGAAAAGCATTAGATACATTTCTTCCTTATTTGGAAGAACGTATACAAACAATGTAAAAGCACATATTAACAAAAGAAAGAATGAAGAGAAGAATTGATAATTCTATGCCAAAAAACAATGCCAAGAAAATTGTTAAAAAGAAATAGAGTCATTACCTCAGCCTATCAATTGACAGCAATAAAATAAATTTGTCCTTAGGGAGACACTTTTTATTGGTCCAAGTTTTAAATTTTTTTTTAATATGGCAACATTTAGAGAGTCCAAAGAGATACATCCGATACACTAACCATCGCTTACAAGTTTTTGCAAGAAAAGACCATAAGACAGCACCACCATACCATCAGTGTTCGAAGAAATTAAAAATGAATCTGTTGCGTCCTAAAGGTAAAAAAAAATAAGACCGTACCGTACGGATGCATGTTTGGCAAATCGATAACTGTTATGCAGCAGATACGATATGTATTAAAGTTATATTATTACACACATGGCTGAGTAACAGTTCTATCGATAATTGTTCATAAACATTCATTCTAGTGGTACTGGGACTCGAAGCCTACTACATGTTTCGTTTTGTACTATCCTATAAGATACAATGAACAGATTTACTGATTATTGAACGATTTCCTTCTCTTGCATATTCAATTTTCTACCTTTTCAATTAAAATTAATATCTAACGATGATAAATTGATGGTTGTTACGTTCAAACAGATGATTTCGATTTCAATCATTAGTCGAGTTGACAAAGAGGAGCAAGTGCCAGTGCAGTGCAGAGAGCAACGTAGAGGGGTGAAGCGCGTGACATGGAAACTAGAGCATCCGTATCAAAGCACACTTGTTCAGGATTCAGCTCGCCTTGATACGGCCTCTCGGCCCCTCCACGTGTTCTCCGCACTCCACTGAAACTTTCCCCTCTTTGCCGTCTCTACTCATTAATTTATAAGCCTAAAAAACGTTTCAGATGAGAAACTTGCTAGAAAAATTTGATTATGTTAAAAACAAGATCATTTTTCTTTGTGGTGTCGCATGCAAATAAACTGGAATTATTTCCCAACAAGAAGGAAACAGTGCTTTCTATACAATGTTTCTTTGCTACTCTACCAACATAGTCGCTGTGGCAAAACAACCCTCTATATAAAGAATCCTTTAAAAATAGATCCCTCAAAATTGCGTACTGTCATTAATTTTTGTTTGTTATAAAAATTGTCCTCTTTTTATTGAAACCAAGTGTACGTATTCTTCATGACATTGATGAATAGTAAGCAATTTTCAAAAATATAATTATTAAATTAAGATATTTTTTCCGTAAGTAGATAAAAAAGGTAATTTATGTTAATTTTTTTTTTTTTACTGACGTACATACATACTCATAATTATAAGATTCCCACACAATACTTAACTCATCTTTATTAACACAATTAATGTTGTACGTTACTGCTTTATTAACGCATCGAAGCATATCCGTTTGGGATGGAGACCAATAATTAAATAGAAAAAGTACGCGTCCGTACATCATTTAATAAACAATCATCAAATTTAATTTGTGAATGAACTCATTTCATTTTCATTGATTTTCTCCAACGTAAACTACGCACAATGCTTTCCAAAAATTTCATCGAAGAGGTTGCGCTAGAATATACCGTTACCTAGTTAGCCGGCATTATTAATATGCAAGCAAAGTGTGATTTTGTCTTTTTCTAATTAATTAGACAAACGTATAGTGTCTCTTTTCTTCCGTAGTAGGTGTGAAATGGCGAAAAATGCGTGGGAAACACCTACCACTCTATTAGGCAAGAACTTTCACCAGTTCCACTTATTATATTTTGATTTTCCTAACCAAAAGAGATACCTGTAAGATATCAAGATATTGATTCATGTGCGAAAAAAGTTATCTCGTAATGCTTCGAATTTAGCAAATTAAAATGATCAAATTGTCGCACGTTTAGGAACAAAAAAAAATACGACAAATATGAACTCTAACTAATTTTTTATGAGAAGAATTTGAAGAAGTACTTACTCGAGCTTTTCTACTATTTGAGTTTTAAAAGCCGAAGTTCCTAAAGAACTATCCTAAAGTATTTTTATTTTTCTTATTTTATTAGAGAAAGATTGATTTTAATTAATTAAATACTTCAACCTATTGTGCCCTCATGCCGTTTTAGTCCTCTCAACCAGGTTACACGACCCAGACAAAGAAGTCCGCAACACACACTCCCACAGTTTCTGCACAGGGGAGTGTTTTCTTGGTCTATGAAATGCATGTGTTTATTCCGTGCATATAGTGACCGGTAACGATCCCTGTGAGTAACATCCTGTTTCTGATCATAAAAACTACCTTGCGAAATCTTTTATCATTTGGATTGATCCCAAGAGTTTTACAATGTCTCACGCCAACAAGTACATTCCAAAATAGGAGCAATAATGCCTATATAGTGGCGTGTTCAGATCTGCCATAAGAACTCCAACATGTCGGTTCTGGACCTATGAATGGTCGTTCACTGGCACCTCATGCTAACTTGTCAACTATTTCATTGGCTCTAATTCCGTAGTGGTTTGGCACCCATCTCAGCGTAGTTTTGTGATGTTCTGCCAGTTATTCGAGCTTTCTATAGCAGTCAAATACCATCTAGGAATCAAATATCCGATCCGTTTATCTGTGGGCAGTTGCAAATGCCCTCTGTGAAGACCTGGATGGCAATTATTTCGGTCTGGAAGATGAACGGAGACCCTTCCAAGCTGATGACTTTGCCATTGGGTTCTTTCATCTCGATACAGAATAAACTGCAGTTTCTGCGGGGCGGAAGATGAAAATTCGAAACACTTATTAGCTTTTATTAAAGCTCTTAGACCACTATACAAAAAGGAAATCAAAGTATATGGTTGACAGCTATAGGCCTATTAGTTTGTTGTCGTCACTCTCAAAAACTTTTGAATATATATAGTTAATAAGAGAGAGTCCTTTTTCTCACAACACAATCTATTACAAAATAATCAGCACGGTTTTATTAAAGGTAAAGGAGTTAATACGGCGTTGTGTGAATTCATCAATTTTATAGACTATTAATAGATTTTAGTAAGGCTTTTGATCATGCATTACTGTTGCAAAAATTAGAGAGGTATGGTCTTAGGGGGACTGCTTTGGATTGGTTCTGCTCTTGTCTGAGGGACAGATATCAATGGGTTATACTATTCTAGGCCGTCATAAGTCGCAGTTGAGCTGTACAGATCGATGTAGGAGTCCCTCAGGGATCTATACTTGACCCAACACTTTTTACAATCTTTATTAACGTTTAGTTTTGCCTCGATTTCGGGTTGTACTATTGTTGACTACTGATGACACGAATATTTTAATTACTGGCTCCTCCTTAACAGATGTACAACAAAAGGCTGATAATGCATTACATAGAATTACTTTTGCTGGATAGAGGAGAACAACCTCTGTGTATCAATAGAGAGAAATTATGTTATGTTGTCTTTAATGTTGGGATAACTTTGCGTGTGGACACCACCAAGTTATTGGGCTTATGGATTGACAGTGATTTGAGATGGAGTACTCTTAAGTAGGTATTTATCTGTCATTAGTATGATTAGATACCTATTTTCTGAAATATATTATATTATTAGACTGAATGGGAAGTCTTCAGGACAGGCAAACCCCAGCAGCTTACAGATCATGCAAGAGGGCACAGTAGATCAACAGGTCGCAGTGTAATATCATCCTATTTCTTTTCCTTATCCCAGACCCGTCCGACCGGTTGGCAACCCAGCCTTCAGGCACCCGTAATCAAATCTAAATCTAATGTCCGATAAATCGAATTTCTATTTTTTGACCATTTTGTGCTGCCAAATTCGCTGTCCTGTTTCGAAGTAGGATAAATTATTTTGAGAGAAAATAATTACAAAGTGTACAGTAAACATTTTTTTTATTGAAATTTACACTTATTCAATATTACACATATTTCCATAAAATAAAGTATACCCATATGTATACAAAACGAAAAAAAATTAACTATTTGTACGAATTGTATCTACATACATTGAATTAAAACGTACGGAGCATAGTGGAAAAAACACATTATGCTAGAGCTGATTATGATCTACAAGTAACATCTCTAATCATGTATATGCATTTTTTCCCATAGATCTAAATAGAATGGTTTAGATCTGTATAAAAGTGGATGTAACATTACACAGTTGAGCCAACTGAGGTGGAAATATATGTTCTTGCTACTATGATTCCTGGAATAATTTTTTTACAATCGAACATCAACAATAAAACGGTTGTTATAACATTGGCTATATATTACATACACGTTTATTTATAGTTTTAAAAAGAATTAATCTAAAATAAAATGTACACTGTTCTGATTCTCTGTAAAACATGCAGTGTTTTGTTACATTGTCGAAGTGTTAATAATAAAAATAATTCTGTTAAATATTTGAAAATACATACACTTAAGACTCAAATATGGTACTGAATACAGTTACTCTACTTGAGTATATTGGCAATTCTTTAGACTTAAACTCTAAAGGTGAAAAAATCATGTGAAACTTCCATAGAATGATAGAAGTGAACATATATATATAAAAAAAAATTTTGATTAGTTGAGCATACAAATTAAAAAACAAAAAAGTGCTAATAATGGAAAATCTTGATATTTCTTTACGGTGACCTAGATATATCCCACTTTTTTTTTTTTTGTATATACATCTCATTATCTTAACACACTCTCGTTCCAATTTTAGTCGTTTCTGGTCTTTTTCAGTAACATTTGTCCTTCATCGGTTGGTCTTTTAACAGCTTTATTTATAGAATCTTGAAGCCACCTGACTTGCGTTGCTGGCCCGTACCCTTTCTCATTTCTCGCTGCTATTCTAAATATAATTGCACTTTTTGTAGACGTATCTACGTAAGCGGAAGCTAAAGACGAATGCGGAACAACACATGAATTATTTGCACCCGAATAAACTCTAACGAATGCCATTGACGAAGGTGTTACATTCTCTTTAGCATTGTTCCGTACAGCTAAATATACAGAATATTCAGTTATTTCCCCTTTAGGCGGTTCCCATGATATATGCGCTCCGTCGACAGATTTAGCTATTTTTATAGCAGACGGTGCACTGGGAAAACCAGGAACGCAAGTTTTAAACGCTGATATTTCGCTCCAATCACTCTTACCGACAGAATTAATAGCAGCAACGCGAAATTTATAAGCTGTACCAGGTTCTAAATTGATTTTAGGTAAATTTGCAATATCGGGTAGTTGGTCCTCGGTAAAGTCATGTTCAGATTCATCTAAATAAAAATAATTTTGTACATTAAAACTAGTTCCCTTAACAAAACCCACGGTATGCCAAATTTCTTTAGGATCTTTTTGTTCGATAGGTTCAGTTTTTATTTCCGTATCTTTTGCATGGCTAATTGCGGCGGATGCTAAAGCAGATAGAGCATTTTCAATTTCATCTTTATTATTATTAGCTTGTTGTTGAGTATGCTGTATCGGCACAGAATGATTAACCGGAATATTTTTATTTATATCGTTATTTTCCGTAATTGGTATTTTATCAGCAACGTTATTTTCATTAATATTAATCTTTTCAGTATTTTGATTTTGACTAATCGTAGGCTCTAATAAAGGCTCTTTCACATCCGTTTCCATTTCCATACTCTCGCTATTATCTTTTTCATCCGCCGTTTCGTTGGGTTCCTTTTTTTCTTCATTAGTATCTTGAATTGTATTGTCATCTAAAGCTGGAGCATCAGTTTCCGTAGGGGGTGGTACATTTGCTTCGGGTTCTTGAGGTTTCTCAGCTTCACACTCACTTTCTGGAATCATAGGTGCATCGTCGGTATCCATCAAAGTCTTTAATATATCCTCATTGGATTTCGAAGTTGTCGATAATAATACAAGAGCATCTTTAGTCTCCTGATCTAATTCCATGGCTTCCTCCGGTTTGTTTTCATCTTTTTGTTGAGCTTCTTCAAGGGCATCTACTTTAATATCTTCGGTTTCCATATTTTTAATTTATTAATTAAACGGGATAATTAACCAAAATCTAAAACATTTATATAAAGTAATACCTAAATATAATTAGAACGAAAATAACAGTATTTATTGCAGTAAACAGTTTGTCATTTTCTGTATAACATAACCTAAAATACTTTAAGTATTTGTTTACCTATTTAGTTTTTTTATAATGAAAATAATACCATAATAATTCAGTAGAATTCCAAATATTTTCGTAAAATTAAAAATCAGACTTAATACACTCTTTATATTCACAAAAATAAGCAATTTATAAATTTAATTCAATATGAAAGAAAAATTGTTTGGAAATGCAGTGCTGACGCTTACAATTAAAACTAGGATTTTCCAAACATCCCTAAAAAAATAGTTAATTTCGTTAATTATTATAAAATTTTAATTACTTTATTATTTTATCTCGACTCAAATTAATTCGAAGTTTCTTCCACTTTTCTAAATAGGTACAAAGTTAATATATATTTCGTTAACTTAAATTCTAGGGGTAACTAAAGCTTGTTGATAGCTATTGGCAATATAAATATGGTTATGTTAGCTTGTTTGTGTTGTATACGTTAAACAATTTCATTAAAAATCAAATACTGTTGAATCATTTCAATTCTCCAAATGGTGCGCGGGTAAGTTTATGCCAAAACTATTATATTTAAACTTAAATATCCACCTTTTTAAGGGACAGGACTAGATCTCCCGAGAGAAAACGTCGCAGATCTCGTAGTAAAGAACGAACCAAACGGCGACGTAGTAAATCCAGAGACAGGAGAAGTAGATCTCGTGACCGGCGAAGTAGATCTAAAGATAAAAGGAGTAGATCCAGAGATCGACGTAGTCGTTCGAAGGAAAAACGTAGTCGTTCTAGAGAGAAAAGAGTTCGATCTACGGAAAGGGATCGCAAAGAAAGGGAAAGAAGGTCTTATAGCCGCGAGAGAGATAGACGACGGTATAGTATTCTTGTATCATAATTATTTATTTCGTAAAACCAATATTCGATTGTTTTTCGTAAAGTGACGAGAGTAAAGAGAAGCGAATATCAGGGAAATCACGTAGACGTGATAAATCACGATCTAGATCTCCTAGGGATTCTAAGACTAAGAACGATGAAACTTCTGATTTACCATTCGATCCGACAAATTTGGACAAGGTATGTTCTATATTAATACTGCTTAACAGCGATAGCTTGATTGATTCGTTCCGTACATAATTTATTGCAGGAGGAAGAACAAAAGAAGTTGGAATTGGAAATGCAGAAGCGTCGTGAAAGGATCGAAAGATGGAGAGCCGAACGCAAGAAGAAAGAGCAAGAAGCGATGAAGAAAGATATTCAGAAAACGAATGCTACACCCTCCGCTAAAAAATGGTCTTTAGAAGATGATTCGAAGACGAAGATAAAGTTGAAAAAATCGACAAGGAAGAGAATGGTAATAAAGACGAAGAAAAACCCCCTGAAGAGAAACCTGAGATCCAACATAAGAACGAGGAAATTGACCCGCTAGATGAGTACATGAGAGGTAACGTTCACATTTATTTATCATTAATAGACCATCGGAGCTTTTATACGATTCTTCTAGGTGTACAAGAAGAAGTGCGACAAATAAATAAATTTGACATGAAGAAGACGCCCAAATCAGATACTCCTTCGTCGCGAATAGGATCGCTGGTTATCGTAACTGGCGTAGCTAAAGCGAAAGTGAGCAAAAACAAAGGAGAACTTATAGAACAAAATCAGGATGGTTTAGAGTATTCATCAGAAGAAGAACAAGAAGATTTGAAGGATACAGCAGCGAATATTGCAAATAAGCAAAAGAAGGAATTAGCGAAGATTGATCATAATGAAATTAGATATCATACGTTTAGTAAAAATTTTTACGTGGAAGTTCCTGAAATTGCTAGGATGACCCACGAAGAAGTAGAAGCATACAAAGAAGAATTGGAAGGTATTCGTGTGAAAGGTAAAATATTAGATTCCTATTAATTAAGTAAAAATGGTGATACGATTTATGTACGTAGGTAAAGGTTGTCCGAAACCAATTAAAACATGGGCGCAATGCGGTGTCTCCACTAAAGAACTAAATATATTGAAAAAACTTGGATTAGAAACCAACTCCAATACAGGCTCAAGCTATACCAGCTATAATGTCCGGGAGAGATCTAATAGGTATTGCAAAAACCGGTAGTGGAAAAACTTTAGCATTCTTACTTCCTATGTTTCGACATATTCTCGACCAGCCGCCCTTGGAAGAAACGGACGGTCCTATCACTATTATAATGACGCCTACTAGAGAACTCTGCATGCAAATCGGAAAAGACATCAAGAAGTTCACGAAGAGCTTGAACCTTCACGCCGTTTGCGTGTACGGTGGTACTGGGATATCTGAACAAATTGCCGAATTAAAAAGGGGCGCAGAAGTTATCGTATGTACCCCAGGTAGGATGATAGATATGTTGGCTGCAAATAGTGGGAAAGTTACCAATTTGAGGAGGGTCACCTATATCGTCTTGGATGAGGCGGACCGAATGTTCGACATGGGGTTTGAACCGCAGGTAAGATGATAAAAAAAGGTATGTGAAAACAACCTAAATAATCTTTCTTGACTTCATTATCAAAGCTTTACGTGTTATCTTTTTTTTGTTTTAGGTAATGAGAATTATCGATAATGTCCGTCCAGATAGACAGACAGTAATGTTCAGCGCTACATTTCCTCGTCAAATGGAAGCTTTAGCAAGAAGAATGCTACAGAGACCCATAGAAGTACAAGTTGGTGGACGGTCAATAGTTTGCAAAGATGTAGAACAACACGTAGTTATACTTGACGAAGACCAGAAGTTTTTGAAACTTTTAGAGTTATTAGGTCTTTATCAAGAGCACGGCAGTATCATAGTATTTGTAGATAAACAAGAAAATGCGGATATATTATTAAAAGAGCTAATGAAAGCCGCTTATAATTGCTTAAGTTTGCACGGGGGAATCGATCAATTTGATCGGGATTCTACAATTGTGGACTTTAAAAACGGAAAAGTGAAGTTACTAATCGCTACTTCAGTAGCTGCCAGGGGTTTGGACGTGAAGCATTTGATTTTAGTGATAAATTACGATTGCCCGAATCATTACGAAGATTACGTTCATCGATGTGGAAGAACTGGTAGGGCCGGTAATAAAGGGTTTGCGTACACTTTTATTACGCCAGAGCAAGCTAAATATGCCGGTGATATTGTTAAAGCGTTTGAATTAGCATCAGTTCCAGTTCCTGATGGTCTAAGAAGCCTATGGGAAGCATATAAAACCAAGCAGGAAGCAGAAGGTACTCAATTTAAAAAAAATGTAAATGTTTATTATTTAATAATGGCATTATTTTTTGCGTAGGTAAGAAGGTACATACTGGCGGTGGATTCAGTGGTAAAGGTTTTAAATTCGATGAAAGCGAAGCAGCAGCTGTTAACGAAAGGAAGAAATTCCAGAAAGCGGCTCTAGGATTACAAGATTCTGACGATGAAGATTTAGAACACGATATCGATCAACAGATCGAAAGTATGTTCGCGACTAAGCGCACCGTGAAGGAAATCAAAGCGCCGCTTGGAATAATAAATCCGGCTAGTATTAACGCGCAGAATACCGCGATTGACAAACTTGAACTGGCGAAGAGGTTAGCGTCCAAGATTAATTTGACGAAGAGTATGAGCGGAGATACTAAATTTGCCACACAGCAAGCTGCTGAATCTATTTTGAAAGGAAGCGGAAGTCAGCCGCTTATTACTGCGAAAACTGTTGCGGAACAATTGGCCGCCAAACTTAATACTAGGCTGAATTACCAACCGAAGGATGATGAAGATAGAAATGATGATGATTCCGAACAGACGTTTAGAAAATATGAAGAGGAATTGGAAATTAATGACTTCCCCCAACAAGCAAGGTGGAGAGTTACGTCAAAGGTGAGTAGAGAAATACAAAATATGACAAAATTGACAACAAAATTCAATCTTAAGATCATCAGAATATAATGATCTGTGTCTGCCCCTCCTCCCTCTCCTTAAAGAAGATTAAAAAAAATGAAATCAGTAATACTATCACAAACTTCAAAAATTCTTCCAAAGGTGGTACGAAAAACTTAACAAAGATATTAGACAGGCTAACAAATTCATTAAAGACAACCCTAACTTAATTATTCTGAAACCTGATAAAAGCAATAAAACTCTAGTAATGAATACGTCCGACTATGATGGCAAAATGATCCCACCACCAAATTATTGCTGGTGATTGCAAATAATTACTGATTCAATTGAATTAACCAAAAAAATCAAAGTAAACCGATCATTCTGAAAATGCAGGGTGGGCAAATAAGCGAGGTAAGCGGCTGTATTTCAGAAACTAATGATCGTAGAGAGTTGCGGTTGAAAATTTTATAGGTAAAGTGGGCAAGGGAAAATGCTGGAAATTATTTTCAAGTTTCTAAGATGGCCGCCAGTGGGCGTTTCCACCATCTTGAATTACATAAAGTTACGTTTCTCGCGATTTTCTCCAATGAATATAACAAAAAAGTATTTGCGTTTTAATTTTAACTTAAAGTCAAACATTTTTTGTAAAAACAATTTTCCCCTATCTTTCGAAATAAAGTGGTGGGGGGTATTTGAATGTTGTTTTAAATAAAAGCCTGTAACTTCGAAATGGCTTAATGGATTTGGATAAATTTGGTATCATTGAAAAGAGCATTTCTTGGGCTTTTAAGTTTCTCGTAATCATGACAGTTGTGACCTACACGGCCGCCGATAGAGGGCGTTATTCGATATTATAACCAAAATATTGGATTTTCTCAAAAAATTTAAATACGATGATATGATTTTTTTTAGACTAGAAAATAGACAAATGACCAACCAATAAGCTTGCATAAGCCGCATCTTAATATCTTTTTCCTAACTCAAATTATTAAAAAAAATACTAAACCAGGAAAATTCATATATCCCCATTTAAAAATGCATCGTTTGCTTTCGATAAGAAGGCAAGTAGTAGGCCATGGAAATAAAAGACAAACTGCTCTCTAAAATATTCACAAGAAATGTCAGTTTATTTAGTGCTGTGATTTTAAGTTTTCGTATTTGTAAGCGATTTTCCTTTTAAATAAAGTTGTGGTCCTGAAAAGGACCGATTTTGAAAAAAGATTAATGTCTTCTGTGTTCAAATTGCCTTCCGTCATATTCCACACATTTTTCCAGTCTTTCTTGAGTCGACAGAACCGCAGCCTCGATTTCTGCCGCTGATAGTTGACGAATTGTGTTTCGAATTCTGTTTTCCATATCCATTCGTGTTGTTGGTGAAGTTTGAAAAACAATGTCTTTTAAGCGTCCCCACAAGTAAAAATCAAGACATGTCAAGTCGGGAGATCTTGCCGGCCAAAGAAATAGGCTTCCCCTTCCTATCCAGTGTTCTCGAAAGGTGCCGTTAATATGGTTTCGGACATTAATTGAATAATGTGCCTAGTTGCGAGTGGCACATTTTCCAACAAAATTGACAAATCGTTGATCAAAAACTCTAAGAAGCGGTTACCAGTTAAAGCTTGATCAAAAAAATAAAGTCCAATAATTCTGTCCCCAATGATACCGCACCACACATTTAGACTCCAGCGTCCTTGGTGCTGCACTTCTCTTAACCATTGCGGATTTTGAGCGGACCAATAATGCATGTTATGACGGTTTACTCTACCATCACTACTAAAGGTAGCCTCGTCGGTCCAGAGACTTTCCGTTAAGAAATTGCTGTTTTCCTCAAGCATGCTTAGCATCCATTGACAATAATTTAATCTATTATCGAAATCTTGTTCATTTAGCGCCTGGTGCAAAACTATGTGGTAAGGATGTAATCTAAAAGTAAAAAACAACATATGCGTAAAAATAATATAATCAGAATAACACTGAATTGTGTATTTGAGAGTATGTGCTAAGATACATACTTGGAATTATTTACCTATAATCTTTCAAAATATTTCTAACAGTTGTTCGTGCTATTCCCAAGTCTAGAGATAATGTTCTAGTTGCTACATGTTTATCAAATTCTATGTAAGCCAATGATAATGTTTTCTTCGGTCCTTCCATTGCGACGCCTGCGACGTTTAGGACGACGAAAACTTCCAGTATCGCGTAATCGCTGTACCAAGCGTGGAAACATTCTTCTCCCATAATGATGGCGATCTGGATACCGTGTCGCGTACTGTCTTGCAGCTATAGCTGCATTTTGAAAACACTCGAAATAAATCGCAATCATGTCAACGGCTTCATATTTGTGAGAGGCATTTTGATTAAAAAGTACTCAAATTATACGCAATCAACAATATTGGGCTGCGTGTGACAAAAGTTTGACGTTAATTGGCAATATTTTTGTTTTGGTTGTCGTGTCCATGGCCTACTATTTGCCTTCTTATCGAAAACATGCGATGCATTTTTAAATGGGGATATATGAATTTTCCTGGTTTAGTATTTTTTTAAATAATTTGTGTTAGGAAAAAGATATTAAGATGCGGCTTGCGCAGGCTTATTGGTTGATCATTTGTCTATTTTCTTGTATAAAAAAATTCATATCATCGCATTTAAATTTTTTGAGAAAATCCAATATTTTGGTTATAATATCGAATAACGCCCTCCATCGGCGGCCGTGTAGGTTACAACTGTCATGATTACGAGAAACCTAAAAGCCCAAGAAATGCTCTTTTCAATGATACCAAATTTATCCAAATCCATTAAGCCATTTCGAAGTTACAGGCTTTTATTTAGAACAACATTCAAATACCCCCCACCACTTTATTTCGAAAGATAGGGAAAAATTGTTTTTACAAAAAATGTTTGACTTTAAGTTAGCATTAAAACGCAAATACTTTTTTGTTATATTCATTGGAGAAAATCACGAGAAACGTAACTTTATGTAATTCAAGATGGTGGAAACGCCCATTGGCGGCCATCCAGCATTTTCCCATTTTTGCCCACTTTACCTATGAAATTTTTACCGTAACTCTCTACGATCATTAGTATCTGAGATACAGCCGCTTACCTCGCTTATTTGCCCACCTGTACATAACGCCATAATTTTTCATTCTGAACAATTTTTCTTAGTAACACTTTGGCGTACTGTGAACGGAAAAGGTAGTTTACCTAGAACTAAAATAATGTTTGCTCAACTGTAAAGGTTTACTAGACTTTAAACAATCAAAAGTAAACCAAAAATAAGTTTCAAACCAAGCAATGCAGGATCCTAAAACATTAAATTCCAATTCGAAAATTTTTGGTCAATCATACCTATTGTAAACTCAATCCGCGGACATGCAGCATATAAAAAAATGGACGGTAAGGAAGGTGTGGCAGGTTTGTTTTTTTTTTCTTTTTATCTATAAAAAGCAGTACTACACTAAACTGCAATTAATTAGAGTCATATTTATCAGATAGTGTTGACACACTTCACTTTGTTTTTTCCATGTTTTATCAGTTCTATTATATCATATTTAGTGTCGAGAGCTTTCCCCATTTGTTTATTTTTTTCACCACTAGCAGCCATTATCTTTTAAACGCGTTACAATATAACAGTACGATTAAATAAACACCTGCTCGCTTTGAAAGGCAAAATTAATCTGAATCGTACTGCCTATGTCGGTATTATCAAATAAGAAATGATGCTTCAGCAGAAAAGTGCTAATAAATGCACGCAAACTGTCGGCCGCTAGTTCCTTGATTTTTATGCTCAAACGTTCGTTGTAAGCGATGGAGTTTTGTCAGTGCCGTCCAAAAAGATTCGTTATAATCGAGTTGGTTGGACATATGGGCCTTTCAAGTAGTTGTCAGACAAAAACTTTTCTTGTGATTATCCATTCATCATTATTGCTTTTTAATCGCTTATGTTTAGGTTTACAGTAATAATAATAATAATCTACAGTACAATAATCTTTTATTCAAACGATTGTTTTCTTTAAGAATATAGAAACATGTGGAGGGTGGTGGTCCATTAAAAAAAATATAACAATTGTTTTTTGGTTTTCATTGTTTGCATTTGCAGGGTGAATTCCAACATTATACCATGAGTACCACTTATTAGAGGCATTTTTTCAGAATAATTTCATCAAACAATTAAAATGGCTATAATAATATGAAGACAAAAACTGCTACTAATATTTACAGAATTTTAAAGTAGAGGTAGAGTTATGTTGATTTATTGAATCAATTAGAGGTTGAATTGGAGTTGCTCAATTTGGAAATATTCTGAAATTCATTGAAGCAAATGTATTAAGTTACAAATTAACTCCTTTTGTTTTCTTTATTGATAAAACAGGTAGCTATCCTCGTACGAAGGTATCTATGCATTTGGTTCATATTTATTAAATTGCATCTTATCTCGTTATGAATTCAAAGTCAATCGTCTATAAATACTTTTTAATACGATATGATTCGGTAAAAATGTAAATATATTTTGGAAGGTTATTAAAAAAATGCATAAAAGATTATTAATATCATACCATTACATAAGTTAAAGAACATCTGAGGCTGCCTTGCCAATGCACGATAAGATTATACATTTTTTACACACGTACGCACTGTGTTTCTATGCAAATGCACATACTGGTCTTCATTTGTAGATACCTGTGTGAAGCGCACTTTAAACTTGTTTGCCAATATACCAGATGATAACGAAACATTTTAATAGTTATATTAGTTCTTTAATGTCCTTATCAAACTATTAATTAATATTATTTAATAGAAATTTATGATTGATATGGTCCATATCAGTTTCACACGGGTTGTTCAATATGTTATTTCCATAAACCGGACTTCAGTATCATTTTTCGTTGTTCTGAAGACTTCTCCTATTTTGTATTATTTGTAATTTTTTACTGATTAGTCTTATGTCAAACTGGGCTCGAATATCAGAATGTTGCTGCCTGTAAAGCTTTTGTGGGAGTTAATTAGTAAAACTTTAAAGAAACTTCCTTTTAGTTTCATCCCTAAAATTGCATGTAGTACCTCAACTAAAAACAGGAATAAAAAGAACTTTATCTCTCTTCTTGATAAAGTGAAAAGATACTGGATGTTCTTCGACACAAAATCGGACTCTCTTAGACCCTCTTGGCATATATTAATAAGCAAGACTCCCTCAACTGGGATGTTGAGGGAGTCTTGCACAGTTGCCATCCGTTTTTTTTCCAGAAAATTGTGTCTTGGCCTTTTTTGGTGATGGAGAGCCCTTATGAACCCACTGCATGGTCTCTTGTTTAGTAGGAGGGTCCCAATGATGTACGGTGATAATTCGAGATAAAAATGTTTTGTCCCCCTCCAACTCGGCCAAATTTTCTTGAGAAACTTCTTTTCTGTACAGTTTTTGTTCAGGTATAAGCAATCTGGTGCAGACACCTTCTTCATACCCAAATCGTCATGCAAAATTTTGAGGACACTTGCTTCGGATATACAGACTTCATTAGGAATGACCCAGATTTTTACACGCCGGCCTTTCAGTACTAAATTTTCGAATTTTCGCACAGTGTTTTCAGTTCGAGCTTCAACAGGTCATCCGGACTTTGGGTCGTCATTGATTGACCCTCGGCCCTATCGAAAGAGTTTAGACTAATTGCTTTTGGACGATGTTCAATCTTAGTTTCACTAATTTTATCGAGAAGTACACCGTCCCAAATCTCTGTAAACAGCACAAAATAAACACAACTTAGCTCACGTATTTCTAACAGTGCTAGCCATTTTTCAATAATTTGTTTGATATTGTCACTCTTTTGTTTCATAGCTAGATAGATAACTTAAAAATACGCCCTCGTATAATGTATACTTGTGCAATAATAATTGTGAATAATTTTCTTTTCTATTACAGGAAGCGTTGGCTCAAATTTCCGAATATTCGGAAGCCGGCATTACTGTTCGTGGCACTTACGTGCCTCCAGGAAAATCACCTCCAGAAGGTGAAAGAAAACTTTATTTGGCGATTGAAAGTACTAGTGATATTGCCGTATCGAAAGCAAAATCCGAAATTACTAGGTTAATTAAAGAAGAATTGTTGAAACTTCAAACAGCTGGACATCATACATTTAATAAAGCACGTTATAAGGTTTTATAGTGATGATATATTTTGATACTTGTTTTAACGTTTTAATTACATTATAAAAAATTGGTATATGTTTTTTTTTTTTGTGTTCAGTACGCACAGATATGTAAGAAGTAATAAGAAAATGTAAACTATTACATTAATGTATCTGTATTGATAAATAAATATTTAAATTTATTTTCTCTTTTTCTCTTTATGTCGTTGTTTAGCGAGAGATAAATACAAAGGAAGAATTTAAAAGGCGTGTATTGTTATTGTTTCCCTTGTGGCGGGTTATTTCCATTTCATATCTATTTCTTTCTTAAATCTATAACAACAGAAATAACTTCATAATTTTCCACCTTTAATAATGTTGCATGTTATATCTTTCCATAACTATTAATAATTCAAATCTATAGTAAATATTCCATATGGTTATATGGAATATTCGTTTACAAACATTTAAAGAAAGTGATAACATATGTTTGATAATTGTATTTGTCGCAAAGACTAACAAGTAAAAAAATGTAATTTTTTTTACACACATTAAAATCTCATGATAAAATGGTTTTTCCAAACATGTCATAATCGTTTATAAGAATTAATAAAAAGTATAATATTTTGATAAACATATTTTTATATGTCAAATATTACAAGATTTACTAAACGAATTATTTTTAAAAGAGCCGATAATGTTTTATAAATAAATTAAATTGTTAAGTAAATTATAATGTAAAACTAATTGAGATGGGCGATTTATAAAAATATACAGTCATTACTTGGAAGTATAGATCCAATATTTATATATTTGTCCTCTACCTGTGTGGGAAAATACATATCTGTTTCCTTTCAGTCAATTTTCGACTGAACACCTATACAGAGCATTTCAATGAAAACGATCCATCTTAAATAAGACGAAAACGTCAAGAAGTTTGAAAAAACGTCGAGGCATGTCAATTTTTGTTTAAGGTGGGAAACCCTCACCAATAAGGCAAAAATGTCTTCTTCCCCCTAGTGGATCATTGTCAATGGAATGCTCTGTATAATAAATTTAATAACAACAGTTATGTACCTAACGTAATATGTATGTATATGAAAATGTAATGTTACATAGATGTATCATTGTTGAATTTGACGGTTACTGGAATGTAATAGAAGGGAAACTGGTGGTTATTCTAGTAAATATCATCTATATACGACCGTGATAAGTATAACAAGGATAATACACTGAGGTCTTCGTTTGCTCTAAGGCTGGACTGACGTGTCCCTAAGCCCCTTTGTCTCTGCGAAATGGCTCGATCTAGCCATGGGAATTGCTTTCAATTTTGCTCTGTCTTCAGTTGGGCCCTTTCATGGCGGATCTAATTGTCAACATCCAAGATTCGCCTAGTGGCGACAAGAGGCGGGGGTCTGTCTGGGTCCACCTCCCCCAAGTGCTGGACCAATGGGTTCTCCGACCGAGCAACCCTTTCAAGGGTTTTCCTGGCCAGCGCCATCGCATGTTGTGACAAAGTTGGTAGTTCGAGGTCTCTGTGAATTTGAATGTTGGACAGGAACCAGGGTGCATTGAGGATGGTACGTAGCACCCTGTTCTGTACCACATCGAGCCTCTTCACTTGAGATTTGCAGGCGCTGGACCAGGTGAGGGCGCCGTAAGTCAGTATCGGTCGGAGAAACACCATATAAATCATTAATTTGAGCATAAGGCTCAGGGCGCTCTTCAAGCAGATAAGGGGAGCCAGAGCCCATCTCGCCCTCAAAAATCGAGATATGACCATCGAAAAGTGGTCGCGTCCCTCTATGGTGATATGCGAGGGAGGTGGATTACGTTTTCTAGAAAAACGAACCGCCGCACACTTATCGGGGTTTATGCGCATCCGCCACTTCCGGGCCCACTCTGTCAGCTGGTCGACAGATCGCTGGAGACGTCTTATCACCAGCGCGTCATTCCTAGATGTTGAAAATATGGCAGTGTCATCAGCAAACACTGCCAGCCTAGTGCTTGGAGGATTAGGGATGTCGCTGGTGAAAAGAATAAAGAGCTCAGGGCCGAGAAGTGAGCCCTGAGGAACGCCCGCCCGGATGGGTCTACTGGTGGAGAATACGCCGGATCGCTTAATGCGAAATGTCCTGTCGGAGAGGTAGGACCGTACTAGAGAAATCAGGTTCGAAGAGATGCCAAGTCCGCCCATTTTGAAGGATAATACACCCAACTGCTCATTCACAGTGACACAGCACAAAATTTAGTTACTTTTGCTTATAGTACCATCTTAAAATGGCCGCGAAATTTAAAGCTTGTTTAGTGAGCAACTTTCAATGTCAAAATGTTAATTTTGAGTTAAGGAGTTATGTTAATTAGAAGTTTCCACAGTATTTAACTATTTACACATTTCAATCTTTTAAGTTAAGGACAAGCCATAACCTTATTTTACTCTAAAACATTTTGTACAACTTCCGGTAGAACCAAAGCAGCCATCAATATTCTTAATGTAAATGGAATATCCTGTATATTATTGCATTTTTTGCTGGATTGAAAGCGAGGTTGATTGCACCAAAATCCCTGCCTTGAGATAATTTATTGTTAGAAAGTTTAAAACGTTGGTTTACTATCGAGTCGACTAACTATTTACTACCAACTATGCACTTAGTGTTACTATCTAAAAATTTGTTCTTCCAAACTTCTTCTGTAGCTATCTTGAACGGTTTTTGAGTTATGCGACTTATTTGAAAATGCCGGCTTTCCTGAGTAACATTAGCCATGTTCAGTCAGCTTTTTGGTAGACCTAGTTTCGAAATTGGTAGCGAAGAATCTTCCAACACCGTTAATGAAAGGAATGAACAGCTACCTCCAAGAAAGAACCTTTTTCGTTAAAGTGTAACAAGCCTTCTCATGGGTCTTGCAGACCCAGTCTTCTACAATATACCAGCAAACAACAAGTCATCATCAGGACGTAAAATTTCGTATTTTGAAGACCACAAGACGTCCTTCAAACACGTCCTCAAGAAAAATGTATGACGTACTTATGTCACATCCTCACGACGTCACTGTAAGACGTCTGTGACGACGTGTGTATTACGTTTACATATCTTCTAGTTCTGCAGATATAAATCCAATTTAGGTCGATAAAACAACAAATACTATAAATCAATTTTGATGTATTTTAAAATAAAATACATTTATAGTCGATTTATTGTCCTAAAGTGATTTTATATCTGACGAAACAAAAGATATAAGTAGACATACTATACACGTCTTCCAATGAATGTAATTATATTTCTAATGTAATTTATATTTCTTTTTCTTATAAGAGGAAACACTTGTTATTTAGATGTCAAACAAATATTATTTTAAATGCTGAATCTCTTAAAAAATATATAACTAAGATGTAATCAGGTTGAAGTAAATGTAGTGAAGAACAAATTCATACACATGTTTGTTACTACTTTATTAAAGGTTTGCTTGTTATCAAAACAATACATTTAATAATAATATGACTTAATAAGAGTTAACGTGATGAATGACCACAAATATATAGATATAAAGTAATAAATTCAAATTTAATATACTTACATGCAGCACACAGCTGTTCAATGGCGTTCTAGCGTGATAAGAAACTTACACCATGACACCAACTGAAACAATAAGCTAACACCTAGCACTGGTGGTTCACAGCAATACTAGGAAATGCGGTGAAGTACCGGATACCCTAGCAAAGAGAAGCAGTGTTGAACGGCGGTTCCCAGACAGCACAAGACATCTTATGGATGTCTTAGGTAGGTCTGTATTATGTCTAAACGCCTAAAGACATAAAAAGACGTCTTATGGACGTAGTTTTAAAGACGTCTCTTGGATGTTCATTTATGGCATGCATAAGACGTTTCTCAAAAGTCTAAAAACCGTAAAATGTAAAATAGTGTATTTGAGATTGTGTTCATGTTTCAAAAGAATATGATGCGACCATTGATAATTTTCAATTTATTTTTTTATTAATACAATTTAGGTGATTTAATCTTTCCCGTATATTCAACCAATCAGCGTTTACTTTAATATATCACATACATCAGCGCCAACTCACGTCGTCTTCGAAACTATGCGATAATTTTAATGGCGATCGACTCCGTTTGACTATTTGATTTGACAGCGTTTTAGTTTAATTCTGGTTTCATTTAGTCATTTTCACAGTTTGTCTACATATATGTCCAAAACAGATATCCATAAGACGTTGTAAAACGATGTCTTATAGACGTTGACATTTGTAACATCGGATGTCTATACGACATCTTATGGACGTCCTTCAGGCGTAAACAGACATCCATAAGACGTCCCGAATATCGGACTCAGACATCTTATGGACGTCTATAAGATGTCTTTGTGCTGTCTGGGTTAATTGATATATATTTGTGTTTTAGACACTTCCGTAATATTTTTATTCAATTCCATCTATTTATAGCAAAAAAAAACAGAGAGTATTTAAAAATATTTTTTCTATATTTTCTGACAAAAAATAATAATTGGCTCAATTTCTGTGCATGGCAAGTTTGGAGCCAGAATCGATGTTTCAAACATTGTGTTTTCATCACCGAACCTTACAATTACCTTGTTAGTAATATGAAAAAAGTTGTATTTCATATAATTCAAGATTGTTAATATGAACAATTTTATTTTATATCACATATGGATTTATTAGTGACAAAAATCTTGATTTATTCGACAATTTAGTAAAATGATCAGCACAGTACGTCTTCAAGACATCATATTTTGACGTTTACTTATTTCGCCAAAAATGAACAATATACGACGTCCTGAAAATCTAATATTTTCACGATGACGTAGTTGGTCGAATAGGACTAATAAACGACGTCCTCAAGACGTACCCGACGTTTTTCTGTTTGCTGGGCCGGTGAGCTACCCACACATCCCAGTACCAATATTCAAGTCTACGCATACGATATCCTGCTAAGCAGAAATTTTTACCACCACATCACCCAAACATGCGAAATCGGAGCTGATGGTGCCCATCAAAAGATCACGAAATATCGACACTAAATCCATAGTCGGGGCATAAGGAGTGCCGATCGCCAAAAACACCTACTTAAAGTACCTTTGGGCGGTTGTAGACACAAAGTGTACGTTTACAATTAACTCCAGAAAAGGCATCGGCAGCAATAGGGAAACTTTAAAATAATTTCATAAAATGTTGTCCATTCCCTTTTGTGAATTGTTTTTATGATCATAAAATTAATTTGAAGTTGCCACAGCCTCTGATTATCAATTTCATGACATACAGAGTGTCTCAGCGAGACCGTTCATTAAAAGTTTATGGCATTCTGGTCAAAATACAAATTTGAACATGTATAATTATATATAGTCGATCATATTCCCTTCAATGAAAATATTATTAGATTTCTATTCCGGCTATACCGGAAGTCGCCATCTACTTTATTATATTTAATGGAACACCCTGCATATTTTTGCATGCATTCCTCTTTCTTAGTTTCTTAGTTATTCGATTTTTTCTGAAAAAAATTGCTATAGCAGACATTTATTCAAAAAATCAGAGAACACTCGATTTTTCGGATATCAATTTAAAATTCATAATATACTTAAATGTTGGAGTATATTTTAGCGTCGAGAATGGCTGTCTACATTGCGTGCTTACTTTACTATGACACGTTAACTCTTTGAAACTTTGAAGAATCATAACTTCATTTTTTATTACTTAGTCATCCTCGGCGTCTAATTTTACATCTTTTATGTCCCACATGTCCTATAGTCCTATATCTAAAATTGATAGTTTAGGAGATAATTAGATTTTTTGGAAAATTGCACACATAACTCATCGATACTTATCCAGTATGCCATGGAAAATAAACGTTCTCAAAGAATTATTGTCAAAGTCTAACGTCAGAATCACTCTTCGTCGTTTGATGCTGGTCAATTAATAATTATCCGTTAAATGCCTTTACACTATTGCCATAAAGAATTAAAATGGATATCAATAACAGAAACAATGTTTACACACATCAAGAAATTCTTAATTTACTTTTTAAGAAATGGGTGTAAAAAGCTAGAAATAAATTATAATAATAGTTCAAAATGGTGGCCGTTCGAAGAGTGTCTGTCGAATGCTGCTGGCACATATGGTCCTCAAAGGAAAAAGTCCACAGGTGTCATATCCAGAGATCTTAATGTTAGATGTTAATATTGTTTTTGTTATCTATTTTAATTCCTTATTGCAATAATGTAATGGCATATTTAACGCATAATTATTAATTCACAAGCATCAAACGACAAAGGTGACTTTGACGTTAGACTTTGACAATATCTTTGACAACGTTTATTTTCCATAGCACACTGGATAAGTTCGATGAATTATGTGTGTATTTTTCAAAAAATCTAATTATCTCCTAAACTATTAATTTTAGCTAGAGTACATGTGGGATATGAAAGATGTAGAATTGAACGCCGAAAACGAATAAGTAATAAAATATGGGAGATGCCATTTGAAAAAATGAAGTTATGCTTCTTCAAAGTTTCGAAGAGTTAACGTGTCATAGTAAAGTAACCACGCAATGTAGACAACCATTCTCGGCGCTAAAATATACTCCAACATATTGTTTAAGTATATTATGAATTTTAAATTGATATCCGAAAAATCGATTTTTTGTGTTCTATAGCCATAAAAAATCGAATAATTTTTTGCAAAAATAAAGAAATAAAGCTTATCTGCTATACAGGAGCAAATTTTTTCAGAAAAAAAATCGAACATAATCGACTATATATAAAAATTCAAATTTATATTTTGGCCAGAACACCATGAACTTGTAATGAACGGTCTCGCTGAGACACCCTATTATATACTAAAGACTAGAGGGTTCAGTTGTTGAGTCAACGCAATCTTATAATATTCTTTATCGATGTTAAGTTGTAGGTTTTGAAGAGTGTATCTAGAATCGTCATCTTTCATTTCGTGATTCACAATCATGATTAGTTAATAATCAATAGACAGCAAGTATTTTTGAAAAAGAGTTCACATCTGTCAATCTAATCAATCATGATTTCGAATCACGAAGTAAAAGGAAATTACAGTTTTTCAAATTTAGAAATCGTTAGATTTGCAATAATTTTAACACATTCTTTCAGAAGAACAAATTTCCCCCGTTTTAGGGTGGTACAAATAAAGTCACTAAATGTATTGTAATATTTGATGTATTGTAAAAAAAGCCAGAAATAGTTTCCAATGAAACGTTATTATTCAACAGAACATAGGAATTAAATAGCATTTGTTATCTGGTGTAATGTTTCCAAAAATTAAAAAATTTCATTATTCCCAATTTTAAATGTCCAAAATCAAAAAAGGCTATAGAATTTAACAGATACGTTTTTAGCTAAATAGTAATATTAAATTATTGTAACATAATTGTTGTTATCTTTAAATTTAAAAATGTAGAGATGCACCCTGTACTACAAAAAGAAAGACAAAATTTTACATCTAATAGTGATAATGCATATAATTTATATATATGTATTACCTCATAATTATTTCGATGTTAATATACAATGATTGTTTAATTTTGATAAAAATGCAATCTTTTCTTTTGACTGCACCATTAGCAACAGCTTACGATAATGCTGTTACTAAACGTATCGGTAAATAGAAACAAATGCGTGCATTTGATCGGGTCAAGGATTTGATCTTCTCCAGATACTTGGGGGTATAAAAGAATGATGTGCAGACTAGTATGGTACACTAAGTAAGGTGTCTACAGTAGGTTCAATATGAAGGCGATCTTACTATTAGCCGGGCTTTGCGCCCTAGCAGCTGCCGTTCCAACATCGACGCAATGGATTCCGAAGAAATACAAGATCGGTACGTTTTTCTTTTTATTTAAACATAATATTAAATTTTGGAATATCATCTCAGAGACGTACGTCGAAAACGTTTGTGTAAAAATATATGTACCTTTTCAGACGACAAGGAACTCCTTGAAAAACAGTTGAATGCTCTCCGCCTTTACAAATACATTACCCAGCCACTTTACGACAAAGATTTAGTTGAAATTGCTGATAACTACAATCCTGATGTGTATATAGACTTGTATACTGTGAGTATAACAAATATTGGTTATTTAGTTGGTTAGAAATAGATTCACAATCATCTAAGAAATTTTGTCCAATTTGCTATAAATTTTTACTTGAAAGAGCTGGCAAATTGCGCCAACAGTTTTGGACCTTTTTTTTGGAGAAAATTTCGTGCTCTACAAAAAAGTTCCTAACAATACTATTCTAACTGTTATAATTTTCAAGTTTACCAGTTAGAAATCCATAGATTTTGAGCATCTAAAAGCTGTACAACTAAAATAAATTTCTGTGATACAAAGTAGTAATCCAATCTAACATTAAGTGGCTTGCATTTTTTTAATTTATCATTATTCTATATGTTTAGCGTCCAGAATATGTGAAGGAGTTCATGTTCTATTACCATAACACTATACTTCCAAAAGGACACCTCTTCTCCGTATCTTATCCTGACCATCTTAAACAAGCCGTAGCTCTCTTCAAGACACTCTATTATGCCAAGGATTACGCCACATTCTTCAAAACAGCTGTATGGGCTCGCCAAAATGTCAACGAGTACATGTGGTTATACTGCTACACTATTGCGTTAGTGCACAGGGTCGACACCTACGGAATTGTATTACCGGCAATCTACGAAATCTTCCCGTATTACTTCTTCGATAGTGAGATTATCCACAAGGCGCAATACTACAAACAAATGCACCACACAGAATATCCTAAAACCGATAATTACGACGGTTACACTATTTATGATAATTTCACTGAAAAATACAATCACGTCTATCCCGAGGAATTCTTATCGTATTTCTTGGAAGATCCTAGTATGATGAGCACGTATTACTATTGGCAACTATTTTATCCATTCTGGATGGACAGCCAAGAATTCAATTTAGACAAAGATCATAGAGGACAAATCTTCTACGCTGTTCACCAAATGCTGTTGGCGAAATACCAGTCTGAAAGATTATCTTTCCACATTCCTCCCCTTCCAAGATTGACAGAGGATATGACGCTCGAACCAGGATTTCATCCCAAATTGGATTACCCCAATGGAATACAGTTCCCAAGCCGTCCTGACCATACTCATTTGAATTGGCAGAGGGATCAGCGTAATACTTACTACAACTTCACCAACTCTTATTACAAGGTTTCCGATTATGCCAGACGTATGAGAGATGCTCTCAGCTTAGGATTTGTTTACACTGTAAGTTAAGTTAATATATAATAAATTTTGATTATGTTTTGTATCCAAAACTGGTACGATTATCAATACTTTGGTTTTTAGCATTCTGGTCAAAAAGTGTCTCTATTCGACAAGAATGGTCTTGAGTTGTTCGCCAACCTTCTTGAAGGTACTCCCAACTCACCAGACATCGAATATTACGGTATCATGCAAATGTACATCCGCCATATCTTGGGCCATGCTCCAACACCAGTAGACAAAGATCATATAATACCTGCTGCCGTCGAACATTACGAAACCGCCTTAAGGGATCCAGTATACTGGTATTTCGTAAAATGGATCGTCTTCTATATCCAAGAATACAAAATGCGAGAACCACATCACTATTACACCGTGAAAGACTTGCAATTCCCTGGCGTCAAAATCGAGAGCATGCAAGTTGATCGTCTCGTCACCTATTTCGACTATTCATACACTGATTTGAGTCACGCTGTATACTACAACCATAAATATGAAACCGAACCGTTCCATGTGCGTGTACGTCAACAACGTTTGAACCACAAACCATTCACATACACCATCAATGTTCACAGCGATTACGCTGTAGATGCCGTCGTAAGGGTATATATTGGCCCTAAATATGATGCATACGAACGTCTGATTGATATCAACGACAACAGGCTCAATTTCTACCTAATTGATAAATTCGTCCAACATTTGCCATCTGGAAAGACCCCCATCGTCCGCAGTTCGAAACAAACCTTTACTGTATCTGATAAGACCAGCTATTGGCAATTATACAAACGTGCTTTGGGAGCTATCAAGGGTACCGAACCATTCGTAGTTGATGGTAGCGAGACCTACTGGGGCTTGTCAAACAGGTAATTTATTTATCTTAATGCTATATATACGTAATAAACACAATATGTTGTTTTGATCATGTAGGTTCCTTTTACCAATTGGTACCTCTGGTGGTCTACCATACCAATTCTACGTCATAGTCACACCACACGTTAAAGGAGAAGGTGTAGAGAAGATTCCAGACGAGACCTATTATCCAAGGGTAGGAACCGGATTCTACTCCTACGATAACCGTGCTTTCGGTTTTCCATTCGACAAGCCAGTACCTTACAGCGCTATGTGGAAGGAAGTTGCGAATGCGTTCTTCTACGATGTGAAGGTCTACCACAAAGGTACTGAAGAATCATTGAACGTCTCGACATAAGAATATGAACAATAAATACTGCCCTATTTGCAATTTATGGATGACGATATGCTTTAATATTTTGTAATGTAGAATTATTTTTCCAAGAAATATACTTCTTCAAGTTATTTTTTGTCTTTTTTTGTCAATTTTCGAAGACTTTGTACAATAGATCGGGCTTAATGTTAGGAATGCAGCGTCCAATGTTTAATCATAATGTATCAAGAGTTTGCGGTCTCTTTGTATAGGTCATAGATTTCAATTGGCCCCTCAACAGGTAATTAATTGCAACTTCTTGGAGACCAATTAACAGTTACATACCTTGAAATTATCCTTTAATCAGTGCAGTACGTCGATAGTGGCATGAGCAATATGACATGACTATACACCCTCAAAGTGCAGTTAATCTATTGGCTGCAAAAATCTCTTAACATCAGCTGGCATCACTCACTAATCACTGTTATTGTATCTCCTGCCTCATTTTGGAGAAGAAAATGGTCTTTCAACCTTTGTGTTGTGCAAAAACGACAATTTTGCTTGTTACCATATCCACTCAACAAAAAATGAGCGTCATCTTAAAAGATAATTTTTTGCCCGAAATTATGATCCCTTTCAAGTTGCCCCAAACTCCAAGTAGCAAATTCTCAGTGCTGACGATGGTTCAGTAGCTTAAGTTAAGCTTGGATCTGCACAATCTTTTACGGATCCAAATTGCCGTTTGCTTTAACCTTGGAACGTCTCCGACAATAACAGTAATGCTCTTTCTACACTTTTTGCATTTCGATGTCTTGTTTGTGATTTCACATCGTGAAGAGTAAAAAATAAGTGAAAAAGGATGATTATATGCACCAAACGACAACTAATAATGACAATGCGATAGCTTTTGGACCTCAGGAATGCCTTCATTTCTTTTCAATTCAATTATCCAAGTATCCAATTTATGCATAAACGGTTTGTTATATTTTTCATTGACTAAAATCATCAATCAAAATAACAATCCCAACTATTTACCATGTATGTATTTATTTGAGCAATAAATAAATATAAATTTGAGTTACTGTTTGCTGCTATATATCCATGTTTTCCAGTGATGAATACAAAAATGATAAAAGAGGCTTGTACTAACTGTAATGCTAGGGGAATCCATTTTTCTTTACCAGTTTAAAGGACCATCTTGGTTTTATAGACCGAAGGCATCAGGTTCTTGAATTCAACTGAAAAGGCAGATTTCGAACATTAGAACGCCTTTGCAGATGATGCATCAAAAACTGTTTGCCAAGTTTTGCAATGGCTGTTGATAATTGAAATTACTTTAAGTAAACTTTAGGAAACAATAAGCAGTCAGCGGTTGCTAATTCTACTACACATCCAATCCACCTTTTGTAAGGTTATAATCCGTAATAAATTCAGACTTCACAGCTTCTTTTGAACCACATGAAAACATGGTTGTTAGACAAAACATCAAGAGGTATCTGTGGTTTGTTTTTGCCCAAGGTACCAAAATCATGGTCAGTCGATAATTTAAGTGTATAGAAGTAAAGATGATTGTCCATTGTAATATTATGCCCTATTTTGTCTATAAGTCTTATAAGCTTTTTTACCGCACTGGCTACATCGTATTTTGTTGATAGTAAGGTCAGCGATGCTGTTTATCAACGTAAATTTCTAAATTTAGACAAAAAAATGTTCTGGCTTAGAGATTCTAATATCTCACCTATGATTGCACAAAATGCAGCAAAATATATTGATACACACTGTTGTCAAGTATAGAATTTTCTTATTTTATACGAGCGACATCCAATCTTACAACTACAATCATTTTTCTTGGACATAGTGGATACAAAAATATCTGCAGCCATCTAATTCATAGATTATACAACTCATAATGCATTAATTCCCTATACCTCTACTGGACTAATAAGTGATAATCAAGCACCGTGCTTTTTCATTAATAAGCGATAATCACCTTTGTTGATTTACCATAGCAACCGGTTTTAATCGTTGATTGTTCATTGCAAATTGCTTGTCAGTTACATTTCCTAACTGTCATAATTTGATTGAAAATGTCGCCAAACGGCGAAACTTTGTTAGAAAATATTGATCAGACAGTTAAAAATAATAAACCTCTTAATACAATGCAATCTGAAAACTACATTTGGTCACAATTTATGGAATGTTGTAAAGTTCGATCACATATACATATGTATTATTCATTCCTGTTTTTTGCTTTATTATGCATTTTGTTATTAGGCAGCTCAGAATGCTTGTCATTTCCTATATATATGTATTAGTACCCGTTAGAAATTAACTTCAAAATGTCGTACCTAATTTAGTGAAGTTGGTTTATTCGTTGTATAATCTAAAGAATACAACTCTTGGTTTTGTGATTATCTACAATCGCCGGATTCGCACTCGATATGTTGCCAAATATTTGGCAACATATCTCGTGTCAAGCCGGCGATTATCGATAATCACAAAACCACTCGTTGTATTATATATGATAATATAATACTAACGTAATATAATACTAACGTAATATAATACTAACGTACTATAGATACGGCAGAAGGTCCCGTGAGCTGTCGTCAAAGATTTGGTACTCACACATTTCACCAGGTGTCGCTGGCATTGCTTTTTGAAATTTGAAATATGAAAAGCGCGAAATTGAGTGTCATTATGACATTATATTGCCATTCTGATTTTGTATGTTGTGTCGCAAGCGTCTTTAAAAACAGTATTAGTAGAATATGGTAATTTTTGTGATATTCTTGGAGAAGACATAGTATAAGTTGAAGGATTATGCACTCTACAAACACTTTTTGAATAAAAAAGAGATAACAACAAGAACCAAAATGACGGTGTATCCAGCAGTATACTTACAAGTCTTAACCTATGGAGCAGAAAATTGGATACTTGATGAAAGACAAACAAAACGACTACAATCCAGTGACGCATTAGACAGATGCTGATAACAAAATCATTAAGAACTGAAGTAGAAGAAAAGAAACTGTAATGGTGGGGACACTTGATCAAAATGAATGAAACTAAACAGGTGAAGCGGGTATGGGGGAGGTAAGGAAAATCGGGAAAAATCGGAGAGGACGACTCAGAAAAATGTGGAACAGCATTACGGACGAACTTCTGAAAAAAAGAGGAAAAACATGGAACGAGGCGAAGGCCTTAGCCAGAAACAGGATAGAGTGGCGTGAATTTGTTGAATGTGTGGAACTAAATTAAGAGAACTTTACACCTCGACACCTTCGGGTATAAGAGGTCTTTGATTATGTATGTATGTATGAAGGATTATGTTGGACGTGGTTTAGTTTAAACCTTAAATAGTAGTGTTAAATACCGCTTAAGGATGAAACTATCGTTTCTATTAAATTGGCAAGAGCTGACATACTAGTTTTGACATAAAGCAGTGACACTTTATTTTCATATCGCATTATCCCATACAAATTGAAGCAGTACAAGAAATGTTTAATGTCTTCAAGGCGATAACACCAGATACAATATACTTCGCCAAGAAGAGTACAGTATACAACATCCAATTAATAGGTAAATACAAGATGTGTTATTAAATTCTGTTATGGTTTAGACCTACATTCTAATAGTACCCCTTAGTGGCTTTCCGAGATTGTTATCTTTCGAGATCATTTTTATAAATTACCTAACCCTCGGTTTCGATATTACAGGTATACGTGACATATATCATCGAAATTGAAACTTCACGAGAAGCGTTAGGGAATGAAATTTTATTTCGTGTTCCACGAAGATAACATTTTTGTAAAAATATTTTTAATGAAAATATAGGACAATATTCAGAAACTATATAAAAGCGCTTTGTTTTTTAGTTTAAAAGTTAGAAATTAAATTTTCAATAATAAACAAGCTTTTTGTGCCCCAGTATGGTCTGTTTTAAATTTAACACATTTCACTAGATGGCGCAGAAACACGCCAACAAAATTTTATTAGAAGTGTCCAATCTATAGAGAATGAAATGTATATATTATCTATGATCTAATTTCAAGAGTTGATCAGTATTTAAATGCTCTGCTCTCTTTACACCAGATAAGTATACAAGTCCAATAAAATTCAAATATTTCCTCGTATTTTCGATGAAATATTCTAGGCTGTATATTAAGAGGCAAGTTCAGTGCGAAGTAGTAAAATTCGCTGCCAATAGGGGACGGTAGTGTAGTTTACGAAAACGAAGAACTGTACGCTTGGTAAAACACCTTACTTACAGCTTTGGCCATATGTTGGTAGATAGCGAAAATGTAAATCACAAATTCGTGGCATCTGGCAGTATTATTTCCGAATTACGGTATTTCGTCGACTATATCACCTCATCACGCACATTTTTGTCAACCAATCACAAGTTGGAATTCCTTAGCAACAGCCAATGACATTCATATTATAGCGAAAAAATCACGTGTGGATTTTAATAAGTGATAAAATCACTCGTGGTTTTATCAATGCTAATGGAGTAGGTACTACCTTATTTCCTTAGTTACCAGCCAAATACATGGCAAAATGAACACAACCGAAGACAGTAAATTACGAAATTCGTGATAGAGTCTTTTTATTTTTCTCTGATAAAATTGATTTGGATAATTTGTTCGCGCTTGTTGATCCTAAATAATTTATTATCTCAACAAGCACTTACAAATTATCCAAATCAATTTTATCGGAAAATCTTCGTCACTTGTTATATTACTTATGAAAAACAAGTATACGTAAGAATAAAGTCTCAAAATTTTATCTTTACTTATGTAGGTACACAATCCATTCTGTCTTTGTAGTAAAAGAATTACAAATTGCTTCATAATCACAAAGTAAATCGAAATGTGGAGGAAAGTTCCTCTTTGCAGTAAATAAACATCAACAGAAAAATATAAAGTGTCACAAGAAAAGTTTTCCGTTTCCAATCGTTGGAAGTATTAGAAGCGTACTTACTAAACAAAGCTAATAGTAACTTCACTTCTTTCTCAATATCAAATATCAATTGCAAACACAAAATATCGTTATGATTTTCTTATGTTTAATCTGTGAGTTCGAAAGAGTGCGATAAATACAAGATACAACTGATTAGTTTTGTCTAGCTAGTATCAGATCCGACGATGCACCGATTTCATTTATAAAATGTTCTTTGCTTATGCGCGGTAACCATGGTGACTGTTATGCACCTAGATTATTTGAAGTTACGATGTTGGTAGCAGTCTGGACGCGGACGATGTGAATCAGATGTGACACGGGGAATTTTCGTAGTTCAGGATAAGTAACTAAATATTTGAAAAAATGGGCGTGATTTAGTTCCCGCCGCGCATGTCCATTAGCGATTTTGTTCTAACTGCAACCGGTCCATTATTTGTTGCAATATCTGTATCGCATTCTGTCTTCGACGTACGATGTCGTCATAGTGCCATCTATGTAAGAAGAAGCGTAACTATTAGCAAACATAGAGGTTGTCGTCACTGCTTTTACTCCATAAGAAGTAATGGAACAACTTTCTAGATTTAATTCTGAAGTTTCTGTTCATAAAAAAATAATGAAAAAAATTGAGTATTATCTACATTATAATCTTAATGTCTCATACATTTTTTAATAAAATCGTTTGAACCGTTAGCTAAATAAATGGAATTTTGGATAAGAAAATGCAATTACAGCTAAACGGCTCTAACAATTTTGTTCAAAATTTGAGAATACTTTTACTAGAAAATCTAAAACTTACACAATTTTTTTCATTTTTTTTCTATGATTTTTAAGGAAAACGGGACTGAACTTGACTCTTAACTTTAATGTTGCACTTCTAAGTATGAACTTTAAAAATAATTATGTTGGCATATTGTTTATTTATGCATAGTTATACAACGCGTTCCTAATCGTTTAAAAATCGCATTGTAAATACTTAAGTGTAAGTTGTAAATTGTACGTGCTTAATTTTAATGTTGTTCTAGAATTATTAATTGCTTAAGCTTATATATTTGCATAATCTATACAAGGAATCGTTACTGAATTGCATTTGCTACAAAATCGGTTTTCTTAGAACATAAGTTTCTAAACATATATCTCGTGTGGATGAAGTAAATCCCCGTATAGTATAGCATAATAAAATAGTACATATGCATTAGCTTATCAAAGTGCATTCATGTATGTATGTACACATACTGATATAACATTGACACACATATGTAGTATATATAGGTACAAAAAAATTGTCATGATTAAAAAAGGACAATCAAAAAACACAAATACATGTACTGTAAATCAATAAAACTTATTATTGTAAACTGGGAATAAACATAAATGTTGCAACAAATAGGTTATACGGATAAAGTTACACTTGTTTGTTGCAGCTTTAAAGAAATAATATTGTTCATAATGTTGGTTTGTAAATCAGGCTTGTTTCACCATAGTAGAAATTATAAACTTAGAGCTTCAAAGAAATCATTAATAAATATTTATATTAAAAAAGAATTTTTGTATATTTTATTTTGAGTCAATATTGCGATCTGGGGACTTCAGTGTGTAGAGCTTGCAGTTACGAGAAAATCTTGCGATGTCTAGCTATTAAACATGCATTAAAAATAGCCCAGCAACAGATTGAGAATGACTTAAAAAAAATGCTAATGGTTTAGGCAAATACTTCATCATCAATCCCAGAACAAAATAATTGTCGAAAGACCCAAAATTATTGGTTGTCATGTTTCTTAAGCACCACTTCACCTTCGGAACTGGGATCCTAAAAGGCATATTTAATAATAACTAAAATAATGATTCATCAATGACAGAAGATAAGAATATCTACAAGAAGCATTGAAAATATTGATTTTGAAACATCTTTTTTCTCGTATACTCGTATACATCGAAAAATAGATAAACTAATGTAATAATTATAATAAAACTTTAAATACACCTGTGGTATAAACAATGCCAGAATGTTTGACAATGAACAGAAATAACAGGAACGTTGCATAATATGATTTTGTCCTGCTTTCAGCCAATAAGAAACAAGTGTCATTATTGGTCTGTTCAGAATTTTGTCTCTCTCTTTTTGAAATTAGATATAAGCGTGAAATCGTTTCTGTTCCTAGCTTAATTTGTTTATATGACAACAGCTTACCATGGTTGTCAACTGGGACACGCATGACCAAAAACGATGACCTTTTTCTTTTAATAAATATTTTAAAATAGCATGTACACTCGCTTAAAATCCCAGCTTTTTGTGACATTTATAATTTGACGTTTAATTTTTAGTAGTACAGTTAGGAGCATGGAATTCCAGACACAAATAATTGCCTACTGTAAATATGTCTTTTGAACGAGTCGATGGCCGCAGTGGTTAGGCGGCTGACTATTGTTGTGAGAGGACGATAGGTGCCGGGGTTCAAATCTCTGGAGGGACGGTGACATTTTTTCAGAGAGTTTAATCCCGGATCGACTTGCCATTCGCTGTTGGGAGCAAAGTGATTAACAGCGCGGCATCATAAAAGGCGATATGATGCTGTCACAAAGCCAATTTAACACAACTTACACACACAAAAACTACACCGCGAGAGTTGGAGTGATAGCCAGACAAGAGATACAGCTTACGGACTCACTGCAACTAAGCACCCACCACACATAAAAAAAAAATATATATATACAGTTTTATTGACATTTGACATTTATTAATGTCTCATTTGGCATTTAAAAATAGTGTTACACACGTATGACACTGATACATAACCTGAAGCTACAAGTGACAGTAAAATACCTGTTTACAATAATAAATATTTTGATAAAACTGCTATACTAGATAATTTACCATAATCTCCATGCAAATAATCTATTATATGTGTTAACCTAAGTTAGCTTACACTGGTAGGTAATCTTAAAAAATAAGCTAGCTTGACATTTAAGGTGTACGGGTTTTATTGCAAGCCAGTGTACAGTTCTGTGCAATACAATCTGGGACAACTGTTATGAGCATATAGGCAACATAGTTTAGAAAAACGAAAAAATAAATTTAGCTTTTTTATATTGCATTAATAGGCGTTAGAAAAGTGCTATGTGGCTCCTATTTATTAATTAGGAAGTTTATTTTTGTTATCTGCCAAATTTGCTTTTATAATTCTTATTAATTAAGAAATGGCAACATTGTCTATTGTGACATCATATCAAAATGATGACGTGCATCAACTCCTTAATCTCAATTTGTATTCAGTTCGTTAAATAAGAAGGTCGTCTACCAGCTGATTATTTTACAACGGTAGCATATCTATATAACTGTATAAAGCGTTAGCTTGATTTTATTTCAATATAATTTGAAAATTGGGCTTCATACACATATTTATACAAATGTTTTACATCTACATATACAATTTTGTGAATTAATATTCGATATTAACTTCACAATCTCTTTTCCCGTTTACCTTGATAGGCGAATAGAGATTACTCAATTAATTTTTAGATTTAATTATTGAAATTTGCTATGAACATTCAAAATACGCCTACGCATGTATGTATGAAGCCCAATTTTAAAATACGTTCTAAATAAATAATAAAAACATTATATTACTAAAAAATTTACGTGTGGCAACATCGCCAACTGTCAAACGGTAGTCGGTCCTTCAGCCATATTCCTAAGGTCTGCATGACCCCAATTATAACTTAAATATATGTTAAATTATATAATATGATCTGATTGACACGTGTCATGATGTAAATATGACGTAAAAAGTAGGTACACTGTAGGAAGATGGCTGTCTGAGGCCCTGATCATATGAACTGACGCATTGTTTGTTGTAAGTTGACACAAATATGACATGAAGTTGACACTATTGACTCTACTTTACTTACAGGACTTACTTGTTGCGGAATTTTTGGAACACACTGTATAGTTTTATTCAATTTTAGAATTCATGTTAAATATTCATATTAGCTTGACAATTACACATTGTCGTTTTATTAGTAGGTATGTAAAAGGGAAGGAACGTATTTCAAACGTAAAATTGAATATTTTAATTTAAGTGTTTAATCCAGTTATCAAAAATAGAGCCAGAAATTGGATGTTATGTCTCGAAATGGAAACATTAAAAAAAAACACGTTCGTTTAAAAATGTACCTGCTTAATTACTATTCCTAGTAGGATACATTTCAATACGCCGCCAACATTAATTTTTTTATTGCTATTGTATTTGTACCCTTACATTAAAACTCGTTTTATCTGCCTTGTATCACATATGTGTATTTAATTTTCTGAATCGAGTCAATATCATCGCTGTAAGAAAGGATTCCCCATGTTTACAGTTTAAAACGAAACCATCAAGACCAAATCTTGTTCCTCAAGGCTCGCGAATATAAATACGAGATCCTAACTATATTGTATGCAGATTTTATACAAATTCGTGGTAGATAAGAACTGTTAAGTATGAAGGAAATATTGTGGCTATTATCTTTGTGTGCGGTGATAATCACTGGCCTTCAAGTAAAAAATGCTTTGCCAAGAAAGTACAAGATTGGTAAGGTATATTTTTATTATCTATTATATTAAATTAAAAAATTTTCAATTACCTATATTTCATTTCATCGTTAACATTTTTAAAACCTAGTTATTAATTATCATAAACTAATTAACGCAATTATGAGCGTGTACATAGTTGACCTGTGACTTATTATTTTTAATTGATTGGTTATCACAGGAAAATATTTTAATAGCAATTACCGAAGAGATAATTGTAGACAATCGAAGCGTTATGAAATATCCTTTTTATAAATTATTTTTAGTAGTTACTGCGAGACTATTGATATCTTAAAATACATATTCTATATATATATATATATATATATATATATATATACAGGGTGTTCCTAAATATCATGTACATAAGGAAGGGGATAATTATTTGGTTTACTTTGTGCCTAAAATTTCATATAAACATAGGTCTGCAAACGCTTCGTTACCAATCTGCAGGGTGTTGAAATTTCAAGATTTTTTCACTTTTTACTGTATAGCTCCTACAGTTTTTGATATATTTTTCTCAAATTTGGAAGGTAGGTTACGCTATAAGGCCTGCATCATTAGCCATGCCAAATGATGATGTAAGGCGTGACATCAATACAGCTTATGGTACTTAAATTAGAAATGTCGAATCTGCAATCAAAGATAATCCAGGAGAATTGTTCAAATTTATCCACATGAAGCAGCGGTCGACTAGGATACCTTGTGTTTTGACGAGTGGTGCTAGGATATTGGAGGATCCACAGGATATTGTGGACGGTTTTGCTGATCTGTTTTCTGCAACTCAAATTCATAGCTCATGCGCCTTTGACATACCTGCACATAGCAATAGACCTACTGTTGTCTTGCCGTTTACTACGGAGGATGAATTGATCAGGATTATGGCCAGGTTCCCGGTTAAGAATACCGCTGGTGATGATGGGTTGCCTAGCTTTCTGGTTCGAGATGCGAGACATGTTTTTGCCAAATCATTGTCGATAATAATCAATTTATCCATTAAAACATCAGTTTTTCCTGAGAGATGGAAGCGTGCTAGGTTGGTTCCTGTGTATAAAAAGGATTATCCTTCATTGATGCAAAACTACAGACCTATAGCAATTCTATCAAACTTTGCGAAAGTGTATGAGCACGTGATATATAATGCTGTTTTTAATGGAGTTGCATCAGCATGGTTTCTTGCCAGGAAGATCAACCGTAACAAACTTAGTAACGATTACGCAATTCATAAGGGAACAACTTGATAAGAACAAACAAGTCGATGTTATCTATACCGACTTTTCTAATGCATTTGACACTATTGATCACGGTTTACTACTAAATAAGTTGAACCACTTCGGAATCTCTCCATCATTTACTACTCTATTGTCAACTTATCTGCAGAACAGGAAGAGTTATGTCTTTTACAATGGTTTTGCATCGTCTGATTTTATACCGACGTCTGGCGTTCCGCAAGGATCAAACCTTGGACCGTTACTTTTTATTATCTATATTGATGATTTGCTCACTTCTTTAAGTTGTTCGGCCCTCGCGTATGCTGATGATGTAAAGATTTTCTCTGTCATTAATTCGGTGGACGACGTTCGTGGGATGCAGGGAGACTTGGACACATTGTCGGACTGGTGCCTGGTCAACAAACTTAGGCTGAATATTAGGAAATGTACCTCTGTTACATATTCACGGAAACTGAATAATATAGCGTCGTCGTATATAGCAGATGGTCAGATAATTCCTGTTACTAATACTACTAAGGATTTGGGTATTCTCTTTGACAACCGCCTCAATTTCACTCAACATATTGAAGCATTGTCACTTGCTGCGTCAAAGAAATTGGGCTTCATAATACGTGCATCAAGATATTTCAGTGATATTGCATTACTTAAGACCTTGTATTTTGCTTTTGTGTTGAGTAGTTTGGAATACGCATCTGTTGTATGGTGTCCTTACTACACCTCCCACCAGTTAATATTAGAACGCATACAAAGACGATTTTTGAAATATATTTCATTTAAACTTGTCGGCCAGTACCCACCTAGGGGTTTTGATTATGAAGTATTACTTGAGCAGCAGGATTTTCAAACTTTAACAGCGCGCCGGGATCAGCACAGCATTCGTTTTTTGTGGAAGTTGGTGAATGGCCTGATTGACAGTTCCTCACTCCTTGGTTCCTTAAAATTCCATGTACCTCGCTTCTCATCTAGATACTGTCCTGTTACAAAATTATGTACTTTCTGTTGAGGTTTATATTCAATGCATACGTATGTTAACCTTTTTATATTTGCAATGTATTTATATTATTGTCCTGTAATTGGTTTCTGTTGGGCAATTAAACTATTATTATTATTATTAAATCTACAGGGTAATAATTTTTTCGGGGTGATGCCCTCTTTTCTCACCCTGAAGTTTTTTGCGATGCGCCACTGCTAGATTCTAAAATACGCAATAAATTTTCTGTCTTGTTTAGAAACTTTTTGGTCTCTTGTATTTTTTTCTTATCTCTGACCGTTATCGAGAAAAAATAGAAAACAATTTTCTGTAATTCGCCAGAGAAAATTAAATTTTTTAAAATGGTCTAGCAGGCTCTGGCTTTATTCAGATAATCACTTAAGTTTATTAATTTGACAACTGACATTAGAAATCGTAACTTGCATCTGTATAAGTAAAGTTTTAAATTGCAAACTGTAAGGTGTAAAAGTGTTGTAAAAACTCGTTATAATTTTGTAAATATGCCAAATTTCACTAATTTTGAAATGGCTGACATGCATTTTATCTACGGCCTTGCGAATGGAAATGCAAGAGAAGCCAGGCGTCTGTACATGGAGTCCTATCCCAATAGAATGATACCCGATCATCGAATATTTTCAAATATTCATAGGCGTCTTGGAGAAACTGGAACTTTTAAAAAGGATACTAATGATGCAGGTAAACCACGTACTGTTAGAACACCACAGATCGAAGAGGCTGTTCTGAATGAAATAGACAGACATCCTCGCACCAGCACCATAAAAATCAGTGAATATTTAAATATTAGTCATTAAGTTGTTTGGCGTATTCTACGTGTTTCCCTGCTATACCCTCACCATATTCAGAGACTTCCCCGAGACTTCCATTTAAGGATTGATTCCTGCCAATGGTACCTTAATAAGCTAGCAGTAGACCGCATTTTTAATTGTAAAATCCTTTTTACCGATGAAGAGAATTTTTCAAGGACTTCAATTATGAATGTCCACAACAACCACACGTGGGTAGATGAAAATCCACATGAAATTGTACAAACGCATTTTCAAGAACAGTTCTCATTAAATGTATGGGGTGGTATAATTGGAGATAATTTGATTGGTCCTTGTTTTTTGCCTAATCGACTTACTGGTCAGTCATACAGGCTGTTTCTGCAGAATGAATTGCCTTTATTACTTGAAGACTTGCCCCTTTTACTTAGAAATCAAATGTGGTATACCTATGCACGACGAATAGGTGGATAGGACGAGGTGGACCTCAACCTTAGGCCCCTAGGTCCCCTGACTTAAATAGTATAGATGTTTTCCTGTGGGGACATCTAAAATCTCTAGTGTATACAACACCTGTGAATACTGTTGATGACTTACGAAATCGAATAATCGATGGATTGGAAACGATAAGAAATACTCCAGGAGTATTTGAGAGAGTGCGAGCATCAATGAGAAGAAGAGCAGACGCCTGTATAAGGATTGGAGGAGGACACTTTCAACAATTGTTGTAGCATAGTTTCCTTGTCATTGTTATTAATTAGGGTTTTTATTGTTATTAGTTATGTTACTTTGTATTGTAATAAAACAATGCTACAATAACCGGGTCATCCTATTTTTTAACAGGTAGAGCCTGCTAGACTGTGTTAAAAAATTTAATTTTCTCTGGCGAATTACAGAAAATTGTTTTCTATTTTTTTTTCTCGATAACGGTCAGAGATAAGAAAAAAATACAACAGATCAAAAAGTTTCTAAACAAGACAGAAAATTTATTGTGTATTTTAGAATCTAGCAGTGGCGCAGCGCAAAAAGTTCAGGGTGAGGAAAGAGGGCATGACCCCGAAAAAATGATTACCCTGTAGATTTACATCATCATTTGGCATGGCTAATGATGCAGGCCTTATAGCGTAACCTACTTTCCAAATTTGAGTAAAATATTTCAAAAAACTGTAGGAGCTATACAGTAAAAGTGGAAAAATCTTGAAATTTCAACACCCTGCAGATTGGTAACGAAGCGTTTGCAGACCTATGTTTATATGAAATTTTAGGCACAAAATAAACCAAATAATTACCCCCTTCCTTATGTACCTGATATTTAGCGGTGGCATCTGCATAAACATCTTTAAATTGTGGTTGTAATTGATTGATTTTTAGATGACAAAGAAACACTTAATTATCAACTCAAATTCTTGTTGCTATTCAAAAATGATTGCCCAGAAGAAGATAAATTATTCCTAAACAGTTTTAATTCCGAAAAAGAAATCCTTCAGGTAATCAAATCGAATTTTCACCCATAACTAATTTATATTAACCAACTTTTATAATAGAATCCAAAATTGCCAAGAGAATGCTTGGATCAAGATTGGTTAGCAAAAGGAGATATATTTTCCGTTTACAATCAAAAGCATTTAGAGCAAGCTATTGTATTATTTAAACTATTCTACTACGCTGAAACAGTTGAACACATGTACAAGTATGCAATTTGGACTCAAACGCTTACAAACGAAAGGATGTGGTCGTATGCTTTATCCGTGGCGTTAGTACATCGTCCTGAGACGTTCGGAATCATCCTACCTCCTATTTACGAAATGCAACCCCATCTTTTCTTCAATAGTGAAGTTATGAATTTGGTCGAAGATTCAATCCGAAATTATAATTTACACGAGGAGCATTCAAACACAATCGTTAACGACGACAAATTAAATCGTTACACCAATTTAGATGTAGAACAGTTATTGACTTATTTCACGGAAGATGTTGGATTAAATTTGTTCTACTATATGTATCATATTTTCTATCCATGGTGGATGGATGGTGTTGAATTTGGTTTAATGGCGGATCAACGTGGCGAATTCTTCTATTACGTTATGGCGCAATGTGTAGCTCGTTATAACGCGGAAAGGTTATCGAATGGGTTAGATGAGGTAGCCGCTATTAATTTTGAATCTCCCTTGGACGTTGGATATTACCCAGGGTTGCGTTACCAAAATGGTGTTGAATTTCCAAGCAGGCCTGAAGGAGTTTGTTTAAAAGATGTCAGAAGAAGTTCGCTATCCAGAAATAGTAATTATACTAACGCCTACACTCGCTTAAGAGATTTTGCGTTTCGAATTCAGAATGTTGTGGATCTGGGAAGGGCTTACACGGTAAGTTTCTGTTTTTGTAAACGTTTTAGGTCTTGAATTTCTAGATATGGAAAGCAGTACAACGTAATCAGTTAGTAATATTTTAACATGTTAGTGTTCCTTAACTTATTTTTAATTGCTAACATAATATTTTGGTCCAAAAGAATTTGGTCGCTGATTTTGGAACAACAATAATTTGAGTACACAGGGAAGGATCTCTACTTTATTGAGAAGAGACCTTTCCCATTGACATGCAACACTTCTAAGCATATTTTTCCACAATAATCTTTCTGTTATTGTTGAAGGAAGATGTTTCTTGAAAAGATTTGAATTTTGCAATCTCTAATGTGGAAATAAATTTAAAAAAAGAGATCTGGCTCAATTACTTAACTCATCTCTTTAAACAATTCTCTTCCTCTATAGCAAACCTTTCTGGGGCTCGAGAAGGATTTGTATGTTCAAAATTTTAATAAATCCAGCTTTTTGCACCTGGTTCATTTAGTAAACGTTAGTCCTTTGATTTTGATCTTAATTTTTGTTTTCCAGATATAATTGGAGCTTTTTTTGGCTTCCCTCTTGTGAACTCTTTTGATCAGTAATGGGAAGAATGGTTTCTTTCTGATTAACTTAATCAAACTGCATTGATTGTAATTTCCTTTTCAGAATATAACAGTGAGACTTAGCTGAAGAAAATTTTAAGCTCATTTTTGCAACTCCTAAACTTGGACAGCTCAAAAAAATAATAAATAGAACGAATAGTCAATTTATTTGATCTAAAAGGGCAATTGATCTTAATAACTTCTTTTTCTTAACAGATCAACCTCTACAAGCTCTTATTGGTTTATCTCCACACTCAAAAGAAGCCAAATAGTTTGGTCCAGAATCATATCATTTAATTATGTACACCAATTGTATTATTTTCTGTAACGAGCATGTTGTAGAAGCGCATTGCAGATATTTTTAGGACTTTGCCAGTTTTGAATGTTGTGTGTTTGGGATTGGGTGTCGATTTTTTTGTCAAGGCACTAAACTCTACTCTTTCCCCAAAATGCAAAACTCGTTGGTGTGAGACCTAGATTTTGTTTCGTTTATGAGTTCCACTGAACAACGCTTCTCCCGAACGAATTGCATAGCTTCTTTCGAACTAATATCGTGTTTGGAACAAGAAGAATCTATTTTTAGAAATATGAATAACTAACAATTGGAGGAACTCTTGTATCCTCCATCGTCAAAACATTCTAATTCTAGGTAAGGGGTAAACACCGATGAGCATACAACAAGCAAAGCAGAAATTCATTTCCACAACTCTCCAAAGAGTTTCCTTTCTTCTTAGACCACCTTCGTGTTTGCGTACAAATCCATCAATATTTGGCAAGAATCGAATCTGAATGAGGGGTTGGCAGCTTTCAAGCTTAAAGTCGATTTTTCTACCATTTCGATCATCTTCACTTTCGGTTCCTAACGCTTTATTCTGATATCCCTCTAAACCTTGATTGTTGACCCCAAAATCATCTTTGTTTTCTTTAGTATTCTCATCCAATATAAAAAATAACACGTGTTGAGCTGCATCATAATGAAATATATTTTGTGTCTGTTATATTTGATTAACACAGTATTTTTAAAACTTCACGAGATACACAAGCGGTAAACAGAAAATAAAAAGCGAAAGACAGAATAATCATTGTTTTTAACAATTCCGATTAAGTTACTTCATGTGAGTTTAAATATATTCTAATCTATTCTATAATTGCACCTGTTACTAAGTGTGAATATATTTAATAATCACAATGATATTAGCACACTTTTGTTATTATTCTCATGTAACGATCTTAATATTTAGTTTTATCTTAAAGGCTGGTGACATATATAAAAAAGGAGACGAAGGATTAGAAGTTTTATCCAACCTTTTAGAAGGGAACCCAAACTCACCTGAATTACCCTATTACGGTACTTTACAAATATATGCTAGACATCTCATAGGATATGCTCCAGAACCTTTGAATAGAGACAAAGCGATACCAGCAGCAACTGAGCATTACGAGACCACAATGAGAGATCCAGCATCTTGGAGATTTTTCAAGTGGCTCTTAAACTTTTACGATGACTTCTACAAACACGTTGAACCGTACACGAAGAAAGAATTAGAATTTCCAGGTGTAAATATTCAATCTATAAACGCTGATGAGGTAGTGACGTATATGGAACATTTCCTGCCCGATTTAAGTCAATCTTCAGGATTAAATGAAAATGTTGATATATCGATTCGTCAGAAACGGCTTAATTCTTTACCTTGGGTGTATAATATTTCCGTTACAAGCAATGCTGATCAGAATGCGTTGGTTAAAGTTTTTATCGGTCCTAAATATGACCGATATGGGCATGAATTGGATATCAAAGAAAATAACGATAAATTTTATGTGATCGATCATATAGTTTACCAACTTAAAAAGGGTCATAATTTTATAGTAAGAAATGTAAACGAAGATGTTGCGGGAACTGATAGGACTAGTTATAAAGAGTTAATTCAGCGTGTCAGCAAAGCGATAAAAAATCAGGAAGAATTTACTATTCATGGAAGTGAAGCTTATTGGACATTCCCAAGAAGGTAATGTAATAGAAATGTTATCCCTATATAGAGCTAAACAAGCTGCTTATATATTCTAGATTACTTCTACCAAGAGGAACTACTAACGGTATGAAATTCCAATTATATGCTATAATAATGCCGGCACCAAGTATTGAGCAATCGGTTAAAGCTGATGAAGGAGTATATAGGAGAGTAGGAACTGGAAGGCATTCAGGGTTCCGTCTAAGATTTCCATTGGATCGAAAAATTGCAAAATCATTTTCTGTTCCAAATTCGTTTGTTAGTGATATTACAATCCGCTATGATGATAAGCTTATTTTATAAATGTTTGAAATTTTATTTATATCACAAATCCAAATAAAAAATAGAAATAATAAAACGTGAACTGTTAAGGTGGTTTTAGTTTTTTTTTTCAACAATCAAGCAAGATGTCAAAACTCTTATTCAACATCTATATTTATTGGCCTTGGCATACGATGCAATCTGCAACATGCAGAAGTCCTGGATTACCTCTATTACCCAACTGGATTCTCCGCTTTAATATCTTCTAAAAAAAAAACAAACAAGAATCTTAGTGGGTGGTAGATTTCTAGTTCTCTGGCTTACTCTGGCCCTATAAAAGATAATCTATCGCCTCTGTTTGGTTTCCTTCTACATATATTAGAATACCTAGAAGTGCAGACTTGTTGGTTATAAAGTGCATTTCTCTTTGTTTCTGATGGCAAAAAATATCCTATAACCAGATATGTTAACAAATCGAGGTTTGTTTATATTTACGACCAGATCTTCCACTTTTATGTTATAGCTTCACTCCTTCCTAATTGATAATAATTTGACAAAGTTTGGATAGAGCAAAATATATTTTTTCTATGTAGAGGGTTGGTTCCATTAACCTGAGCCTTGCTTTTAATGACAGTACTTCAGCAGCAATAGGTGAGGATATTTCGTCGTAAATCGTAAAAAAGCTTTCATTGTAACTTTTGTATCCACGGTTTGAAAGGTAAGGCCATCATTGTAAAACATATTGGGAATACAAATTAGCAAACTCTCTAGTAAACATCCTGAGGATTTGTTTCGTTTCATTTCAGCTTGTACGAATCAAATAAAAAATAAATTATAACACACTAAGGGATGTTAAATCAATTTCTTAGAAAACCGGAGCTGTTCTTCTTGCCCTTTCGCCGAATTAGCGTGATGTGATCTTCTGACTGAAATAATTTCTTCATATTTCACTCTACAATAACAGCAGATAATCAAGGCAGCAGTAACTAGCATTGTTGCTCATGTTTTCACAATATAGTTCATAATATTTTAGACAATCCTTTAATGCAGAAAGGTTTAGGAATAACAACAAACGTTTCCCATCTAGGCGTAATAACCTATCTGAGTGCTGCAGTTCTTGTTGTTTTGAAAACAGCTGTTGGACAGTGGGATCAAATTTGATTGAATTAGCAGAAAAAATGCTACAGCGTGGCGCAGATGATCGCCAAATATAAATTAACTTTGTTGTGACAACTTGTTATGCAAACCAAAACCAAAGAATGTCGTTCGTTACCAATGTGCAGATTCACAGAGATTTGGACTTACCACCTCTGTACGATCATGCGCTGGCGCTGTCTAGGAAGACCTTCATCGAGAGGGTTGCTCGGTTGATCCAGCATCTCGGTGAACTGGATGAGACGAATACTGTAGCGGATTGACATGTCGCCATGAAAGGGCTACCATTGTGAGGACCTTTGCAGCAAAATACCATAAATACTCCGTGGCTAGATAAAGGACCACATAATAGAGATTAAAAAGTTAATGGACGAACAGCCCAACCTTAGCGAAAAGAAAGATCACATAATGTTTGTGGAATCGAAGAAAATAGTAATTTTTTTTTTCTGAATGTAGTACAATTATGATCACATCTCGTAAGTATTTTTTTGGCTTGTATATTGTTGTGTCGTAGAACAATTGCCACCCTATGGCTACCACCACACCAAAGGAAAATTACAAATTTTAACAGCTTTTGCGTGGACAAGATTTATGATTTAACAACATTTTGTTTTCCTCTACAGTCACGGAAATACAGATCACATCGGTAGAATTCTTTGTAAACAAAACATTGAACCCATCTTTAAACCTTTAAATAAAATCTCCCGAATTTTTTGCTTCGCTCAAGGACACTCATCGTTATGCTTTTTCCCATAAAAGAATGTACAAAATTCCCTGTGATTGTGGTTCTGTGTGCATAGGCGATCAATTCAAACTAGAATCAAAGAACACCAACGGTATGTTAAGTCACGTTCTTCAGCATACTCAGCCTTAGCTGAACACTTTATCGATACGGGCCAACTACTCCCGTCCATCTTTTCCTTGCCAAAAGTGGTTAACACCTCGAGTTACCGCGACCTTTCGGCATGCAAATATTAATATAAATTAGCTGTCAATATGACAGCGATGATTGACAATCCATATGACAGTTCGAGAATTATTAGGTTAGTATGTACATATTAATCAAATACAGGGTTGGGCAGAGCAACTTGCTTATTTTGAAATTCAATAAAAGAAAAAGTAATGCAGATGTACATTTAATGCTTTGAGCAAGTATATCTACAGATATACTTGCAGATATGGCGTCTGTTAGTGTTAATACACTGCATTAATCTACTTCTAAAGTTTTGTCCAACT